>JAJPUD010000521.1:290363-321623 GCA_023553655.1 Myrmecobius fasciatus
ACACACACACACACACACACACACACACACACACACACACACACACACAATCTTCTTCAATGGTTGAGAACCTGGACAACCAGCCTGCAGGAAATGGTGATCTGGCATATCCCTGCACATATGTACTAACTGATCCTTTTTCTCTATGATACTGTAATGAGGGAAGAGCTGGGATGGCACCAATCTTATTTCCATCAGAATACTTGCATCACTCAATATACTTTTGCCCTTATATGAAAGTTGTGAATCTCAGATTGCTTGCTGTCTTGTGCTAATAAAATCTTTTTTGCCTTTCTTTTCCTGAATTTTGCCTGATTTACCAAGGTTTGACCCAAACCAAGGATTCTTTTAACAAAAAACATTTGTCTATGCCAAATGACTTCAGTCTTCTTGATTAAACCACTGAAGGACTTCACATCCATATTCCTGATAAGATTACTTGAGAGGAAAGTGGCAGATGTTGGAAGGCATGTGTCAAGACAATCATTCTAATGCACTATTGGTAGAACTGTGATTTGATACAACTATTCTGAAAATTATTTGGAATTACATTGAAAAATATCACTAAACCATCTACACCTCTTGACCCTATAAGTAATACCACTACAAGAAATAAAACTTTGAAGGATATCAGAAACAGAGGAAAAGGTCTCATACATAAGAATTACCTTTTATTAAGCTGGAATATATTTTGTATGCATATATATGTCCATGTTGTCTCATTTCAATAGAATGTAAGCTCATTCAAGACCAGAATCACTTCATTTTTGTCTTTGTATTCTAAATCTGGCACGTAGCAAGGATTTAAGCATGTATTAATTGACCTTTAGTCCCTACCTGCTTATTTTATAGATGAAACGATTGGGATTTAGAGAGGAAAAATGATTTGTTCAAAGTCACCCAGATATTTAAAAGCAAAGTCAAAATTCAAACTCAGTTCATGGCTTTCTCCAGATACCTGGGCAGTCAGTAAAGATTCTTGGGGAAAGCAAATGATGGGGACTAGAAAATCAGGAGTGGGTTTAGAGGAAGGTGAAATAAAAGGATTCCAATATACTAATGAAGGTCTTATTAAAATGGCTAACCCAGAGTATCCAAACTGATCAAGCCATCAGGTAAAGTAAGAAGAAAATCACTGGAGTGTGCAATCTATTACCATGACTTTTAAGACCCTGGGTTGCCTCCATGTCATGATGGGAAAATACAGGATGTTCCAGCACAAGGACCAAAGGTTGTACCATATGAAAAAGAGCAAGTTTAGTTCACACAAGGTGAAAGGAAATTGGATCACTTACTCTCTGATTAATTTGGTTTAAGACAAGGAAGACACACAGGAACATCTAACAATAGAACACTAAGGCTTCTACCTCCATCTGGATGTCTCAGGATATGAAGATGGCTAATGAAGATCTAAAAGATAACTGTTGAGTAGACCCTAAATAACGAAAGATTTGAATAGTTTCACCTATAAGTGAGGGCAGTGGATAGATTGTCAGATTTGGAGTCAGACAGACTCATCTTTCTGAGTTCAAATCTGGTCTCAGACTCATACTAGCTGTCTGACCCTGAGGACTTAATCCTCCTGTTTGCCTCAGTTCCTCATCTGTATAATGAAGTGGAGAAGGAAATAGCAAACCACTCCAGTATCTTTGCAAAGAAAACCCCAAATGGGGTCACAAAGAATCAGACATGACTGAACAACAACAAACCATAAAAATTTAAAAAGCATAAAATTTTAAAAGAAACACATCTATAAAGTTTCTGTTTCCTAGGAAAATTTGCTTAGATAGTTCCAGCATGGATCAGACAGAAAGCTCTGGAAAGGTCATGCAGATCCAGACTAGATATGTAATATTAGGTAAGTGGGACAAACCTGGAGCAAGTCTCACTTTACAAATGAGGTTTTGGCCAATTAAAAGACCTACAAGTCCAAATCAAGGATTAGGAATTGGAAAGCAGAATTTCCACCATGCTAAGTGGAGTAGTAAATAAATGCTGACTTCGGAGACAGGAAAACCCAAATTTAATTCTTGTCTCAGACACTAATTGTGAGAGCTTAGGAAGATGACTTAATCTCTCTTGCAGCCTCAGTTTCCCTGTCTATAAAATGGGACTAATAATAGCACCTATTTCACAGGGTTGTTGCAATCAAATGAAATTTTATATATATATATATATATATATATATATATATATATATATATATATGTATATATATATATATGTATATAAATATATATGTATGCATATATATGTGTGTGTGTATATAATATCACTTTATAAGACTTAAGACACTATGTAGATAAGTTATTACCATTATCATCATTTTTTCATAATATTGTAAAACCTAAAGAAGAAATTGAGAATTAAAGAACAGTGATAGACCTTCAAAACATCATGGAAAAGGAAAGAACTGGGTCATCTAAATTGTGCTGCCTCTACTTGTGGATATCATATGCATGTGATCCTGGGAGGATCTCAGGAGTAGCTGAATTGCCACAATTCAGAGGGGTCAAAGACCACCATAATTTATTTTTTCTAGACTTCATTGCACAAAAGTGGCAATACATGCGTGCATGTGTGTGATATTTTTCCAGGCTCGGAGGAACACAACACTTTACTACAGCAGGGGCCTATTCAGCCTATTAATTTTGACAGCACTTGACATAGTTCCCGATACCCCAGGTCATTCATCTCAAACTCAGAATGTACAAACAAAACATTATCTTTCCCCTTAAACCTTTTTCCTCTTTTTGACTTCATTATTTCATTCAATGTTATCATCTTTCATCCTCTCATATTCAAAATCTTGACGACATTTATGATTGCTTTCTGTCACCAGTCAAATCCAGGCTGTCACTAATTCCTATCAATTCCTTGGTAACTTCTCTTGAATCCATTCTTCTTTACTCTCGCTGCTACCACCTTAATACAACTCTCATTACTATCCTTAATCTCTGAAATACACCAGTGGGGCCACAGACAATATAATCTAATCCTGCTTTATATCACCCTCCCCCAAAATAACATCACAACAAAAAGAATGTATCTATCACCTAGTGAGTATTTAATCATTATTTGATTTGAACTGAAAGTTAAGAACAATAATAAGATAAAGGACATTCTTCATGGACTTAAAGAATGGAATATCCAACATGTATATAAAATTCCAAGTATCTGTCACTTTGTTGATGTGGATCCATTTTCTCCTCTTTAACTGAGGAAGTAGTTTTTGAGCCAAAATGTTCATTACTCTGAAGCCAACTCTGCAAAAATAACTAGACTACCTATTCATTAGCAACAGACACAGCCAATATGGAAGCTGTTGAACATACATAGCCTTCAAGAAGTTGGCCTTCTAGGGCCACTTTAATGCTACCATGAGATATCAGAATAGGGCTTCAGTGAAAGAATAATAAAATGTTCCTTTTCCTACCACACCCTACCATATCCTAAAAAAAATCTTCATGAAGAAAAGACAAAATGTTAAGTATCTGAAAAGTTGAAGTATGGAAGAGGGATTAAACTTCTATTTGATCCCAGAGAGTAGAATTAGAAGCAATGGATGGAAGTATCAGAGAGAAAGCTTTAAGTTTAAAATAATTTTTTTTTCTTGTTGGAGCTATCCAACAATAGAACAGACTATCTCAGGAAATAATGTGTTCCTCCTCACTAGAAGTTTTCAAGAAAGATTGGTTGACTCCTCATTGGGTATAGGTGTCTTAGTAGAGCAGAGATGACAAACATTCATCCCACAATGGTCCTGAAAGAACCTGAACCATATATAAATGTAATTAGGAAATACTTAACTAAATAAATAAAAAATTAAATGAAACATCAATAAATATTGGGGTGGCTAGGTGGCACAGTAATGTGCCAATCTAGAATAAGGAAGACTCATATTCCTAAATTCAAAACTGGCCTCAGATAAATACTAGTATAGGATCCTAGATAACTCATTTAAACCTGTTTGCCTCAGTTTTCTCATCTGCTGAAAATAAGCTAAAGAAGGAAAAGGCAAACTACTCCAGTATTTTTGCCAAGAAAACCCCAAAAGGAGTCATGAAGACTCCCTGAAAAAGACACTATTGAAAAACAGATAATATAACTTTTGGGGGGGGGGTTGGTGATAAGGCAATCAAGTTACACTTGCCTAGAGTCATACAATAAGTGTCAAGTGCCTAAGATCATATTTGAATTCAGGTCCTCCTGACCAAAAGACCAGTGTTCTATCCACTGTAATACCTAGCTTCCCCAATAGTATTACATTTTAAAACTAAATCAATATGTGCTCTCAAGGATACTTATGTAAAAATGAATAATTCCCTTTCTATTTGAATTCAACACCACTGATGAAGGGGGTCTTGTTTAGGTATCTGCTAGATTACATGGCAATCCTTTCCAACTCTAAGATTGAAACTCTTCATAGATAATAGATGAACTCACCAACCACACAATCAAGAGAAGAAAGTAGAATTTAAAGGGGGATAGGAGTAGGGATCCTGATCCAAATACATTATCCCAACTCAATAGGAGATTCATCTTCCTCTGCTTTCCCCCAATATCAGCTCTCAGGGAATTAGTATGAACAAGCTGAGCCAAGGGGAAATGAAGATTAAATATAAAAAGAAATTCAGTCCTTTGGAGGGGGAAAAAAAACAAACAAGTTGCAACCTAATTTTCCATAATATAACCTGGGCTCTGTGACAAGAAATAAAGTTAAGATTAGGGCTGACTGAAACTGACAGTCACCCATGATTCAAACAACCCAATAATAAGCTAGTAACAAGCATTCCCATACTGAAGTTAATCCCAATACTCTCATCTCCCCATCATTTTTATTATTAATCATGTGGGTTTTTCTTCTTTTAACTCTGCCAAGCTTTCTCACACCTAATGATAAAAAATAATAATAATAATAAGCCTTAAGAAGCCACTCATCCAAATTTAGCTTTGGTTAGACATCCAAGAGAGCTGAAAAGGAATGAATATTAATTGGAAAGTAGAACAAACAAAGAGTAAAGCAAACATCTGAAGTCCAAAATCTTCTAATTTGTTGCAAACATAAATAATTCTCTTACATTTTTGTTTCTTGTTAAAGAGGTTGAAAAATGCAGTAGCGTTAGGTGATAAATGGATGTCATTTCTTTTGCTGGGAAAATAAAATAAACAATGTCATGATGTCCAATTTGTTCCTCGTTGGCATTCAGTGAAAACAAAAGTGTAGAACTTTAAATCTCCCACCACATATTAACAGATGCTGAAAAATCTGGGACAAATTACTAATTAATCTAAGTAACAGAAATAAGGATAGGGAGTGGTTAAGCTGAAGTAGAGAAAATGTGGATTCAGTGGAAAGATGCTATGTAACTATTCAGATGAATTAAACACATTTAACAAAGCTGAAAGTAGCCCTAGGGTATCTGTGGAATTTGAAAGGACAATATGTACAATAGAAAGAATATTTGATTTTGAGTTGGAGGATCTGGGTTTGAATTTTTATTTTGCTGCTTGCAACCTATATGCCTTTATGAATCACCTGTTCTCAGTTTCTTCAAGTATGGGAGTTGGGAATTAGAGTAAATGGCCTCTGGCATCCTGATCCACTCTAAATCTATGCTTCTGTAATACTGACATACCTCCTCTCCAAGAGTAGGAGGGGAACACTAGGGCTGAATGGTGAATACACTGTCCAATGAAGGAACTATGTTGGTTGTTTTTGTTTAATGATTTTTCTTCTTGCAAATGAGGGTTCAGCAGTAAAGGGAAAAGAGAAGGGAATAAGCATTTATTAAGCACCCACTGTGTGCCAGGAACTTGTGTAAAGAGCTTTACAAATATTATCTCTTTTGATCCTCACAACAACCCTGGGAATTTAGGTGTTATTACTATCCCTATTTTTTTTATAAGTGAGAAAAATGAGTCAGACAACAGTTAAATGCCTTGCCCACGATCACACAGCTGATAAATGTTTAAGGTAACTGACTCTAGGCCCAGCATTCTCTACCTGTTGTGCCACCTAAACTTGAGAAAGACATGAAAAAGCAGGAAAATCAGGACTCAGAGAGAAGGCTGAGACTGCCTGAGGTGAATGAGGTTAGGGTCAGTAACCCCAAGATTATATACAGAGAAATTATATACAGAAATGACAAATGTAAAAAAAAATCATCAGTAAAACTTACTTTTATTTTTTAAAAAATCATAGTTATTATCCTGCCCTCCCCAATAAATAAAGAAAAATAAAAGGAGTTAAAGATACAGATAGAACTTTCTTTCTATTTCTATAGTGAAATAGTGCCATCAGTGGCAGTTGTTTGGATCACCATTAATGATTAACAAAACATTTCTAATTGTTTAGTGTTTGGGGAAGAGGGAGGAAAGAATCAAGTGGAATATTTATTTATTAAATAAGTTATTAATTAATTAATTATGGAATATTTAATGTTCAGAGCAGAATTATGGGGAAGTGAGAATGTTCAGAAAACTAGCAAGTATCTAAATATCCCTATCCTCAATTGAATTAATATTTCTATCCCAAGATCTTCCACTACTACAAAGCTAGCCTCCCATGATTTCCCAGCTCCCATTGTAAACTCACACACTAATCAGTGTCTTGTTAAGTCAGCCTAGCAGAAAGCTGTAGAGAAGCCAATGAAAGCCAGCAGCCAAAATGTGACTTCAAATGTTCCCTGCCTTGCATTGAGGGTTATTATCAATGCCTCCTTGAACCTCAGAAATGCTACAAGTACTGAGGAAAGTCAGGCAAGATTCCCAGCCAAGGGAAGGAAGGTCAACCAAAAAATCCTCCCGTGGCCTTGGGGCTGCCCACCTCATCCTCTGACACGTGGGGCAGTCTCAGCACTCCCTCTGCTTTCTTTGTTTATTTGCAACAGGATTTATTCAAGATATTTTGAAGATATATTTCCCTGGTTTTTTTCTTCCTCTGGCAGGCCCCAAGTTTAGAGTTTCCCAAAGTATTCCCATCACCTTTCTCCTACTGCAAACTTCATGTGGGGCCTTGCCTCCCTCCTGGATGCGACCCCATTTTTGCAAGTTGCCACATGTGAGGAAACAGAGCTGATTGCCTAGCTGGGCTGTTTTGAAGTAATAAAAATTAACCCCTCCCTCAGGAGGCTGAATCAGCCAAGATCTTTGCATGGCCCACATCTCCTAATCGTGGGAAAGGGAAGCAGGAGTCTAGACTGGTTTGGGAGATATCCCAATTTACCACATTGCGCAACTGTCACCGATTTGGATTGAGTACGTCATGATGGAAGGCAGCCCTTTGATTTGGTGCTGGAGTAAAGCATGAAAAATGTCTCCACCAGCTGTGCCAACAGTTGCACAAACATACTACTTAACACCTCAGTGCATCTTCAATACACACTACCTCGGCTTAATTAGGCCCAGCACACACCCAAAGAGGCAGACCAGGACAAACGCCCCCAATTTGCAGAGGGCTGGAGCTTAGTCACAGTGAGATTAAATGAATTACCTAAAAACACAAGAAGCCAGCATTAGAATAAACAGAGTTTATTCAGTGTCCACTCTATGGAAAACACTTTGGAGAAATTAAAAAAAAAAAAAAGTGAAAACAGTATTTGTCCTCAAGAAGGTTTGCAATTTCTTAGAGGAGACAGTTATATTTATGTTTTTGAATGCATAAGAAAAAAGGAACAAAAAGCAATCCAGCCCCATGGAAGTCCCTCGCAGCTTTTTCATATTTGGAAATAGTTTCAGGAAACTTACTCACATGTGAGGTACCTAAATGTCTCAACTGCAGCAAGTTGGTTCTGGGTTTCCATTTCCTGTTCTAACTAGGAATGCATCACCCAAAATGCCTTGGGCATTTTTTCCCTTTTTTTTTACCCAAATTTATTTGTCTTTCTTTTCCTTCTTACACCTTTTCTCCAACTAGTCTACCCAATAGATAGATAACTGACTATAAAGTCAGGAAAAGTTGAATTCAAATTCCAATTCAGACACTTCAGAGGCAGCTAGATAATATAGGGATCAGAACTGGGGTCAAGAAGACTTATCTTATTCAAATCTGGCCTCAGACATTTCCTAGCTGTGTGACCCTGAATAAGTCCCTTAACTCTGTTTACCTCAGTTTCCTCATCTATAAAATGAGCTGGAGAAGGACATGAAGAGTCAAACATGACTGGAAAATGGCCCAACATCAATAAAAAGAAGGGGAACTTTGGGCAAACTACCCAATGAAAATGAGACTGACAGCTTCTATCTCACAAAATTGTTAGGATCAAATAAGATAAGTTACATAAAGTACTTTGCCAAAGAGCTGTATAAATACCAACTATGATTAGTATTGGTCTGTTTCTTAAGAGGTGACTAGGTGGTATGATGGATAGAATGATGGGTTTGAAGTTAGGAAAGTCTGAATTCAAATATCACCTTAGAAACTTACTAGATGGGTGAGCTTGGGTCAGATATGTGATCTCTTTCTGCCTCAGTTTCTTTATCTGTAAAATAGGAATATTAGTAACATCTTCATCCCAATTTGCAAACCCCAAAGCACTATATAAATGTTTGCTATTATCATTGTTCTTATTTTCCTCCTGCTCACTTCTTATTACTTGGCAGTGCTATCTTAAGATGTATCTTAACATAATTCCTTACACATAATAGGCTCTTAATAAATGCTTGCTTCCGAGAAGTTGTACAGCTTGACAATGACAGCAGTCATCTTGTTTTCTCCTCAATCAGACACTTTACACCAGTGATGTCAAACTCAAAAGGAAAGTGGGAGAAAGGAAGGATAAAAGGGAGGGGAGAAGGGGAGAGCCACTAAAGTTTACATAAGGATTTCTGTAAGCCTCATACTGACTTAGTTTTAAAATGTGATATTATCTGTGTTTTGCTGTGTCTTTATTTATTTTGTTAAATATTTCCCAATTACATTTGGATTTTATTTCAAGTATTATTGCAACCAGAGGTGAAATGTTTGGCATTCTGTTTGTCAAACTCTCTCCTCTATATAGAAACTTCTTTCAAACTTCACTTTAATTCCCTCCTGGGATATTATTTTTCTTTTTTTGTTCCTTCCTCTCTCCTTTTCAAACACATTAAAAGGGAGGCTTGGTATCAGAATGACCTGGGTTTAAATGCCACTTAAAAGATGTATGACATTGACCAAGTCATTAATCTCTTCGTGGTTTGGTTGCCTTATCTCTAAAATGAGTATAATAATAACCAAAATCCCTCTTTCACAGGGTTGTTGTAAAGATCAAATGAGATGATGGATGTAAAATGTTTTGCAAACTTCAAAGCACAACATAAATATATTTTAAAATTATTATTGGAAGCAGCATTCATCAGAGCTACCTCCCTGCGTTCTGCCCTGGCTTATCTGAGTTCCATTCCCTGAAATCTGTGCTATACATAGTACTAATATCAAACACTGTCATTTAGCCCACAATTTTCCTCTGTTCTTTACAAATTGCTATTTTTACCTCCCCTTGACCCTAACAAACCTTCAATTGAAAGAAATCAGAAAGGCCTAAAAAATTCCTTTTCATGTAAATACCAAATATCATAGAACAGAAATCACAGGCAAAAAAACATTAGGTTGGAGTGGATGAAGGGCAAAGGAACCACACTTTCTCTAAATTCCTACAGAGATCCTAATCTAGTTGTTGTTCATATCAAATGTAGGAATATTTCATTAATTTAAATTTAAAAATTAAATTAAAATGAATTAAAATAAAATTTAATTAAAAGTCAGTTATTCAACACAGAACATAGCCTGAATACACACACACACACACACACACACACACACACACACACACACACACCCCACACAAAAAATCCCTGGCCAAAAAGATTCTACGACAGATAAATACAAAAATACGCATGCACATACACACAAACACACTTTACTCAGAGGAAAGTTCTTTATTCAGATTCTGTTTATTCTTTCTTTAGACACCATTCTAGAAATATTGGTGATCTGACTTCCAAGCTCATTGTAGACTAGAAGCAGCAAATTAGAAAATTGAGAGGTAAAAATTCATAAGTATAGTAAAAGAACTAAGTATTGACATCAGGCCAAAAGCCTGGCAATAAAGGAGGAGACAGATAATCCATAAAAAGCAGATTCAAGAACTTTAAAAGTATAGCCAGAAAGCTCTCCACCTTCAGAAACCTCAGGGCCTCCCAGTACTCCAGCTTAGTCCAATGGTGAATATTCATATGGATGAACTTTTAATGATTAAGATAAAGATGTAGTTATAACAAGTCAGAGAAATGTGCTGCATACTTTAAACTATATAAAATTGCTTTAAAAAGCAGTTACTTAAATGAATGAGCTCCTCCTATCTGGAAAATTCACTTATGTGGAAAGTCTCATGGATAGAATGCTAGAAAAAGGTCATGGTTTTGTCTTACCTTCCTATTATTATTTCTTTAATTAACCACTTAAGCCCTCCCTTCCACTTCACTCCACTCCTACCATTCAGCCCCCTACCACTACCCTGTCTCTCCCCACTCAGTTCCTCCCTCTCTCTACTAAGCCTTCTTCCCCATTGAGCCCTCCTTCTCCTCACTCATACCCCCTCCCCACTCAACATCACCTCTCCCCACTCAGCCCCACCTCTTCCCACTCAGCCCTCCTTCTCCCCACTCAACCCCACCTTTACCCATTCAGCCCTCCTTCTCCCCACTCAGACCCACTCTCCTCACTCAGATCCCCTCCCTACTCAGTTCCTCTCTGAACTTCCTTCTCCCCACACAACCACACCTTTACCCACTCAGTCCTCCTTCTCCCCATTCAGACCCCCTCTCCACTCAGCCCTCCTACCCATTCAGCCCCACCTCTTCCCACTCAGTCCTCCTTCTCCCCACTCAACCCCACCTTTACCCACTCAGCCCTCCTTCTCCCCATTCAGACCCCCTCTCCTCACTCAGATCCCCTCTCCTCTCTCAGACCCCCTCTCCACTCAGTCCTCCTCTCCACTCAGCCCTCCTTCTCCCCACTCAGACCCCCCTCTCCCCACTCATATTCCTCTTTCCCTACTCTCTCTACTCTCCCCACACCTCCCCAGCCAGACCACAAGAAGCATGAAGTCTGCACCTCAGATAATCTAGTTAGAAGCTATGGCATTAGAACAGATAGCTAATCTCATCAGGTAATATAATGCTTCTTTTACTTGCCTAAGACCCAGAACTCTCCTTTTTCTGTTCATTAAATAGCTTTATGGCTAAGCTTTTGGCCATATATTTAGGGTCAGGGTCCAGTCCTTGAAACCATTCTTCTGAAGATGTGAATTTTGTTCCCATCTTCTGAGAAGGTACAGCCTGAACCATAGAAACTAACTCACTTATTCCTATTCCAAAGAACAATAGGAATATGCTCAAAGCTCAGTGAATAGAGGGTCAGGGCCAGAGAGAACAATTCAAGCTGCCTTTTTTCCCAGTTATTACTGAAGGATACATGTTCAATTTAATTCAGTAAACATCTATTATGTGCCAAGGACTGTGCTAGATGCTGGGCATACAAATTAAAAATGAAAGAAGTTTGTCCTTAAGGAACTTATTTTCTATTGATGGGAAGAGAGGGGGAGAGGAAAGTAGACAACATGTACATAGAAAATTAAGTATGAAGTCAAGGTCTAGATGCTGGGCTTTTCTATTGCAGGAGAGGAGCTGCAGGTCCCCACTCCTTTTTAGACTTAAGATAGAGCCCTCAGTGAGCACCCCAAGATGTAGGAAAGGGACATTCCCTACCTTCCTGGAGCCAATCAGCCCAGAAAGTCACCAGCTGTTTGTCAGTGATGTGGATTTGAAGATGAATGAAGAATGAAATGGTAAATTTCTCCATTTTTTTGCCAAGGAAACCCCATTTTTTGTACACTTCTTGGAATAGGGACCCATTCCCCACTTCCCTGCCTTTAGCTCCAGCACCTTGGTGGCTCAGTGGACAGAGTGTTAGACTGGAGTTAGAACTGAGTTCAAATGTGACCTCTATTACTTAGTAAATATGTGAACCTGGGCAAGTCTGCCTTCATCCACTGAAGAATGAAATGGTAAATGTCTCCATTTTCTTTGCCAAGGAAACCCCATGGTCACAAAAGGTTGGACAACATTGAACAACTTCTACTCTTTGTGATCGCCAGTCCTTCAATGAGAAAAAGAATAAAGGTGGAAGCAAGCTATTCTGCTGCTTCTTCTCTGCAGGTTGTTAGCAGAGCAGTGAGGCCTTTAGAACTCTTAACTTTTTTATTTTTTTAATTTTTTTCCCCTGAGGCAATTGGGGTTAAATGACTTGCCCAGGGTCACACAGCTAGGAAGTGTTAAGTGTCTGAGACTAGATTTGAATTCAGGTCCTCCTGACTTCAAGGCTGGTGCTCTAACCACTGTGCCACCTAGCTGCCCCCCGAACTCTTAATTTTTTAAACATTAATTTCTTGCAATTTTTGTGTGTGCTTTAGCAAGTGAATTAAGTTGGAGTACTAGAGTCTGTTTGGGGTGTATTTCTTTGAATACATGCTGAGAGATGGAAATGGGGAGAGGTGGTCAAGACATAAATTAGAGACTTTTGTAATCTATAGATTGTATCAGTGAAGTTGGCTAAGGGTTCTAGAACCAAATATTTCATTGAGAGAGGAAAGTTTATTAGATTGTGCAGGAAATTATTCCTAATAAAAATTGATCTGACCTAAGCTATCAGGATAATTGAACACGGCAGGCAATTACACTGGCTTACTGGGTTTGAAAGGCAAGCCTAGTCCTTGAGCTGCTAGAGAATTTCCACCCACCAAATGACATTTGAGTGTGAGTTGCTGGAAACAAAAGCCATATCTCCATGAAGGGAGGATGGAGTGAGTGCCCCCTCCCAGATGAGGAACAGAGAGTAGTCTCTCAAGTTACAAGGTAATTCAGCCTTCCCTAGAGTGGTTGAGAGATTTGGAGAAGGGAGATCGACTAGGAGGCTGTGGTAATAACCTAAGCAACAAGAGATAAGGGCTTGAATCCGAGTGGTTGCTGTGTTTATTGAGAAAAAAAGTCAGTTTTGAGAGAGGTTGTGCAGGTAGTAATCTCAAGCTGAGAAAGCACAACCTGAACCATAAAAAAGAAGAGAGAAAAAGGATAATTGGGGGAAAAAATGGAGGACAATGCAAAAGTTTATAAATCTCAATTATTGAAAGAAGAGTGGTACCCAGCACAGAAAGAAAAAATACAAAAAAAAAAAAAAAAAAAGGTGTAAGGTAGGGAAAAGAGATAATGAGTTCAATGTTGGACAAGTTGAGTTTGAGATACTTATAGTGTAATAAGTTTAAAATATCTAATGGGTTTAGAGATGTACAACTGAAATTCAGGGCTCTAGACCTACAGATATAGACTATACATATGTATGTGTGTATAAATATATAGATATGTATACGAAGGAGGGAAGGGAAAGAGAGAAAGAGGAGAAGAGGGGGAAGGGGAAAGGGAGAGAAGAGAGAGAGGGAGGAGAAGAGAGGGAGGAGAGAGAGAAACAGAGAGACAGAGGCAGAGAGGCTATAGATATAGACTTGGGAGTCATCTGAATAGAGTTGATAATTAAACCCATAAGAGCTAAAGGGTCATTGTAGAGAGTGTAGGAAAAAGAGAGTAGCCCAGTAAAACCTAGAATTACACACAGTAAAGGAGTATGATAGACATGAAAAGAACCAAGAGATGGTAACTGTTGTTGCTGCTCCTGCTCCTATTGTTATTGTGTGGTGTCCAACTCATTGTGACCCTTTGGGAATACCAAAATAGTTTGCCATTTCCTTTTCCAGCTCATTTTACAGATGAGAAAACTGAGATAAACAAAGTTAAGTGACTTGCCTAGGGTCACACAGCTAGAAAGTGTCTGAGACCAGATTTGAACTCAGGAAAATGATTCCAGGCCCAGCTCTCTACCCACTGTGACATTTAGCTGCCCGAGAGAGTAGACTTATGAAAACTCAAAGAAAAGAGAGAACCCGGGAAGAGGAAGTGGTTAGCAGTGTCAAATGCAGAAAATAGATTAAGAAGAATGAGGATTAAGAAAAGGAAATTAGATTTGGGAACTGAGAAATCACTACTAATTAGAGAGAAAAAGCTCACTTGAGAGATGAAATCGGAAGCCATATTGCAAAGAATTAAAAAATTCACAAGAAGAGAGAAAGTGGAGGCAACAATTTATAAACATATTTTGTTTAGAAAATTGGCTGAGAGAGGAAAGATTTAGGCACACAGAAACAACAGCTTTAAGGGATGGTAGAATCTAGTAAAAGTGTTTGTTGTTTTTGTTTCATTTTGTTTTGTTTTTGTTTTTTTAGAATGGAAAAGGATGGAAAAGTCTGGAATGAGTTTGTAGATATGAAAAACAGAGCCAGTAGATAAAGGTTAAAAAGAGAGAGGAGAAAACTGAGAGTATAATTTACTAGATAAAAAAACATAAAGGATGAAATAAAGGGTACGTGTAGAGAAGCTGGCCTTAGCAAGGAGAAATGTTGCCTTTTCACCTAAAAGAAAGAAGAGAATGAAAAATAATAGCAAAAGATTTTGAGATATAGGGAAAAGGGAAGAGAGAACTTCCAGAAATTTTTTTTTTCTCAGTAAAATATGAGGCAAGGTCCTCAGCTGAAAGAGAGCATGTTATGAGAGGCTTAAGGGAAGAAGAGAGAGTTTTTTAAATCCCCTGTGGAGAACTGAATAAAACAGTTTCTTGAACTTGTGTCATGGACCCCATTGGCTATCAGGTGAAACCCACATACCACTACTCAGGATAATGTTTTTAAGTGCATAAAATAAAACACATGTAGTTACAAAAGAAAGCAATTATATTGAAATAAAGGTGTGATTATTTCTTAGGGAACTGTGGACCCTAAGATAAAGAAAACCTCAGGGGTAGAAAATCAATTAAAGAGGAATACAAGTACTTAAGTATAGAAACAAGTTTGAGAAGATAATAAAAGTGAATTGAAAACAGGGTGAAAGTTTGAGTAAATACAAAGGATAGAAGGATTTAAGGTACTTGTAAGATAATAGATAGGTTTGGGACAACAAGGTATAGAAAGAGAGGGAATGAAGTTATGATCTAATAAATGGATTTGGGAGTTTTTAAGTGTCAAAGCGGATCACTTACAATCCCTGTCTGTGGTTAAGATGGAATGGAAGAATAGGTGATAGGAGTTGAGACTAAAGAATTGGGAGATTAAAGGTATTTGAGAGATAGCAATCTGTATGTCAAAGTTCCATAGGATAAGAACAGAAGTTGGAGTTGAGAAGAGTGTGGGCCACAAATTAATCTTTAGTGTCTGTCTTTAGTGACCTTGAGAAAGGAGGAGGAATTGGGGAAGAGGAGTACAATAGAGGTACAATAGTACCTCTAGGAACCCGAAATTGATAAATTTGAATACAATGAATCTCAGAGACAGAGAGGTTGACATTAAAGAGAGACATGGAAGTAGCATTGGAGAGCAAGAAATATTCAACCATTACTCCATCCAGAACCAATATATAGATGCAAGAAGGGAGGGGTATAAGAGAAAATTCAGCCAGTTTTGGAGAGAATAATTAGGGATGCAGTGCCATCTGGAAGAGCCAGATCTCTTCTTATGCAAGTAAGTGGAAAGAGACTGAGAGAAAAGGTTTAAAACCCTACAGAAATGCTATATAAATGTGAGTTACTATTTGTAAAACCTTGTCTCTCTCATTCTAGTAGAGGGGAACAGCAAAAAGTGATGTTTTTAATTATCCTCAACACTATTACTGTGGATAATCAGGTATTGATTGTTCATAGATTCATGAGGTGAGAAACTGCTTTCAGAAGCTATCTATTCCATCCAGCTGATTTATAAATGTTATAGCAATGAATTTCTATATATCAAGTTTCTCTATGTGATAGATTATTTGAGGGAGGAGAGATGGAGACAGGGCAGCCAACAAGAAAGTAATTGCAGTAATCTGATCATGATATGGTGGGGTCATGATCTAAGATTATGTCTGTGGAAATGCAAAGGATGAGATGAGTCCAAGAAATATCACAGAGGAAGATTTAACAGGAGTGCCAACCAAATTTAATTAGATTCAGAGCTCAAAAGCCTACTAAAAAGAGATCCTCTGGCCTTTTAATTTAAGGTTGCAAAAGTTCAAGCTCATTTTGTGTCTCATCTCTCGCAATATGAACAGGAGGCTTTTTCAAGCAGACAACAAACTTCAATGTGATTTATTTTGTATACATGCACTTATAATAAATACCAGACCAAATCAAACAAATTATGAAATGCCAGCCCTGTGTAGTCTTGCAGAAGAATTCTTTTTTAATTTAGTGTTGTACTGTTGGGCCCATATCTGACAGAAACAAGATATGTGGAAAGATGAATTCTAAAGCAAGTTCTCACATAGAAAAAAAGGAACTTTATAGATTCAGAACTCTCTCATCATAACCTCAGATTATAGAGTAGATTCTGAGCAATAGAAAACTTAAGAGTCAGTAAACCTAGTGGACTGAATGTTGTGCTTTGAGTTAGGAAAACTTGATTTCAAATTCACATTTATTATCTGTATGATCATGGTTGTTTGACTTCTTTGTGACTCAGAAAACTTCTTAGAGTTTAACTACTAAGTCACAGGCAGGCTATATTACTTCATTCCTAAGAAACTTAATGCCTGCATTGGTAATTAAATACAAATATTATTTTGACTTAAAGGGGATGGATTAGAAGGGTGATAAAGGTCTCATTGCTAAAATATATAGAGAATTGACTCAAATTCATAAAAATCCAATTGATAAATGGTCAAAGGATATGAACAGAAAATTTTCAAATGAAGAAATTAAAACCATTTCTAGTCATATGAAAAAATGCTCTAAATCAATATTGATTAGAGAAATGCAAATTAAGATAACTGTGGTACCACACTACACACCTGTCAGATTGGCTAAGATGACAGGAAAAAATAATGATAAAAGTTGGAGGGGATGTGGGAAAACTGGTACACATACATTGTTGGTGGAGTTGTAAATGGATCCAACCATTCTAGAGAGCAATATGGAGCTATGCCCAAAGGGCTATCAAACTGTGCATACCCTTTGATCCAGAAGTGTCTCTCCTGGGCCTGTATCATAAAAAGGGAAAAGGACCCATTTGTGCAAAAATGTTTGTAGTAGCCCTTTTTGTAATGACAAGGAATTTGAAACTGAGTGGATGCCCATCAATTAGAGAAAGGCTGACTAAGTTAAGGCATAGGAATGTAATGGAATATTATTGTTCTATAAGAAATGATCAGCTGGATGACTTCAGAAAGGCCTGGAGAGACTTACATGAACTGATGCTAAGTGAAGTGAGCAGAATTAAGAGAATATTGTATATAGAAACAGCAAGATTATACTATGGTTAGTTTTGATAGATGTGGCTCTTTTCTATAAGAGGTGATTCAAGGCAATTACAATAGACTTGACATAGAGAGAGCCATCTACATGCAGAGGGAGGACTATGGGGACTGAATGTAGAACACAACATAGTTTTTTCACCTTTTTTGTTGTTGTCATTGTTTGCTTGCTTTTTCTTTCTTTCTCAGTTTTTCCCTTATTTGATCTGATTTTTCTTGTGCAGCATGATAATTGTGGAAATATGTATAGAATAATTACATATGTTTAATCTATATTGGATTATTTGCTGTCTAGGGAAGGGGTGGAGGAAAAGAGTGGAATACAAGGTTTTGCAAGGGTGAATGTTGAAAATTATCTTTGCATGCATTCTGAAAATTAAAAGCTATTATTAAAAAAATTTAAAGGGGGGCAGATGGATTAAAATGAGAAAAGATTTGAAACAAGGATGGTACAGTGGATAGAACACCAACTCTAGAGTCAGAAAAGACCTGAGTTCAAATCTATCATTACTAGCTGTATGACCCTAAGCAAGTCACTTAGCCCTTATATAATAAGGCAATTCCAATAGACTTGTGATGGAACGAGCTATCCGCATCCAGGGAGAAAACTATGGAGATTGCGGATCAAAGCATAGTATTTTCATCCTTTTGTTGTTTATTTTTTCTTTCTCTTTTTTTCCCCCTTTTCTTGCACAGCATGACAAATATGGAAACATATTTAGAAGAATTGCACATGTTTAACCTATATTGGATTATTTACTGTTTAAGGGAGAGGAGAGTGGAGAGGGAAAGAAACATTTGGAACACAAAGTTTTGCAAGAGTAAATGTTGAAAACTCTCTTTACATGAATTTGGAAAAAAATAAAAAGCAATTTTTAAAGAAATTAATTGTCCAACCAAAAAGCTATTAGAATAATAGGTGATAAGGACCAATACCAGAGTGGTGACCATGTAAGTGGATATAAGTAGAGAGAATCGGGTATATACAAGAGATACATATAGAGGACATGCTGGACCCTAACCCTGGACCCTAGACTAGCTTATGAAAATTACTAACAAACATTTTCTAAAACATAAGTATGTTTAGACTTGCTGGGTCCATAGAAGGAACACTTGCCCTGTAAATGTTCCTTGAACCCAGGTAACCAAGTTGCTGTTTTGACTAACTCTGCTTTTACAGACCCTGCAGCTAGGCTACTGTCTGAAAAAAATTCTGTTTTTACCAGCATTAGTATTCCCGACATGGTTTAGAGCCAAAATTTTGGTTTAAAAGCTTTCTTCCCCCTGGCCCTAATTGCCAATTAGTTACCCATGCTATTTGGCCTGCCTGCTTTGACAAAATAAAGTTTTGACTTAAAGAGAATCCTGGGCAAGTATTCTCACTCCAACTCCAAACCAAATGCTCTCCCGAAGCAATAACTATATTTTTAAAAAGTCATTTTGGCAATTATGGGTAGAATAGATTGGAATAGGGAGAGACTTGAGGCAGAAAAGGGATTTCCATATCCCAAACAAATGGAATTTAACTACTTTTCTCTTCAAGAAAAACAAAGACAATTTTCCATCTCAAAGAAAAAAAGATGAGAGAATTTTAGTAGTCATTATCTGGTCTATCACAGATGATACCTTGCCAAATCCCAACCTAGTGATTACTCCTACTATTTTACTTTCTTTGATCCTATTCATGTGTGGCTTAAAGGAACTGGAGGGGGGAAAAAATCGCAAAAACAATAATTATATTTGTATATCTTATATATACAAATAATATATATTATGCCCACTAAAAATCTGTAGAATTTCAAATGGGTCCTACTTACAGCAAGGCAATCTTCTTAAGTCTCCTTATCAATTCACTCTCCTATTATTCCACTTATCATGATGCTTTTTCCAAACCTTTTCATATCTTTGTCAAATCTCCCACAACTACCCCTTTAGCAACTATGACATCCCCAGCCTTTTCAGTTGAAAACCTTGCCTCATATTTCATTAGAAAAATTAAGGTCATTTTCAGAGAGTTTATTGGAGAAGATAGAATGAAATGAGATCATTTTACCATAGAGAAAGGTATCCTTCATCCAGAAAAGGCCATAGTGCCAAACTTTGAAGAACAGGGTTAGAAACCTGATATTTCTTTGATATAAGAGAATTATACGTCTACAAGTTGGAATATTAATGCATTATTTAAAGCAGAGCTTCTTAAACTTTTTTCATTCGTGAGCCCTTTTCACCTATGAAATTTTTACATGACCTTGGGTACATAAGTATATAAAATAGGTATATAAATCAAGAAATTAATTTTAAAACAGTTCTTTTAATATTCATATAATCTTGCCATTTATTAAAAACTAAAGCAAATTTGCATGCTAATGAGATGGATGTGATAGTTTATTTTTACATAAAAAATTAAATCATGACAGGCTAGTTTCAGAAAAGCCTAGAAAGACTTATGTGAACTGATGCTGAATGAAGTGAACAGAACCAGGAGAATATTGTACACAGTAACAGTAAGATTGAGTGATTGTTAACTCTTCTCAGCAATAAAGTGATGCAAGATGTTATCTGCATCCAGAAAAAAAGTAACTATGGAAAGTGAAGATACTAATTTCACCATTTTTTGTTTTTTTCTTTTCTTGTGGTTTTTCCCTTTGGATTTTGTTTTCCGAATATGATTAATATGAAAATATGTTTAAAATGATTATACATGTATAACCTATATCAGATTGATTACTTTCTTGGGAGAGGGCAGGTAAGGGAAGAAATAAATATTAGAACTCAAAATCTTTTAAAAGTGAATGTTGAGGGGCAGCTAGGTGGTGCAGTGGATAGAGCACCAGCCCTAAAGTCAGGAAGACCTAAGTTCAAATTTGGTCTCACTTAACATTTCCTAGCTGTGTGACCCTGGGCAAGTCACTTAATCCTAAATTGCCTAGGCAAAAAAAGAAAAGAAAAAAGTGAATGTTGAAAACTATCTTAACATGTAATTGGAAAAAATAAAATGCTATTAAGTAGAGGGGAAAGGATTAAATCCTGGTGGAATATTTGATATCTTTTTCTATGATCAAATTTTTCACAACCTCCAATTCAGTTATGCAACCCCATATGGGATCAAGACCCACAGTTTAAGAAGCTTTGATTTAGAGCACTATCAAGTTGAACAGCATCTCCAGAATCACATAATCAGAACGTTTCAGAGGTAGGACATGAACTCAGATCTTTCTGTATTCAAAAACAGCTCTGTTTGCTCACTGTACCACAAAAAACTCTTCATTGAAAACTGAAATTTGCAGGAAATTGGCCAGAATGTACGAGACAACAACGCCAACTGTCCTTTGAAATCAAGAACCATTTTGGCAGTGGCAAAATGACAGTCTTTGGCATGATTTATGATCTTCTTGACAATGCAAAAGGAAAAAAAATTCACTAAGGCACAGACTGGCAAGACATGGCCTTTATGAAAAGAAAAAGAAATTAAGAAAGCAGGGATAGGAATATAAAGATAAAATGAAATAAACGAGGGATAGTACAAAGGCAAATATTGGTGCTAGCCAAAAGAACTAAAAGACAATACAGTGATTTTATCTGTGAAAATAATACAAGTTTGTTTTTAATCAGAGCATGAAAAAATTTGTAAAACTATATAATTATGTATCATATATCATTTTATGTATAATTATATAATATATTACATGCCATTATATTATATTACATAATTATATATATTATTATGTTATACAATTTTACATCATACACATTATACACACATACATGCATATATTAGAGTTGAGGCTAGGGAAGGGAGTTTCAGTCTAAAGTAAGAGTTCTTAAATTGGGATATATCAATTTGGTTTTTTAAACATATTTTAATGACTGTATTTAAATATAATTGGATTCTTTTGTAATATGGTGTATTTTATTTTATGCATTTAAAGAGGTCCATAGGCTTCACTAGCTTGCAAAGGCATTCATGACACAGAAGAAAGGTTAAGAACCCCTGCTATCTGAAGTCACTAGGATAGTAGAGATTCTGCAAGTCCCTCAATGGTCACATTCTTCCCAAAAGCAACAGTATTGGTTTGATTACTGTTCCCAGAATAACAATTGTAGGTCTTAGTGGGAGGAGGGAGGATTCCTAGAGACAGGATAAACTGGATTCAAAAACACAAAAGATGAAAAAAACAAACAAAAAAAAAGCACAGATGACAAGATGACTTAAATACTCCACCAAAAAAAGACAAAGGCCTTTCTTCTTTTTTTCTTCTCTTTTTAAAATAAAGCATTTTATTTTCAAAATATATGCATGGTTTTCAACATTCATTCTTGCAAAAGTTTGTGTTTCAATTTTTTTTCTCCTTCCCATCCCCCACCTACCCAGACAACAAGTAATCCAATATATGTTAAACATGTACAATTCTTCTATACATATTTCCACAATCATCATGCTGCACAAGAAAAATCAGCTCAAAAAGAAAAAAAAATGAGAAAGAAAACAAAATGCAAACAACAAAAAGAGTGAAAATGCTGTGCTGTGATCCACACTCAGTCCCCACAGTTCTCTCTCTGGATGTAGATGTCTCCCTCTATCACAAGACCATTGGAACTGGCCTGAATCATCTCATCACTGAAGAGAGCCACATCCATCAGAATTGATCACCATCTAGTCTTGTTGTTGCAGTGTATAATGATCTCCTGGTTCTTCTCATTTCACTCAGCATCAGTTCATGCAAGTCTCTCCAGGCCTCTCTGAAATCATCCTGCTGGTCGTTTCTCACAGAACAATAATATTCTTTTACATTCATATACCATAACTTATTCAGCCATTCTCCAACTGATGGGCATCCATTCAGTTTCCAGTTTCTTACCATTACAAAAAGGGCTGCTACAAACATTTTTGCACATGTGAGTCCTTTTTCCTTTTTTATGATTTCTTTGGGATATAGGCCCAGTAGAAACAACACTGGATCAAAGGATATGCACAATTTAGTAGCCCTTTGAGCATAGTTCTACATTGCTTTCCAAATTGGTTGGATCAGTTTACAACTCCACCAACAATGTATCAGTGTCCCAGTTTTCCCACATCCCCTCCAACATTCATTGTTATCTTTTCCTGTCATCTTAGCCAATCTGACAGGTGTGTAGTGGTGCCTCAGAGTTGTCTTAATTTTCATTTCTCTGATCAATAGTGATTTGGAGCACCTTTTCATATGAAATAGTTTTAATTTCTTCACCTGAAAATTGTTCATATCATTTGGCCCTTTATCTATTGGAGAATAGCTTGTATTCTTATAAGTTTGAGTCAATTCTCTGTATGTTTTAGAAAGGAGGTGACAAAGGCCTTTCTCCAACAAGTCTTCTCACTTTATATAGCACTTTACATATATTATTTTATTCAATCCTTCCAACAATCCAGGGAGTTTGGCACTATTATAATTCCCATTTTGCAGAGATAATGATGTGATCCTGGGTTGCTAGGTTGAGAGAAAGCCAGAAGTACAGATAAGATTATGATACCCTGAGGCAAGCAGGGAAGGACTCAGAAAGGACCATCTCAGCCCTTTTGTTCTTAAGCAGGTCTCTTGTTCTAGTGGACTTTCTATTACAGTCCCACCTCAGGTGAAAGTCTTTGGAAACCCCACCTTTACAGTATCCAATCAGAAAGCCAAGTTATGATGTCAAACCCCCAAGGTTAAATTTCCCCCATAAATCTGCCCATGGTTTAAGCCATCTTTGTTAAATCTTTTTTAGGAGTTAGTTTCCCATGGTATCTTGCCTCCTAGTGTTTGCTTTCTCACATCCTCCTCCCCATTGGTTTCACGTATCTTTCTCCTTGTTATAGCTAAGTAACTTTAGGGTGCTAAATCCCTTTTAGGGCAAGCCTGCCAATCAATGGTATAAACCCTTTCCTCTATTAAGCCCCTTTTGGGGTTATTCTGCTAAACTCCTCTATGAATTTAGTCTGCCAATTACAGCATGCTCACATCTCATGGCATATTCCATTTTTACTGGTTAATTATGAGCTTATCTTTTCTCTTGTTAAAGTTAAAACCCCTTTCCTTGCTGACTGTATGTTCTCTCAAAGCTCTTTTATATTTACCACTCCTGGGGTCTATCTTACCTCTTCATTTTATTCATTTTGCTACTGTGAATTCTTCACATGTGTCTTGAGCCTTACATCTATTTCAATTCAGGAATTGCAATCTTGATCCCATCAGTAGAGTTAAGTGATTTGCCCAGGGCCACACAGCTAATAAATGAGAATAAATTTGAACTCTGGTCTTCCAATTCTATCTACTATGCCAGATAGCTGCCTTCACTTAGAAGTCCTGCAATCTTAGATTTAAAGAATTTAAAGCTAAGTGGGGCCCTTAAAGATTATCTAGTCCAACCTCTTTTATTTTGTCTGACTCTTCATTAACCCCTTGGACGTGTTTTTTTTTTTGTTGTTGTTGTTGTTGTTTTTTCCCCCCACTTTTTGCTAAGGCAATTGAGGTTAAGTGACTTGCCCAGGGTCACACAGCTAGGGAATGTTAAGGAGACCAGATTTGAACTCAGGTTCTCCTGACTTCAGGGCTGGTGCTCTATCCACTGCACCACCTAGTTGCCCCTGGAGATTTTCTTGACAGAGAAACTGGAATGGTTTGCTATTTTCTTTTCTAGCTTATTTTACAGATGAGGAAATTGAGGCAAACAGGGTTAAATTACTTGCCATGGGGCACATGGCTAGTAAGTATCTGAGGTTAGATTTGAATTCAGATTCTCCTGACTCCAAGCCCAGTGGTCCATCCACTTTATTTTTGGCCCAGAGTTCAAGAAGAGTTTGAGAATTAAGATCACACCCATTTTGTTATCTTTTTCTAAGGCATTCTTTGTATTCTTGGTTTGTATTTCCTTTCATCTGTAGCTGAAACCTCCTGCCACAGGGCAATCCTACTTGAGTACTCTGGTGTAAGAGCTTCTTAAATCATTCCACTTATCTTAGTTTCTTGTGACTTTCACTAAACTTTGAAAATAATTGTTATTTTAAAGTGAGAGAGTTATTGTAGTCTTTGTAATCACCTAAAACAAAAATCACAAGTATAAGCATTCTTATCCTCTCTTGAAAAATGGAGTGCCTACATTGGTTCTTCATAAAAATAAATCAAATTTTGGTTTATTTGGACTTTTCCTATAGTGTTCAGTTCAATAAATAAAAAGGTGGATGTTTGGAGCCAAGGGGTTTGGAATCACTAAAAGCACTTCAAATCATCTCACAGGGCTTTCCATGATCCTATATTTGAATAGGTACTTGAATACAATAAATGTTTGTTGATAGGTTTCCTGAATCCAAAAATAATGCTGTTGCCAAAGCCCATCTCTTTGCTCCACTGATGCTCTGTGGCCATGAATCACAGAATACCATAATTAAATTTTTTTAATCATAAATAACCCAAGGGACAAAGGAAATACATACTATACACTAAGCAGGTAATGTAAATTGATGAATTACAAATGAATTGATAAGATATTATTTATTTAAGATATTATTTATGATGTGAAGGGGCTGAGCCTGTCTTGTAGGAAAAACAAAGCAAAACAAAAAGGTATATCAATGCTCCCAGATATAGAAACTTTAAAAGAAAAAATGTTAGCATGTTGGGATTTGAATTTCAGTCTTCTGAATCCCAATGCACTTTGACTCCCTCTATTTCAATGCTGTTTCCAAGTGGACGATGTTTCCTCTACTCCCTTTAAGATGTGAAAATAAATTTCCATTTATGGTCATGATGCTTCTTCAGTTTTATGTGTCTGCTAATGGCTCTGAAGCATGTTTCTGGATTCCTTTTTGGATAGAAAAGATAAGGAAATTTGGAATTAATTTTCATGGTTGGTAATGTTCTAAGCAGAAATTTCAGACCTCCATGTGGTTGAGGCTTTAAAATAAAACACTGATGAGACTCTTGTCTTGGGACAATTATAAAGTATTTTTTGTATTATGGGATACTGTCAGGGGAGGAATGCAGAAGAAAGAAACTTGGCTTTGAATCATAATACCTCAGGCTAGGTCTTGTTCAGGCTAGATGCATGTGCCAAAAACATGGCAATTAGTCTCTCAAAAACCCAATATCATAGAGAAAATACTTGGACAGACTACCTGAAAGTGTTGTTCTTAGAAACAAGTTCTGTAAAATTTAGAGAGCAGTTGTTATTATCAAGAACTGAACTTTCTGGAACCTAACTAAAAATATTAAGAGCAACTTGAAGCAAGTCTGATTTTCAAGAATTCTGCACAATATATAGATATATATTGATATGTGTGTGTTATTATTAAGAGGAAAGCTAAAGTGTAGCTAAAGGCTTCCAAGTGACCTCTTTGAAATACTGAGGGGAAAACTAATAATTATATCTGGCTTGTGACCTGAGTGAGCCTTTCTGTTCTGTGCTAGTTGACCATAATAAGTGATCTTTGGAAGCCTAAAAGCATCACAGTAAATAGCCTTCTCTCCATCATCATTGTTTTCAGAGTCATTATTGTTGTTATCATGATTATCATCATGATTATCATCAACATCACAACCAGCATTTATATAATGCTTTAAAGTTTGCAAAATGCTTTATAAATATTATCTCATTTGGTCCTCAAAGAGATCTTTTGATGTAGAGGTTATTATCCCCATATTACAGAGGAGGAAACTGAGGCAAATGGAGGTTAAGTGATTTGTTGAAGGTCATCTGACTAGTAAATGTTTATGGTGGGACTGGAACTCAGGTCTTCCTAATTTCCTGATTCCACTATCCCCCATCCTATCCACTGCACCAAGTATTTGGTTGTGGTTTGAGCATATAAATGAGTCACCTTAAGATTGGTATGTAATATTTCTCAGGTGCCTGAAAAAGTATATTCATTTTTATATTTGTAAGCCTTTCAGAAATGTGTAGAGTAGTGAAAATGGAGTAAAAAAAATGATAGATATTAGATGAGAGAGAGAGAGAAAAAGAGAGATTTGTTTCTTCAATTGAAGGTCATTTAAAGGAATTTATTTTACATCATCCTCAATTTCAGAAGTCTATTCTATTCCTTTTCTGACTCTAGCGAAATGTAAGCTTTGTTGGGGCAGGAGCTATTTCCCTTTTGCCTTTTATATTTATTTCATTTTTTGCCTTTGTATACCCAGCACCTAGTATGTCAGAAAATATACAGTAAGTATTTAAGAAATGCTTGATTGAATGATTATTAGTTGATTGGTTGAGCAGATGATCTATGAAAGATTTGTGAGAAAACATGAAAAAAAATCACAATTCAATTCATTAAATATTTATTAACCCCAATTATGTGTCAGCTACTATGTAAGTCCTAAGAATACAGAAGTAAAGCCACCCCTGTCCTCAGAATTTACATTCTCCTGGGGAAGTGTAAGGGTACATAAAGATATCAAACAAGATAAAAAGGTAAGCCAGGTTGCTATTTTTAAAGGAAAAATATTTAATGCCAAAATTGAAACAATTGAAATAAAATAAAGATAAATTTAAATAGGGCCTTTTAAAGAGGAAATCTTGTTTTAAATTATTTTAGCTAAGTTGGTTTTGATTATGCCTTTAAAATTGCCTTCAGTTTGGGACAAAGTTCTTTAGAAAATGCCTATGAATAAAGTGCTTTCTACCTGCCCCCACTTCCCCCCTCTCCCTGCCAAAAAAAAAAAAAAAAAAAAAAAACCAACCAACAACAACTTTGTGAAATTTCTTATTTGTGAGGTTGTTTCTTTGGCTGATCAGGTAGTCCAACTCCGTGCTCCTTGGTTTGTTGTTCTTCCGTCATTTCAGTCATGTCCAACTCTTGATGACCCCATTTGGGTTTTTCTTAGCAAAAATACTGGAAGTGATTTGTGTTTTCCTTCTTTTTATAGATTTTATAGATGAGGAAACTGAGGCAAACAGAGTTAAATGACTTGCCAAGGTTTATACAGCTAATGAGTATCTGAGGCCAGATTTGAACTCTGGAAATTGAGTCTTCCTAACTCCAGCTTTGGTACTTTAAAAACTCTGCCCCTTAGCTGCTCTGTAATGCTCTTTGGCAGATAGGGTTTAAGGTATATACCTGTATTTTTCAGTGTTGCCATAATCCACATGTATATTTACAAGGATAGAGTAATGTAAGATTCTTGAACTACCTGAGAGAAATCATCCAAAATAAATAAAGAAAAGAAGTTGAATATCCCCACATCAAAAACATCATTTTACAAACCCTAAATCTCAGTGAAAGAAAATGAGAAACAGCCTGAGTTATTTTTTTGCTTTGTTTTGTTTTAAGTGGAATAAAGTCCCCCTAGGAGTTACAGCTGGAAGAAACATCAAGTCCAATCCTCTTTTTTGAGAAAGTAGAGAGATGAGGAGATCCCCCCAATACCCATCAGGTGGTAAATGGCAGAGCCAAGATCTTAACCCAGATTTTCTACAAATCAAGTCTAGCCTTGCTCTAAAACCACCTTGTTGGCCTCTCATTAACAATTACTTAATGACTTATACTCCATCAAAGAGTCAATTAATGGAAACAATGGCTAAAATACTTTACAATATGCAAAATGTTTTACAAATATTATCTCATTTTATCTTCACAACAATCCATAAAGGTAGATACTATTATTATTCCCATTTTACAAATGAAAAAAAAAAAAAAACTGAGGCAGAGAGAGGTTAAGTGACTTCTAGTTAACTAAGACAGGATTTGAATACAACTCTTCCTGATTCTTAAGTCTCAAAATTTGTGTAAAAAAAAAAAAAAAAAAAAAGGCAAATTGTGATTACTGGATTCTATCTTTAGTGCTATTAAAAACTGCATGTGGTCAGAAGCCAGTCATCACCCAGAGGAAGCTTCAGACCCAGAAATATTCAGGAAACATGATATCCAAGAAGTCAATTAATGTTATTTGGTTTTTTTCCCCTTTGTTTTCCTTCATTCTCTTCCTTTTTCTGTCCTTCATGTGTACAGCACTCTGGGATGAGACCTTCAACCCCAGACTCAATTTATCTTGTAGGGACATTAAAAGTTCCCTAGGGCACTGCTCACCATTCATCATTTGCCTCAGTGTCCTTGGCTAAGATCTCCCTCCCTACATGGTCATGAATTAACTGCTCACCCTGATTGCCCTGTAGCCCCACTGGATTAAGTTACAGAGAGAAAACTACATGCATTATTGATTACAAGATTTTCATCTTTTCTAATTCTTTTGAAAAATTCCTCTTACTTCCTCCTTCTAGCCACTCACACACCCCCTGGAATTAATTCAGTAAGGAACTTAAATCTGTACAGCACACCCAAAGGGCTTAAAATCAGAGAGAATCTTATAAGAATTCAAATCCAATTATTTTATTCTTTTGAATCCAAGAAAACCTTTGTGAGGTGTATATATGGGCATGAGGTCAGTGCCCACTGCTGGGGAAGTCAAGGTGTGGGAAAGAAAATATGGTTGAAAGAACACAGAGGGAGGAAGCTGTCTCTGCTCTCAAGTTGCTATCTATTTGTCAAGGAAATGCATTTGGTCGCTAATGTTAGCAGGGTGCTATTTATGTCTGGTTCTTGAGCCTACAAGGAACGTATAACAGTACAGATTTCATGATGAGGTGCTGTGGTTCCTCATCTATGAGCAATGGAAGGCTAGAGTTCTTGCAAGGGAACCTGGGATTTTATATTCAAACAAAGTGGTACCTACTTTATTCACAAGAAGATCCATTGAGGCAACATACTTTACAAACCTTAAAGGTACTGCAAAAATGTCATTATTGCCATTTGATCTTTATTTAACTCCCATAGAATATATAAAAATTTGTTTTTCAAATGTATGTAAATATGCTTGGGATTCACAAAACATAAATTCATTTAAAAGTTACTGAATCTCACAATAGCTTAGTCATCATGTATTTTTTTCAATTACTAGATACTAACAATAAAATTATTATTATTTTATCAGAAGTTGGTTTTGCAACTTGGTAGGGGGAAAAAAGGTTATGATGTGATCCCTAGGAACTTTACCCATTGAATTTTTAGATTCATGTAGATAATATTAACTATTAACATAGTTAATATTAACTATAATAACAAATGTCATTTCAATCTTGAAATTTTTTTGATATTTGAAATAGATCTTGATATATTAAAGAGTTGCAAATTCTGATACAGATTGGAAGAGGTAGGAAAACTCAAGCAATAAACCTAAAGTTAAAAGTCCTAGGCTTGAGTTTTGATTTTACATAGTAGTTGGGTAATTTGGGGCAAATTGTTTAATCTCTCTGAGCCTCAGTTTCCTTACCTGTAAAATAATAACCATCTTTCTTATGAGAATCAAAGTAAGATATATTCAGTGTTAGATAACTATTAGATTCAGCTGTCATCATTATTATGGTTATCATCATCATCATCATTATTATTTCAGAGAAACTCACAGATTCAATAACAATAATAATATATTTTGGTATATCATTACCAATCCAAATACTCATAATCTCCAACTATGGTATAAAAAGCTTTCAAAATGTATAGAGCTATCTGAAGAGATCAAAATCATGTGACAAAATAAAATGAATATGAACCCTGGTGTCCTGTCTACTAGAATAGTAACAAAGACACTTTCAGTGAGTCTATATATGACGCTACATCTTAATACTTTTATTAACTACAATTATGTTATCTTTGCAATGGTCATTTAGAACATTAAATATAAAAGTCTTGTCCAAGGATCAGTTTTAGCTGAAATCCATTTAAAAAAATTCGACCAAGAGAACAATAATATTCTTATTAATAAATAGTATTATTATAAATTTATCTTATGTACATCTTCAGAAAAACTCTCATATCCCTTAAAAATCAAAGACAGTTGTATATTTATATTATAATTTTGAGAGGAAAAAAATTAAATAACAAAAGGGAAGTAATTTGCCTCTCCCTCTCTACCCCCTCCAGCCCCCCCCAAAAAAGGTGACTGCTTGGTTACATTACTCAAGAGAAACACAGAGCTACATGTGAATCATCTATTCACTAGTGAATTCTAGCAGGATCATTTTTCTCTACTCTGTGCTGTTTGTATCATGCTAAATTCTGCTGTAGTAATACTCACTGCTGTCCCCTGGTGACTTGCCAGTAAGATAGGTATTCAGTAAGATTGATCCTAGGCTGCAAAATTCTTAATAAATAAATATAACTTGAGTAGACAGGAGATTAATGGCTGTAACTAGCAGCTCATATAGCTTCAGATTGTAAAACATATAGCTCCTTCAGATTGGATTGCTCTCTAACCTAATGTACTGACTTACTGGGTTACAGGAAGAAAAATCAGAAGTCGGTTTTGCAATTTGGTAGTTTCTTTTGTAGGGGGAAAAATGGTATGATGTGATGCTTAGAAACTTTACCCATTGAATTTTTAGATTCATGTAGATAATAGATTGGAGATGAATAATATTTGTTATGCGGCCCCTTCTAAAGTCATTTACCTTATTTGTGTTTTATTTTATTTTAAAGAAAATATCTGTATGACTGCTTTCTTTGACCCCACCCTTCCTAAGGAATTTTGTCTCATGCCATGTCAAAATGCAAGTCAGTCAGAATTAACAACTTATTTTTCTGTGTGGTCATATGGGTCAGTCCTATGTCATTACTTGATAAAGACTAAGCTAGCCACTTCCTACTTGACCAATGGAATTTGGCAGGATCATTATTCATTTAGTACACTTTAAATTCCAACTGAACCAGTTACCTCTAAAATAGAAAAAATGTTGTAAACTTAAAAAGCTCATTAAATTTCTAGTGAGACAGTTGAATTACAATTAAGACCAGCTCCTCTTGCTCACCTCAGTCACTTCAGGAAAAAGAACAAGGAAAGAAAGAAAGAAAGAAAGAAAGAAAGAAAGAAAGAAAGAAAGAAAGAAAGA
>JAJPUD010000521.1:326623-348940 GCA_023553655.1 Myrmecobius fasciatus
GGGGAGGAAGAAAAAAAAAAGAGAGAAAAGAAATCTTCCCAAAGAAAACCAGCAAAGACTGAATAAATTTATAAACTCAAAAGAAGAAAGACCCTAATAAAAATAAAATCTTAAAAAATAAGAATGGAACTACTGCACATACTTCCAGAATGAAGTGATTGAGAAACTTAGTAAAAAAAAAAATATATACATATATATATATATAAGAAAATCAGAGCTCTTAAAGAAGAATTAAAAATAACAAACAAGAGAATATATGGTTTGGAGCAAAGAGTATAAAGCTTAATAAAGCACTGAACACAAAAAAAAAAAAAAGGCAAAAGAAGTATAACTCTAAAAATGTGGAAGTGGGACAACAAATATCAAGGCCTGATCAAAAAATGAACAAAACCGGAAGAACATTTGGAATGTATCTATAGACCAAGGAATTGATCTTAAAGAGATAGGTTAACAAAACAACAGGAGCATCAGCCTCTTAGAAAAAGTGAAAAAGAGCTTTAATTTCATGTCAGGAAATCACACAAGAAAATTGCCTGAAAGGATTGACAAACAAAAGTGCACATTCTCGGGACTTCACCACCATGTATCAATTTCTACCTCTTTCTTCCCCAAAAGGTCCCTCCTCCAATTGGTAAATTCTTCCCTGAAGCTTCATTTTGAGAAAGGCCCAGGCCAATTATCCCTCAATCTCTGGACTTCACCATCATAATTCAGCTTCTTTCTCACTTGATCCCTATATTCCCCTTCTTCCATTAGTAAGTTCTCAAAAATTCTGTTGTAGGAAAGGGTCTTTTACAGCCATCCTTCACTCTCCAGGGTTCACCATTAGGCCCCTCTACCATACCTTTTATGTACTGTCTTCCCCCATGAGAATGTAAGCTCTTTGAGGGCAGGACTTTTCTTTTTGCTTGTATTTATATCTCTAGTGCTTAGCAGAGTGTCTGTCACATAGTAAATATTTACTAAATGCTTGGGGCAGATTTTCATATATAGAATCCAAAGCCTACTATCAAAAAGAAATCCAACATTAATTCACTGAGAGACATACTTTCCAATTTCTGGCACTTTTTAATGTTAAAGGTTTTTTTTAAGGACCCAGGAAGATTACTTTAAAAAGCCAACTAGCTTATCAAGGAAGGCTAGTTTGAATCATGAAAAATTAATAATGCACTTATTAGAAATGAAGAAAAAGACTGAACTATGTTATAATGAAAAAAGAAAAAAAAACATGCCCCAATATAAAATAGTGTGTAAAATTACAAATAATTTTATTTGGGAAAAAAATAATTCTATTCATCAGGATGACCTTTGGTGTCTTTGACACCATACATGACGACATAATAAAATATCAAAAAATATCAATATCACCTTTGGCTTCTTTCTTTCTTTCTTTTCTAATAGAGTTATAGTTAATGTGTATATACTTTCTATTCTGCTGCTTTCATTTTCTATTACTGCACATAAATTTCTTCCATGATTTTTCATATGCTTCCTATTTAATGAGTCTTGTAATCCATTTGGGGCCAAATGGTCTTCCCCCTCAAAGATAACTGAAGGAAAGGTAACTGAATCTGCAAAGGTCATGAATTTGAATCCTAGCTTCACCACTAAGGATAATGGATTTGAATCTGAAAGGTTCTTGAGGAGTCATCCCGTTCAACAATCTCATTTAATACTGAAGAAAATAAGACCTCAAAATAGTAAGTGACTTGCCAATGTCACATAGGTAGTCTTCTGACTCCAAATTCAGAGCTCTTCACACACAGCACCATGTTATCTCTCAGGCTCCATTGTACAGACAACATGATGTAGTGGGTAGTATGATGGGTTAGGAGTCAGGAAGATGAGGTTCAAGTAGTATTAATGACATATCCTAGTTTTGTGACTTGGAATAAATAATCTTTTAACCTTTATTTTCTTCAGGAAATTCTTAAGTACTTTGGACTAAAAGTTGTGCTATATTTTAATAGAAGGGAAGTAGTTGGGATTTATGCTAATGAAGGAAGTTCCCAAATCATAGATTCTTTGAGTAATGTTAATATAAAGTTAGGGTTAAGAACAAGCTTTATAATTTCATTGCTATAGTAAACACCCAAATGAAGAAACTTTCTTTTCTTTTCTTTTTAAATAATAAGTTTTTATTTTCAAAATACATGCAAAGATAGTTTTTAGAATTCACCCTTGCAAAACCTTGTGTCCCAATATTTTCTCCCTCCTTTTCCCCCACCCTCTCTCCTAAATAGCAAGTAATCCAATATGTTAAACATGTGTAGTTCTTCTATAAATATTTCCACATTTATCATGCTGCACAAGAAAAATTGGATAAAATAGAAAAAAAAATGAGAAAAAAAAGCAAGCAAACAACAACTACCACAAAACATGAAAATACTATGGTGTGATCCACATTTAATCCCTACAACCCTCTCTCTAGATGCAGATGGCTCGCTCCATGTCAAGTCTATTGGAAGTGGCAGAGCCATGTCCATCAGAATTGATCATCGTATAATCTTGTTGTTGCTGTGTATAATGATCTCCTGGTTCTGCTCATTTCGATCAACATCAGTTCATGCAAGTCTCTCCAGGCCTCTTTGAAAGCATCCTGCTGGTCGTTTCTTATAGAACAATAATATTTCATAACATTCATATACCATAATTTATTCAGCCACTCTCCAATTGATGGGCATCCATTCAGTTTCCAGTTTCTTGCCACTACAAAAAGGGCTGCCACAAACATTCTTGCACATATGGGGTCCTTTCCCCTCTATTATATTCTCTTTGGGATACAGTAGAAACACTGCTGGATCAAAGGGTATCCACAGTTTGATAGCCCTTTGGATATAGTTCCAAATTGCTCTCCAGAATGGTTGAATCAGTTCACAATTCCACCAACAATGTATCAGTGTTCTACTTTTCCCAAATTCCCTCAACATTCATCATTATCCTTTTTTTGTCATTGTAGGCAATCTGAGAGGTATATAGTAGTACCTCAGAGTTGTCTTAATTTTCATTTCTCTAATCAATAGTGATTTAGAGCATTTTTTCATGTGACTAGAACTAGTTTTAATTTCCTCATCTGAAAACTGTCTGTTCATATCCTTTGACCATTTATTAATTGGAGAATGACTTGGATTTTTATGAATTTGAGTCAATTATATATTTTAGTAATGAGGCCATTATCAGAACTCTTGAATGAAAAACTTTTTCCTAGTTTTCTGCTTCCTTTCTAATCTTATCTGTATTGGTTTTGTTTATACAAAAATTTTTTTTTAAATTTAGTATCATCAAAATTTTGCATTTCATAATGTTTTTAGTTCTTCTTTGGACATAAATTTCTTCCTGTACTCTTTCAGATCTGAGAAGTAGACTATCCTTTGCTCTCCTAATTTGCTTATAGCATCACTCTATATGTTTGAATCATGAACCCATTTTGACCTTATCTTGGTATAGGGTGTTATGTGTTGGTCAATGCCCAGTTTCTATTGTACTATTTTCCAATTTTCCCAGCAATTTTTGTCAAATAGTGAGTTCTTATCCCAGAAGCGAGAGTCTTTGGGTTTATCAAACACTGGAATACTATAGTCATTGACTACTGTGTCTTGTGAACCTAACCTATTCCTCTGATCAATTACTCTATTTCTTAGCCAGTACCAAATGGTTTTATAATATAATTTTTGGTCTGGTACAGCTAGATCACCTTGATTTGCATTCGTCTTCATTAATTCCCTTGAAATTCTTGACTTTTTGTTCTTCCAGATGATGCTCTGTAAAGTAATTTCTTGGTGGTTTGATTGGTATGGTACTAAATAAGTAGATTAATTTAGATAGAATTATCATTTGTATTATATTAGCTAGTTCTACCCATGGGCACTTGATATTCTTCCAGTTGTTTAGATCTAACTTTATTTGTGTGGAAAAGTGTTTGTAATTGTGTTCATATAGTTTCTGACTTTGTCTTGACAGGTAGAGTCCCAAATATTTTATATTATCTACAGTTATTTTAAATGGAATTTCTCTTTGTATCCCTTACTGTTGAGCTTCAGAATATAGGCCCACATATGCCTTGGTCATAGTCCATAGATTTTCTTTTTTTTTCTTTTCTTTATCTTTTTTCCATCTGTAAAATAAGAGATGTAAAAAATGCATCTATCCCTCTACATCTAATCTTACTGATTTCTGTGTAAGATATATATAGATATATATATATACACACACACACACACACACACACACATATGTGTGTGTGTGTGTGTAGTCAAGTGTAAATTATTTGAGACTAGCAATAATTTTTATATGTTTTAATTTTGTGATATTAAAGGTAATATTGTTGAGCTTGAGATGGGACCCCAAAAGGTTAGGGTACATACAGACTGGTGTCGTGAGGTGTCTCAAAAGAATTTGTAGGCTTGGACCTATTTTCAAGTCAAGGGGCAGTTATTGCAATTGTAACGCCAATTGAAGCAGTCTAAATTCCAAGAGAATTTAGCAAAGAAACAGAAGCAAGGAGACACATTTATCTAGTTCTTCATGTCATAGATATAATTTTATGGCCCAGAGGTAGAACCAAAGAGAACTCAAGAAATTGGTTCTCACTGACCAGCAGATTATCTATCTTTCAGTCAGCAGTGAACTGAGGAGTGGTCTATTCAATATTGTTTCAGGAGTTTCATTTGTGGGACTATCCTGAGCCGGAAGACTTTAGAATTAGCCAGATTGTTAGAACAATAGTATTCCTAGGTTGAGTGTGGGGGGCTTTGGTCACAGATTCCAAAGCCAGAGGACTTTAGAATCACTGACAGATTGTTAGAACAGAAGCCCCCTAAGGCCAGGGGATCTTAAAATTATTGCTGTCTCCCCTAGAAGCTATATTACATCAATATGTGTGTGCTTCTGCTGACAAAAGGCAGTTTTAGACCATCTGGCCTTGAACCAGATTGAGCTGGTTTCTCTTCCTTAATTAGTGCTTTCAGTTTAGTGCTAGAGTTTGTACCTTTCCTGCACTTCCTTGTTCTTTTCTGTTATGTTTTACATTTTGTGGTTTTTCAAAGGATGAATATTATCAAAGAAATATGCGTAAGTTATTGTAGTATAAAGCATACTTTACTTCAATGGCTAATAGATATTACAACTGCTGTAGATGTAGGAAAACCAAGCATTTCAAAAATCATTCAAATCTACAATGAAAAAGGATCAGTCATACCAAGGAAAGTATAGTATATTTTTTTAAAACGCCACAAACTGACAATTGATACAAAATAGTTTAATTGATCCCCAGAAAACTAGCAAAGACCTCCAAAGAAATACTGTAGCTGGAAGTGGTATAATAGTATAGGTGGGACAAGTTGCCTACAGAGAGCCTAGTTTGGAAATTAGTTAATAAAAATAGGAAATAGGTCAAAGGTTCTATATTGATGAGTAGTAGTGACGTGGATTTACTCTCTTCCCTTTTCAGGCAGAAGCCTAAACAGCTATTATCAAGCATAACCAATTCCCAGACCATTCTGTTTGTACAGAGTGATTATGAGGATGGAACTCTATTATCTATCCCCCAACCTCCATGCATCTTTTAACAGCCTTTGAGATATTGATGAGCATATCTTTAGACAGGTCTGGGACCTGATCTGCCAGGTGCCTTCCATCTGGCTCCTTGGTCCCTCCTTCTGAGTACCTGCCTTTACTTCCCTGGTTTCTTAACTTGTTTGTTTTAAAATTTTCAGTAGCATTTTATTTTTCCAAATACATATAAAAATAGTTTTTAATATTCATTTTTTGTAAAACTTTATGTTCCAAATTTTTTTCCTTCCCTCCCACATCTCCCCCCTCCCCAAGGTAGCAAACAATCTAATATAGATTAAATATGTACAATTCTTTTAAACATTTCCATATTTGTCATGCCATGCAAGAAAAATCAGACACAAAGGGAAAAAAACCAGGAGAAAGAAAAAACAAATAAACAAACAAACAAACAAAAAAGGCAAAAATACTACGTTTCAATCCACATCCAATTTCCATAGTTCTGTTTCTGGATGTGAATATCATTTTCTATCTCAAGTATATTGGAATTGTTTTGAAACACCACATTGTTAAAAAGAACCAAGTCCATCACAGTTGATCATCACATAATCTTCTTATGTGCATCTCTTGATGCAGAATCTTGATTCTGCCCACTTCATTAGTTGTCTTTCCAGGCTTTTCTGAAATCAGCTTGTTCATTATTCTTATAGAACAATAGCATTTTTGTACATGTAGATCCTTTTTTCCCTCTTTTATGATGTCTTTGGGTGTATCCCATCTTCTTAAACTGTGGTTTCCTAGCCCATTTGGGGTCTTGTAATTGAATGTAGGGATTGCAAAATTATGATTTATTATCAGTAAATGTTTGATTTGTATACATATTTTATATACCTATATATCCAGGGTCACATAAAAATTTCTTGGACAAAAAGGGGTAGTGAGTGGAAAATATTTAAGAAGCCTTGCTATGTATAATATGTATTTTATCTATTATTCTGCTTTAAGCTGTACCCAAGATAGTTGGACTAGCACAATAATACAATAGACTTCAAAAACCAAGCTGACCTAAAGCTAAACTACCTAAAAAACAAAAAAGACAAAGACCAAGATTCCCTTGTAAAACAGAAATCAATATTCACTCCCTCCCCTTCTATCTTCTATCTATCCATTGAAATCCCCCACAGCACAAATTGGAGAAACAAACAAGTCTTTTATCTCAATCAGGAGATCAAGTAACACAGACATCAACCAAGGCTAAAACCTTCTAGGCTTGAACTAAACAAACAAGCCAGGTTCACCATCCTGTTTTATAAACGTCCTTGGTCAGAGTACAAAAGGATAAGAAAATGTTCCTGTTATAAACACTTCAGTTTTTTTCCTTTAGTATGTTTTATATTTGTTCTTACAAAGCCCCAGTGAGTTAGATGAATATAATTTATTATTCCCACTTAACAGTGAAGGAAGAAGTGGAATGCTGAAAGAAAAGTCCAGCTCTCCCTCTGGAGGTTGCCTGTAAAAAAATAATACAACAGGCTCTTTGCTTCCCAGCAGTTTTTAAGACAATAAGGAAATCAAAAGATATCTCGATTCAAGAACATTATCTTTCTCAGAGGATTTGTTTATAGCCTAGAACTTTGCTATCCTGCTATTCATTATAGAAAACTTAAAAAGAGAGCAGTTCTGTTTTGGATCCTAACAAAAGAATTGACTCTCTGGTACAATGGAAAGAACAATGGCTTTAAATTCTGAGGATGTGAATTCAAATCTCACCTCTGGTACTACCTATGTAGTTGTACAAATCACATTAGTGTCCATTTCCTCATTTATAAAGGGGATTGAACTAGATGGTCTTTAAGGTCCCAGAATAATGATCCTATGAATATTCTTTATAACATGGAAGGCTCACCTTAAGAACACCATAATTTTAAGAGATTTCTTTATAACATGTAACATTGGGTTTTCCTTCAGAAACATGTTTCAAGGCCGGGAATTAGGAAGCTAATAGTGCTAACCATTCTGAGCTAGGCAAAGACAAAATTATAATAGACATCTGGGGTGGCCCATTCTGCCTTTCCAGAGCAGTCCAAACGGTTTCCATAAAATAGTGAACCAGAAGCCTTCTTCTGGAGCCAAAACTAACAAATACGGCAGCCAAGTTGCCAAATGTTTCTTTCTTTCTTTCTTTTTTTTTTTGGCCAGTTTTGTTTTGTTTTTCCCCCTTGAACTCCTTGAACTTAGAAGTCAGTTCTGCTTGATGTAAAAGTTTCCAAGTTTACTGCTTTAGAAATGTGCTTTGTTTCCTTCTAAGAAGATAAAACCAAGAGCCATTACTATCTCTGTGTGGGGGTTGCTAAAGAAACTGATACCAAACAATTTTTTCCACAAGTTTCTGAGAGAAGAAAAACCTAGAAAACAAAATAATTAAAGCTGATTTTATATTCACTTGGCACTGGCTATTCAATGTGCATTGCCTTCTTATTATGGAGACATTGGAAAGTTACTGCTAAAAGTGAATGAACTTAGCTCTCTCAAGGATGAATAGTCATTGCATCCTTCATTAAGACCCTGTGACTGCTATGGAGCTGCCTCATTCTGTAAAAATATTGACTGAAAGTGATCTCTCCTTGTTTAAAACAATATTTTATTTTTCCCCAATTACATATAAAAACAAATTTTAACATTCTTTTTTTTTTCATTTTTAAAATTTTAAGTTTCAAATTCTATCCTTCCCTTCCTGAGATGTGAACAGTCTGATACAGGTTATACATGTACAAACATGTAAAACATTTCCATATTAGTCATTTCATGAAAGAAACTTTAAACCAAAAAAAGGATAGAAGGAAAGAAAGGAAGAAAGAAGACAAGGAGGTAGGGAGTAAAAAAGGAAAGAGGAGGAACGTAGGTTTACCTCTCAGACCTGTGGAGATGGAATAAATTTATGTCCAAAGAAGATCTGGAACTCCTAATTGAACACTAGATAGATAATTTTGACTATATTAAGTTAAAAAGTTTCTGTACAAATAAAACTAATGCAGACAAGATTAGGAGGGAAGCATCAAATTGGGAAATCATCTTTACATTTAATGGTTCTGATAAAGGCCTCATTTCTAAAATATATAGAGAATTGTCTCATATTTATAAGAATTCAAGCCACTCTTCAATAGATAAGTGGTCAAGGGATATGAACAGACAATTTTCAGATGATGAAATTAAAACCATCTCTAGTCATATGAAAAGTTGCTCCAAATCACTATTGATCAGAGAAATGCAAATTAAGACAACTCTGAGATACCACTACACACCTGTCAGATTGGCTAAAATGACAGGAAAAGATAATGACAAATGTTGGAGGGGATGTGGGAAAACTGGACACTAATACATTGTTGGTGGAACTGTGAATGGATCCAACCATTCTGGAGAGCAATTTGGAGCTATGCTCAAAAAGTTGTCAAACTGTGCATACCCTTTGACCCAACAGTGTTTCTATTGGGCTTATATCCCAAAGAGATCTTAGAGGAGGGAAAGGGACCCACACGTGCAAGAATGTTTGTGGCAGCCCTTTTTGTAGTGGCTAGAAACTGGAAACTGAATGGATGCCCATCAATTGGAGAGTGGCTGAATAAATTATGGTATATGAATGTTATGGAATATTATTGCTCTGTAAGAAACAACCAGCAGGACGATTTCAGAGAGGCCTGGAGAGACTTGCATGAACTGATGCTGAGTGAAATGAGCAGAACCAGGAGATCATTATACACAGCAACAACAATATTACATGATGATCAATTCTGATGGACATGGCTCTCTGCAACAAAGAATTGTCTCAAACCAGTTCTAACGGTTCACTGAAGAAGACCATACACACCCAGAGAGAGGTATATGAAATATGGACCACAACATAACATTTTCATGCTCTCTATTGAGGTTTGCTTGCATTGTGTTTCCTTTCTTTCATTTTTTTTTTCTTGTAGATAGGATTTTTCTTGCACAACTTGTCAAGTATTTCAACATTATTGACATGTAGTGGACTTCCTGCCATCTAGGGGAGGGGAGGGGACTGGGGGTAAAATTTGTAATGGAAAGCTTTGTAAAGATCAATGCTGGGGAACTACCCATACATATGTTATACAAATAGAAAGCTTTAATTAAAAAAAAAAGGAAAGAGGAAAGAACAAAAAAAGAAAAAAGGAAAGAAGGAAGAAAGTATGTTTCAGTCTGTATTCAGACACCATCAGTTCTTTCTCTGGAGCCAGTTATCACCTTTCATCATGAATCCTTTGGGATTGTTTTGGATCAAAGTCATTCAGATATTCATCTTACAAAATTGCTATTATTATGTACATGGTTCTCCTGGTTCTGCTCACTTTATTCATCATCACTTCATGTAAGTCTTTCTAAGGTTTTCTGAAGTGATCCTTAGAGCACAATTTCTTAGAGCACAATAATATTCCATTACATTCATATACCATAACTTATCCAATTGATGGGCATCCTCTCAATTTCCAATTCTTAGCGACCGCAAAAAGAACTTCTATAAATATGTTTGTACAAATAAGTCCTTTTCCTTTTTTTTTTAATCTCTTTAGGATACAGACCTAATAATGGATCAGAGTGGATGATACCCCTTATAACAAATCAACAAGACTGGATAGTTCACATAAACTGTGAAACTACAGTATTCACTCTACCTCAAAGATAATACCCAAGGAAGTCTCAGTTCAACCAAACAAAAGTTAAATAAGGAAGTGAAAAGATAAATCCAATTATTAAATTGGCAAAAAGACAACCTTGACTTTCTGTCATTGAGCTTTTTCAATACAATAAAGTAGAAAAAACAGTGAATTTGGAGTCAGAAGACCTGGGTTCAAAAGCTGCCTCTGAGGACTTGTTGTGTAACCATGAAGAAGTCATTCAACCTACTTCCATCTATAAAATGGGGATAATGATGACTGTACCTACCTCATGGAATTACTTTAAGGCTCAAATGAAATAATCTATTTCAAGTACTTCACAAACCTTAAAATTGCCATATAACTGGTAGCTATATATATATTTTTAATACCTGGTTCTGCAACTACCAAAAAAAAAAAAAAGCTATCAACAAAAGAAAAGTCCATCAATTAAGAAATAACAAAGTTGTAGAATGTGAATATAATGAAGTACTATCATGCTGCAAAACATGACAAAATAGATGATTTCCATTTTATTTTATTTGCATAACATATGTGTGAGTAATTCTTCAACAATAACCCTTACATAGCTTTTCGTTACAAATTTTTCCCCCCAACTTCCCCACCCCTTCCCTAGATGGCAGGATATCCACTACATGTTAATTATGTTAAAATATTGGCAAATCGAATATATGTATACATATTTCCAAACTTATCATTGTTGTGCAAGAAAAATCTTATCTACACAAACGATATATCAGATAAAGGAAACACAATGTAAGCAAACATCAATCAAGGAGTATGAGAATGTTATGTTGTGGTCCACATTTCGCATCCCTCTCTCTGGGTGTATATGGCTTTCTTCAGTGAACAATTTGAGGTGGTTTGAAACATATCATTGTTGAAGAGAGCCATGTCCATCAGAATTAATTGTCATATAGTACTGTTGTTGCCGTGTATAATGATCTCCTGGTTCTGCTCATTTCACTCAGCATCAGTTCATGTAAGTCTCTCCAGGCCTCTCTGAAATCATCTTGCTGGTCATTTCTTACAGAACAATAATATTCCATAACATTCATATACCATAATTTATTCAGCCATTCTCCAATTGAAGGGCATCTATTCAATTTCCAGTTTCTAGCCACTACAAAAAGGGCTGCCACAAACATTCTTGCACATGTGGGGCCTTTTCCTTTCTTTATGATTTCTTTGGGATATAAGCCCAATAGAAATGCTGCTGGGTCAAAGGGTATGCACAGTTTGATAACTTTTTGAGCATAGCTCCAAATTGTTCTCCAGAATGGCTGTATCCGTTCATAGCTCCACCAACAATGCATCAGTGTCCCAGCCCTCCCACATCCCCTCCAACATTCATCATTAACTTTTCCTGTCATTTTAGCCAATCTGACAGGTGTGAAGTGGTACCTCAGGGTTGTCTTGATTTGCATTTCTCTGATCAACAGTGCAAAATAGATGATTTCAAAGAGAAATCAGAATACAAATAAACTAATGCAGAGGGAAGTAAGCAGATCCCAAATGATTTATTTTATAACATTACTATTATAAAATTGAACACTTTTGATGATGTTTATGAACTGATGAAGAATAAAATGAGCAGAACAATTTATACAATAACAAAAACCCTATAAAGACAAACAAATTTGGAAAGTATAAGAACTATGATCAAATACAATGACCATTTGCTATTACAGAGGACCAATGATGACTATCCATGACAGAGAGGAGATGGATTTAGGATACAGAAGGAGACATAAGAGTGTGTATATGCATGTATATGTGTATGTACATAGATGTGTATATGTGTAGATATACATATGTGCACACACACATATCATTTGTGTACAGCCAATGAGGGAATTTGCTTTGTTCCACCAAGCACATTTGCTACATGGAATATGAGTGGGATAGAAGCAGGAGATATTAGATTTCTACTCATTATTATTATTATTATTATTATTATTATTGCTTTTTGCTGAGCTAAATTAGTAGGACCAAAAAGTTTTTCTGGGTTTTTTTGTTTTTTGTTTTTTTTAATTCTATTTGTTATAAGCTTTGGGTCACAAACTACATCTAAGCTGAATCTGGCATATTATTAGAACTCAGTAACAATTATAGGCAAATCATTGTTTTGATTAAGAAAACAAATAGAGATAGAGTTAGGAAAAGGAAGAAAGGGAGCAAGTATTTATTAAGCACCTACTATGTGTCAGGTATTGTGTTAAGCACTTTTCAAATATTATTTCATTTAGTTCTTGACAACCATAAGTATGACTCAACTATGAGGCAATCCAACAAATACTTATTAAGTATCTATTGTGTACCCATTGCTATGCTAGATTCTAGCGACACAAAAACAACAACAAAAAAACAATTTTCCACTTTTAAGAATCTTACATTTTACTCTACAACTACAAGATTTCAGAGGCTCATTATTTAGCATTAACTCATCAGGTATATGCCACATTCTGCCAATTTTTATATTAATTGCCCATATTAAATGTCTTATATATACCCAAGATGAGTGGATACAGCACTGGGCCTGGAGTCAAAAAGACTCATATTCCTGAGTTCAAATCTTACTTCAGATACTTCCTAGCTTTGTGACCCTGAGCAAGTCATTTAACTCTGCCTGCCTCAGTTTCTTCATCTGTAAAATGAGCTAGAGGAGGAAATGGCAAACTATTCCAGTATCTCTGCCAAGAAAACCCCAAAAGGTGTCATGAAGACTTGGACACAACTGAAAAAAAAAAAACTGAACAAAAACCATAAAGCAGTTACTAAGTTTCTGAGGCAAGGTCCAACCTCAAGTCTCCCAGTCTTTCATACATTACCTCTCCCAATGAAAATGAAAGGGTTAAAGGAACAATCTTGATTCCCTCTTTTTAAAGAGTCTAAAAGAGGTTTGAGCCATTTCTATTCAGTGAACCTAGAAGAAAAGTTCAAATTTAGTTCATAAGCTTATCGCCAAATTTTATTTTATAAAGTACCTCAAACATAAACTCCTACTCAACTTGATCAAAAGCCTTTCCGGCTTCAAGAGACATAGCAACAATCCAGCCCCTTGTTCATTTAGCCAAGTCAGTGTTCTTAATCAACATAAGAACCGTTAAGAGCCAAAATAAGTGGGTTTTTTTCTCTTTCTTTTTTCTTTCTTTTTTTTTTTTTCTTAAATAAAAGCAGCTTGATATGACTCCAGGGCTAGTGGCAGAAATATGAGTCTGCTCCTTAAATACTCTGCCAGCCATAGCCATTGGAACCAAGGAGAGGATCCTCGATGGGTGTTCTTTGAAAATTCAGGGAGATACAAGTCAACCGACCCATCAGTTCTTTGGTCTCTCCCCCCCTACCCAAAGTCTGAATCTCTTTCTTAACATGTGGGATTCCATTCCTCTAACTATATTCAAATAGGTTTTTGTGCTTTAACTCCTTCAAAATTGAATGTTTGGACTCAGAATCTCTTCCTAGAAAAATAAAAAAGCCTCCTACCTCTCCAACATTGGCTTCACTTGGCTTTGGTAAAAACATCAATTTCTCATTTTCCCCAAGTAAAACTGCTTAGCCTGAAGATTGAAGTCTCTGAAGAGTCCCCTGAGTGGGATGAGGGGGAGTAAAGCAGGAGTTAGCAAAGCACTTATTAAATCCAGGGCTAGTTTGCTTTGTTTCTTTGTTTTAAAGTTTGTTAGATGAGTGGTGCATTCATGAAAAAGTGTTTGTCAAAAAGCAGAAATGTTATCTTTTTACTTTCATCTAAAAGCTAATGGAACAACCTAAGCCTAGGAAGAATGTCACAAAAGACCTCTTTACCTCCTGTATTTATGAACTATCTATTAATATTGTTTCAAATAGTTAGTTAGCATTTATATAGCACTTCAAAGTAATTTTAAAATATTATTTCATATTATCCTCACAACAACCCCAAGAGATAGGTTCTACTATTACTATTATCCTCATTTTATAGAAGGGGGAAGAAGTTGATTCAGCTTTCAGGGCACAAATATGAGTTTAGCCCTTCAAATACCCTGCCAGCTGTGAACATCAGAACCAAGGAAAGGATCCTAATTGGGCCTTGCTTGAAAACCCTGGAAGATGCAGTCAACCAACTCATAATCCTTTGGTCTCAGTTTAATGAAGTGATTTGCCCAAGATTACATGGGTATACTAAGTGTCTCAGACACAAATTAATCTCAAATCTTTCTGACTCCAGGTTCAACATCTGTCCTCTAAGTGCTTCATCTGGTCCAGTTTGAAAGATCCAAGAACTTTGATCAATACAGTAGTTAACCACAATTCCAGAGGATTGTTGATATTGTCCCCTCCCTGACTGAAAAATGACGGATTCAAGATCCAGAATGTAACAAACATTTTTGAATGCAGTGTTGGAATGTGTTTTGCTTAATTATACATATTCAATATGAAAAATTATGTTTCCCTTTTTCCCATATTTTAAAAAAATAGAGAGGGAAATTGGAGTAAAGGAGGTTAACAATAGGTGGTCAAAAATAAAAAAAAAGAAAACATCAAAGTATTTTTTTAAATATTCAAAGGAGAACAGAAGGAAAGTCAAAAAGAAATGCAAACAGGATAGCAATTAATGTAATATGTTGAATTTATTACATAATTAAAAGGAAAATCAAGTTATAGATGACAGTTTACCACTTCATTTACCATCTTTTTTCAGTTCTACTTTGTATATGGAAATCCTAATTTTATCAAGTATTTGTTAATTTCACAATAAAAATTAAAATTCATATATGTATGTATACATACACAAATAAATATGTCTAAATATATATAAATTATATACATATACATATATACATGTGTGTATAGTTTAAAGATCAATTTTATTTCCCCAGACCTAGATTCTTTTGAAGAATACCTCATCAAACTTTAAGGCTATTCAATCTTAGAGGAAGACTTTGGAGTTTATTTGCTTATGCAATTATTTTTAATTCTTATTTCTTTTCAATATTTGTTAAATTCTGCTGCCATTCAAATGGAAAAAGTCTTCTTATTTCTTCATCTAAGTAGATATGTGTAGACTTTGCTCAGTTAACTCCTAATCATTTCTTATTTGAAAGATCAAGAACCAGGCATCATACAAAACAAAATTTGACATTACCCACATCTGAAAACTCAAAAGATGAGGTGTATTTCTTCCTCCAGACCCAAATTCATAGCACTTTTATCTTCTGTGGTTATTTTCAATACAAATTTAGTGGTTGATGGTGCCATCTTCTCAAACCTTACAAATGGAGTTCATCCACTGGTTTTGGGTTTTTTTCCCCCCTCTATCTTACTAGTTACTGTAAGCATCCATCAGGATCTATATTCATCCACACACAATATGAGTGTAGGTCCATTGACTGCAGAACCTTGCTCTGCCATTTCCTACCTATATGCTCTTGGATAAGATACTTCACATCTTTTGGTTATAGGTTCTTCATCTATAAAATAATGGGGTTGAGTTAAGTGACCTTTAAAGCCCTTCTGGCTGTAAATGTTTGACCTGCTATCCCTCCAAACTGAATATTCCTTCCTTACCACAAGCAAAAATATGTGGGAAATCCTGAATTATTGGCCCATGCCACTGTTAGGAAAGAAGTCATTTAAGAAATCAGATTCATTATGGGCCCCTACCTAAGTTTGAAACTAAAAGCACATTCTGTAGTCTTTCTCTTTAGGATCAAGGATGCTAGATTTAATTGTTCCCACTATTGTAAATGTAGTAGAACTCTGGGACCTCTGCGTGTTAGAAAGTTAGCCTTTACTTTATTTTTCATCTTCATTACTGCAGCTCTATGTTAGTAATACACACTCATATTCAGCACCAGTTCCTTTCCAAGGATAATAGTTAATTTTCTTAAAACATACACCACACCAGCCACATTAGAGAGAGAGACAGAAAGACAGAGAGAGGGAGAGGAAGAAGGAAAGGGAGGGAAGGAGAGAGGGAGAAGGAAGGAGAGAGAGAAGGAGAAAGGGAGGGAGGGAAAGAGAGAGCGAGAAAGACAGAGATGGAGACAGAGACAGAGACAGACTGAGAGAAAGAGAGAGAGAGAGAGAGAGAGAGAGAGAGAGAGAGAGAGAGAAAGAGAGAGAGAAAGAGAGAGAGAGAAGGAGAGAGGGAGAAGGAAGGAGAGAGAGAGAAGGAGAAAGGGAGGGAGGGAAAGAGAGAGAGCGAGAGAGACAGAGACAGACAGACAGACAGATAGATTGAGAGACAGAGACAGACAGAGACAGAGGACAGAGACAGAGAGAAACAGAGAGAGAGAGAGAGAGAGAGAGAGAAAGGGAGAGAGAGATAGAGAGAGATTGAGAGAGACGGGGGGGGGGGGGGGAGGGGGGGGAAGAAACCTTTCTCATTTCTTAAGTAACTAAATGGTATTTTCCCCAGTTAAAGACTCCTTGATGTAGTTTTAGATGTGATCATTTCCTGTCTTCAAATTCAGTAACCCTTAGTCTTAGTTAATTTGCTTCCACTGACTTAACTGGATTCCACCTGGAAATGGTGTTCCTGTTATATGGTTGAATGCTTTTGAGTTTTATCATAAACCCAGGCTAGGTTAGGATTTTCAGAATCTTACTCTGTAATCACCAGTTGAATAATAATGCAAATTATTGGCATTCTTAGAATTTCTGACAGTTTCCTATAGATCTTGATACTCAGAGTCATGATGTTCTCACCACTCTAAAGATTTTTATGACAAGCTCTAAGGCTGTACCTGGAAAATTGCTTAGGTTACTTACAAAGGAGGATCAGAGTCACATATAGCCACTCCAGGAAAAGCTTGGGGGTAACTAAACAAAAGCACCAAAAGCAAATATGTATTTATGTGCCTTATCCTGCTACTTGATTAGATCTTGTTTATAGCTTGTTTTGCATATATTTGTTTGCATGTGGTCTTCCCCATTAGATTGTAAACTCCTTGAGGGTAGGGACTGTATTTTGCTTTTGTATCTCCAGTGCTTAGCACTTGGCACCGAGTAGGTACTTAATAAATGTTTATTGATTGATGAGGACAAGGGCCTTATCTTATCTGAACTTTGCAACTCTCTCAGGCTGAAACCTAGAGCTGTGCAAACAACTAGTGCATAATGATTTTTAAAATTGAATCAAATTGAACTAACAAAAAGAATTAAATTAAACTAACAAAAAATAAAATTAAATTAAATTGAACTGAACCAGGGCAATTGCACAAGTTTGGAATTTTGGTCATCTTAGATCTCAGTTCATTCAGGCAAATATTGCTCTTAAAAAAAAAAACAATAAATAATTGGCTACAGTAAGGCAAATGGTGTCTTTATTCCTTCTTTCCATAAAGGGCCTTAACATCTTAAACCAGAGTTGAAAAGTGAAGCATAAATTCTCTTGACAGCAACCCTCACAAGAAGTCATCTAACCCTTGCTTGAGCATCTCAAATGATGAGAAATTCACTACCTTTAAATGCTGATTTTAAAGCATTTCATTTAGGATATTTCTAATTGTTAGAAAGCCCTTCCTTAGATTGAGAGGCAGCATGAGACAGTGGGAAAAGTATTCAGTTTTGACAAAGTTACTGAGTCCCAATCTTATTTACTGCATTTGGGGAGATCAACATCTCTGAGCCCCACTTTCTCATTTATAAAAGAAGGGGTAAAACTATATAGCCTCTAAGGTCACAAATCTATGTACTTCTGAACTCAAATCTGCCTCTGTGCCTTCCACCTTTTTAGCTGGCTCTGCCACTAGAGCTACATAAAATAAACCTAATCCCTCTTCCATATGGCAACTCTCCAAATAACTGACAATGACCAACCTTTTTTTTTTTTTTTTTTTTTTTTTAAAAACTGGTTGAAGGAGCAGATCCAAAAAGTGATGATTAATGGATTATCGCCAATTTAAAGAGTGGTCTATAAAAGACCATCCTAGTAATCTATCTACACTTGGTTTTATTATATTCACTATTTTTATTAATGATTTAGATGAAGGAAGATAAGTCAAATTTTATGGCTGACACCAAACTGGGAGGCGAGGACAATTGAATCAGGTTGCAAAAAGCTCTCAATAAGTTAGAACTGGAGAAATTTAATTTGACTAAGTTTATGAATGCTTATAAAAGTTCTACCTTTGAATTTTGAAAATCAGTTTTATGAGTATGGGAAAGGTGTGACTAAACTATGGAGGTTGTAGTGGGTTAATGTTCAATAGAGTTAGCCCTTCTATATTGCAAGAGTTATGGGCAAATCATTATACACGTCCCTACCACATCTCCAACACTCCCCCACCCTGAAAATTCATAATTTGGGGGGCCCTTTCTTTGTACTAGAGAAGAAGTCTGAATGTTTTCTTTGTCTTTTATGGGGGTATTTACAGTACTTTATTGCAAAATTTGGATTGATACTATATAATACTATACCTATATTTTATGCATTTCTAAACTTTTTCTCTATATCTGCTGGCCTTCATGTATTGTCTATGACTTCCACACAATTCTCTCAAAATTCTCATTTAATTTCTTATGCTGACCATGCAATATATTGAAACCTCAACGGGGAAAGTCAAGATGTGGAAGAGATAACTATGTCCAAGAGTGTAATAAACTGACAATCATTGAAAGAAGTCATTCCACAAAGATCAGATGAAGAAACTAATGCTACAAATACAAAAATATAAAACAAAGTCCCTGTCCCCAAGGAGTTTACATTCTTCTAGAAGAATATGATACATAGAGGGGAATATGTCCTCAAGAAAAAAGTGGAAAAAACCTTCAAATTTGCTTATATCCCTTTATTACATACTCTTGACCATTATGTGATACAAAGTATATGTGGAAAAGAAGAAATACTTAGGAGAAACATGATGGAAGTTGGATAAAAAATAGAGATATAAAGTATTTTTGTTCTTTCTAAAAGGTCTGTGAAAATAATATATTTTGGATTGGGGAAAACAAAGTTCAAAGCCTTTGTCTTTTCCTCAGGTACTTTAGAGCAATGAAATTTCCCCAAGTGAACCTGGTCCCATCCCATGAACCAAAACTATATCTAGGGTGGAGCAATAAAGGCTTTTCCCCAAGACAGAAAAATTTAAAGGGCATTTGCAGCCTTCAAAAAAAATATAAAAATAACTAAGGTCAGCCTATAGCTAACAACCATACTTAATGAAAATTGAAAATTACAAAATGGCATGTTAGTGGGTATACCTCTTTGTAACCTGTACATAGCCTACTTCTCTGTTTTTCCTTGAGGCCCATTTCAGACCATTTGTGCTTTCATATCTCCTGAGCCATGTGAATTTTTTGCTCTTTGCCTTAGTATGTTTTCTACTTGTTCCAAACACAGAAATTGCTAGATATGACTGTATAATTAGCCCATAACCAGGGAGAGTTTCATTAAATGAAAATTATGTGAATTAATTGCAAAGAAAAAGAAAAGATGGATTAACTACCCCAATCTCCTAATTTTTTTTTTTTGCCCTACATCTTAGAAAAGAAGATGGTTTATTGTCTGGATTCTAGTATGAGGAAATAAACTTTGATCCATCTTTTACAAAGAGGGCAAACTATGGATATGGAACATTGCTTATATTATCAGACTCAGTCCATATGTTGATTAGTTTTGCTAAGCTACATTTTTCTTTCATTTTTATTCTTTGTTATTTAAAAATTCTTTGGTGTTGATTTATTTGGCATGGGAAGTATAAGGGAGATATTTAGGAAAAAAACAAAAGATTTCAATAACAATTTTAAAAGATTTCTGAGAACGCTGAGATTAAATATTAAATGGAGAACCATCCCTTTAGTCCTATGCCAACTTTTAATAATTGTTCATTTGGGTCAAATACAAACATGATGTTTGTATTTTGGCACAGGCAGAGTTAGCACTATTAGATGGCATATATTAGTCAAATAGATCAAATGCCCAAATAGGGCATTTCTTCCACCCAGATAATTATGTTTAATGTACCAGATCTGAGTCTGACTCTGGTGGTATTTTCCAGCAAGATTCACTGTGCTAAGATCAAAGTTAAAGAACAGAAGCAGTATTTAAGGCTTTCCTCCTCAGCAAAGTTCAGTTCTTCACAACTTGAAACAAAAGGAGAGTCCCTCTTGGAAGCATGTTATTAGATATCCATTTTCTAGAGGCCTGGCCATTGGGCACTCTTCCTTAAATAAAATAGATTGAAGCACCTGGTGCTTCTCTGAAAGCACAGAGCATTAATTAAATACACATTGTTAAACATTTTTCAGCTGATTTGGGAATAAGAACTACAGGGGTTAAGGGAGGAGTTTGTACTGTGGGAAAAAATTTTTTAATCTCCTGTTTTCAATGTTTCTTTTTTTAATCACTTCAAAGCATTGTTTCCAAGACTGCAGTTCTTCAAAATTTTAACTCATTTAAAAACATCAGGATAACAAAATGAGTAATAAAGTCACAAGGAATGAATAACTGGGTGATTAGGTGGTAATTAATTTGAAGTTTTATCCTGGTTTGTACAAAGCAAAGGTAAGACCCTAAAACATTTCAGAAAGAAGCTTAATAAAGAAAACAATCCTTTGTTTTCTCAAAGAGAAAGAAATCATTTTTGGCTACCATGCTCTCAAAGGGAGATTGACTGAATAATGTCCCAGATGTAACTTATAATGTTCCTCCTCTACAGAGATAGGTTTCCCAATCTGAACTTTGGATCCAAAGAAGTTTTAAAACATTGATTCTTTGGGTTTGTCTTTTTATTTATTTTTTTTTGGAAGAGTTGGGCTTGATACTTAAATGAGGAATAATAACTCATTAATTAATCAATAAGAATCAAACATTTATGAAATATTGTGTCAGGCACTATTCTAGGTGCTGGGAAAATAAAAACAAAAGATTCTGTTCTCAAGAAGCTTAAATTCTATCATAATACCTTTTCCTCTAGATGGTCCTTGCCTAGGCCAGAAAAACAAAAAAGTTCCTGAAAAATCCAAGGGCTCTGATTGAAATCTCTTAGGTAAAAATTCAGGCAATAAGAAAATTCTAAGAAACTAAGAGACAGCATGATATTCCATCACTGTGGAGTTTCTGTAACAGAGAAAAAAAATTTTTTTTCCTCAGGTAGGAAAAGTTAACAAGTCAGTTTCTTTCAAATGAATTGCAAAAGTAGATACCACAGTATTAAACTAATACTCCTCCTATTAAGGGAAATAAATCAAAAAAGCACCTATGATATGAGGTCAAGATTCTAAAACATTTCTTGACCTAGTCTTACTATGTCCCAAGGCAGATACACTTTTGTTTTCCAGGTCCCTTTTATGTGTTATATGAGAGATAACATTACATTATATTAGATTGTAAGCTCCTTGAGGGCAGGAAATATATTTTAATTTCTGGCATTTAGTGCAGTGCCTGACACATAGTAACCAATAAATTAATTAGTAATTAATAAATGTTTTACCTGTCTACTTAGCTAGCTAGTTGTCTGCCAGATGTTTGTTGTTATTTGTTCTTTGTTTTTGTAAAGAACCTATAATACGGAGTGGTATCTTGATTCATGGGTGAATTGGATTTAAATGAGGCAGAGTTGCACAAAGTCTTCAGCTTCATTCTCTCTTCCAGTCATCTCCAGTGGAAAGACAAAAATCAAGATTACTGGAGATGGCCTACAATGCACTGGATTACCTCAGCATCTTTAATGTCTGAGCAAGCTCTAAGCACTCCATAATAACTGCCTCAGCCATCTTCATGGCTGCCAGTCTTCATATACTTGGGGTAGACAGTGCCTAACTCACCAACAGATTTATGGCCCACAGGTTACCTTCAACCTGGTCTAGTTCATCTGCTGAGAGGGTTACCAGTGTGGCCACTGTGCATGTTATATATTTTCAGAACAATAGGTGAGAGTTGAGTGGCAGGTGGACACTAAAAGTAGATGAATAACCTTGAAAAGGGCTTAGCAAAGCCCATAAAGAAAGGTGCTAGTCCTTCTTGAACACCCTATGTATCCCAGGGACCATGCTAGAGATGAAGAAAGAAAAGGAAGAATGAAGAGGAAGAGGAGAAAGAGGAGGACGAGGGGGGGAGGGATATATATATATATGGAGAGAGAGAGAGAGAGAGAGAGAGAGAGAGAGAGAGAGAGAGAGAGAGAGAGAGAGA
>JAJPUD010000521.1:348950-502737 GCA_023553655.1 Myrmecobius fasciatus
AGAGAGAGAGAGAGAGAGAGAGAGAGAGAGAGAGAGAGAGAGAGAGACATGAGGGAGGAAGGGAGAAAGGGAGGGAGAGAGGGAGAGAGGGAGGAAAGGAAAAAGAAAGGGAGAGAGGGAGGAAAGGAGGAAGGGAGAGATATATAGAGATGGAGATATATATATATATATAAAAGAGATAGAGAGATATATATAGAAAGATGGAGAGATAGAGAAGGAGGGAGGAAGGGAAGGAAAAAAGGAGAAAGAGGGGGAGAAGAGGGAATGGAGGAAAGGAGGGAGGAAGAAGAGGAAAGAAGGAGAGAGGAAGGAAGGGAGGAAGAATAAGAGGGAAGGAGAGAAGAAGGGAGGGAAGGAGGGAGAGAAAGACAAAGAGAGGGAGAGAGAAAGAAGGAAAGGGGCAGGGAGAGAAAGAGAAAATGAGAGTGAGAATTTATCTTTTTTTGTGCTATAATGGCCTTTTCTAACTCTGAGTATTTTGCCAATCAGTGACTGAAGTCATTCCTGCTTTACTGATGTGTGTTCACTCCTGAGGTTAAGGGGTTCTTTAGATGACCAGAGGAGATGGAAGGATTTTGAACTTTGTAGATCACTAAATCACCAAGACTAACTCAGCTAGGTTCATCTGTTCAGCTCTTAATGAGCTAGGATCAGCACCACAAAACCAAGAACAGTAATTGCCCTAGATTTTTCCAAAGACTACCACACAATTGAATTTTATTAAAATACCTTCTGATTGTAGTTTAACCAATACCTCCTTTCCTTCTCACCTTTGAAATCCTTGAATTAGATAGGACATTACTAATAGTTTGGCAAATGGTGAGGTTAAGGAAGAGAAAAGATTGGATAGGAAATCAAACGAAACTAAATTTTTCATTGGGTTCTTTCTATCCCTGAATTTCAGAGACAGAGACAAGATTGTGCCCCTACTGTAGGAATAGAATAGAAGAATCAGTGATTCACTTTTTTGTGATTCATCCATCTGGACAATCCATATGTGTAATGGATTATATAAATGGTCTTTTTGAACTCTAAGTCTGGTCTAGTATTTTCATTTAATGAGACCAAAAGAAATTAAAAATAACTTGTCCAATAATATTTTTCTCAATAGTATTTCCTTCAATAATATTTTGAAGGATATATATGAAGAATTAAAGATGCACAAAATATTTGTTGATTGTGAGGAGAAATATAATCTGAATGAATGAAATAGGTCTTTAAATAATGAGTTGGAGGAGACTTTATAAAAGAAGACATTAACTGTTTTTCAATAGCTTTTTTTTCAGCTTCAAAAGTTATTTCCCCATGCTATCTGCTAACAATTAAAAAAAAGATAACAGATGAATGATATCTTCATAGCTAATTTAAAATTCTATTTCTATTCTTATAATTCTAATAAAGAAGCTTTGCCTCTGAGTTGAGAAAATATAATTTCCTCCCCTCTCAGTAGAGGTGGGCAACTATGGGTAAGTAATAGAACATAGATTGTTAGATATAAATATATTGGTTGCTTTTATTGAGATGATTTTTGTCTCTTTCTTTTAAAATACGTATTTGAAGGAATGGTTTTCCAGGTAGGGGTATATCTAGAAATAAATGTAATATAAAAATAGAAAACATTTATAAAATGAAAAAAAATTGTTTTTAAATACTTTCATAAAAGTAGCGGTGATTGAATGTGCCCATAAGGAACATTTCATGGAAAAGATATACAGAGTTCCTATGGAAACTTCCCAGACTCAAGGATATGATTTGATACTTGTGTTTTGGGGGACTGTAGACTTCCTGGCTGTTTCTGGCTACACCAGAGCTAAAAGAACTCAATAGTTTAGCATGATATGAAAATCCCTGAGTGGTTTTTTGATTTTCCCTTACCCTATGACAGCAGCAATGACACAGAATGCTGCATCTGTTAAAAGAAAAAAAAAAGAAAGAAAGAAACAGATTTGAGTTCAGATTCTGTTTTACCATAATTATCAGTAAGCATCCAGCATCAGTTGACTCTAAGGAAGGGTCGAGAAAGACCAGCCTTTCTGCAGTCCTGATATCTTTTCTCATGTAGCAGATAGTGCCAAAGGTCTCAGCTAAGAATGTGCCTGGTCCTCTGCCCACCTCTGCCTCTTCTGTATTCATTCTTTCTTGATCTTAAGTACAAAGAAATAAAGTATAAAAATAAAAAAACCAAATTCTAATTCTAAATGTTTTCATTGCTGTCAAGATTTACAACTTGCATTTTTTTTTCTTTAATGTTGTATTACTCTTTTGCAGGACTAGAGAATCTTTCTCTTGAGATCCTTTTTCCTTCACTTTTATACAAATAATAACAATTCTTGATAAATGGTCAAAGAATATGAACAGGCAATTTTCAGATGAAGAAATTAAAACCATTTATAGTCATGTGAAAAAATGCTCTAAATTAGTATTGATCAGACAAATACAAATTAAGACAATTCTGAGGTACCACTGTACACCTCTCAGATTGGTTAAAATGACAGGAAAAAATAATGACAAATGTTAGAGGAGAGAGATGTGGGAAAACTGGGATACTAATTCATTGTGGGTGAAACTGTGAATGGATCCAACCATTCTGAAGAGTAATTTGGAACTATGCCCAAAGGATTATCAAACTGTGCATACCCTTTGACCCAGCAGTGTTTCTATTGGGCTTATATCTCAAAGAGATCATAAAAGAAGGAAAGGGCCCCACATGTGCAAGAATGTTTGTGCCAGCCCTTTTTGTAGTGGCTAGAAACTGGAAACTGAATGGATGCCCATCAACTAGAGAGTGGCTGAATAAATTATGGTATACGAATGTTATGGAATATTATTGCTCTGTAAGAAACGACCAGCAGGATGATTTCAGAGAGACCTAGAGAGAGTTACATGAACCAGTGCTAAGTGAAATGAGCAGAACCAGGAGATCATTACATGGCAACAACAAGACTATATGATGATCAATTCTGATGGACATGACTCTCTTCAACAATGAGATGATTTGGGCCAGTTCCAATGTCTCGTGATGGAGAGAGCCATTGACACCCAGAGAGAGAACTGTGGGGACTGAGTGTGGATCACAACATAGTATTTTCACTTTTTTGTTGTTGTTTGCTTGCATTTTGTTTTTTTCTCATATTTTTCCTTTTCATCTGATTTTTCTTATGCATCATGATAATTGTGGAAATATGTAAAGAAGAATTGTGCATATTTAACATATATTGGATTACTTGCCATCTAGGGGAGGGGAGGGGGGAGAAGGAAGGGAGAAAAACAAGGTTTTGCAAGGGTGAATGTTGAAAATTATCTATGCATATGTTTTAAAAATAAAACACTTTGGGCAGCTAGATGGCACAGTGGATAGAGCACCAGCCCTGAAGTCAGGAGGACCTGAGTTCCAATCTGGTCTCAGACACTTAACACCTCCGAGCTGTGTGACTCTGGGCAAATCACTTAACCCCAATTGCCTCAGCAAAATAAAATAAAAATAAATAAATAAAACGCTTTAATAAAAAAAAAAACAAATAATTTTTTCAACTCTATAAGTATATACTAAGTTCTTATTATGTAAAAGGTACTGTGGGCACTGGGGACACAAGGATAATAGACAAAACAAACCCTGCCCTCAATAAACTTATGTTTTATCATATTTCTTCATAGCAAGTATATTTTATGTGTAATTTAGGAATTAAAACACAGAAGCAGGGAAATATGACAGTGCTTCTAGAGTCAAAATTAACACTAACTAGCCCTCTCCAACTCCAGCCATTAGCTCTGAAACAGAAAAAAAGAATCTACCAACTGCTAGATGCCAGGGCAAGAAATTAGGAATGATAATGACTTCATATTTACTTAAATAAACATTGATATTTATATATACTCTGCAGCATTTTTTTTCAACACCACTTTGGTCCTGGTCATTCATCTTTATAAGAGCAGTCCACCTTTTTCAACCTCACTGCTGAATTGTGCTAAAGAGTAAGGCCAAATTAATGTAATGTAAATGTGAACATGCATCTTCCCAAGGTGGAATTCAGGATTAAGTGACTTGCCTAGGGTCACACAGACAATAAATGTCTGAAGTTGGTTTTGAACTCAGGTTCTCCTGACTCCAGGGTCAGTGCTCTATTCACTGTAACACCTAACTGCCACCCCATCTCCCCCATCCAAGGTGGAATTCTTAAGGAACAAACAAACTTTTTGTACTCAACTTTATATCTCCTTTGAGGGGCTCACATGTTCCTTGTGCACACAACTCCATCTTGCATTGACTGATCCCCAACTTAGAATGCACTCCATTCTAGGTTTCACATCATAGAATCTCTAGGTTTTGTTTTGTTTTGTTTTTGTTTTTGTTTTTGTTTTAAGAATCTGTTTGAATGGCATATCCTTCAGGAAACCTTTCCTTTTTCTCCCAGCTGGTAGTGCCTTCTTTCACTTCCTCTGCATTTATTTTGTTATTACCAATTTATGTACGCATGATCAACAGCCACTAGAATATAAGCTCCTTAGGGCAACCATATATTTTTGCCTTTCTTTGTGACCCTTGAAGTTTAACACAACATGGCCTAGTGGACAGACTACTAGCCCTGCAGTCTGGAATCCCTAAGTCACATCTTATTTCAGATACTTACTAGCTATAAAATACTAGGCAAGTCCCTTAATCTTTCTTGCTCCAGTTTCCTCATTTGTACAATAAGGCTAATAATAGTCCCTACCTCACAAAATCATTGTGAAGATCAAATGAGATGATATACATAAAACATTTAGTGAAGCATAAAATACTATGTAAACATCAGTTATCATTATTGCAATTACTGTAAGCACTTAATAAATGCTTATTGTCTGATTCAGTTTCAGATAAACTGAGAAAATATAAACAAAATTCCAAATAACCCTTGCACATTAAACTACAAACCCTGATACAACAAGGCAAAGTCATTAACATTGTATTTCTGTCATCCTGTTTCCTGCTGGCTCAAAAGTTTTTTATTTGATTGGTGATTGTTTGTGCTGACTTTATAGAAGGGGAAGAGGAAGCTTACTCACAATCACACAACTCAGATAGCTGAGCATGGAAGGCAAGTTTAGAAGGAATCCCAGAGGCCATCTGGTCCAAGTTTCTCATTTTGGAAAGATGGTGGTAGGATTTGAATCGATATCCTCTGATTTTATATCCTTCCTTTTTTCCTTCATCCCATGTTATAGTCTTCTGGATTTCCAGTTATTTCCCATTGTATCTATTTTCAGTTTAGTTTTTTTTCTTTTTTTTGGGGGGGGGGGGGAGGGAGAAGCAATTAGGATTAAGTGACTTGTCCACTTAAGTCACACTTCTAGTGACTGAAATTAGATTCCAACTCAAGTCCTCCTGACTCCAGGTCACTGCTCTATCAACTGCATCATGTAGCTGCCCCATGTATGAGAGATTCTCTCTGTCTCCTATATATAAGTTACCAGTACACAAGGCCTTGTCAGGGAACATATTTTCATTGAATTTTGTGTCTTTCACACAAAATTGTGTTCAGACATTTCTGTCTCATCCAATTCTTTCTAATTCGGATTTTTGTGGCAAAGATACTGGAGTGGTTTGTTTGCTATTTCCTTCTCCAGCTCATTTTATAGTGGCAAACAGGGCTAAGTGAACTGCCTAAGATCCCACAGATAGTAAGAATTTGAGGCTGCATTTGAATTCAGGAAGATGAGCCTTCCTGACTCCAGGCCCATCTTATCCACTTTACCACTCCAAAGTACCTATAGAAACTTTAAAAGATGATGAAGCATTTTAGATGCTATAGTCCGGGTCAGAGGTGTCAAACATGGTAACATTCCAGACTATAGCAGATACTAGATTAAAGTGTAATTGGCAAATATTTAACAAAATAAATAAAAATACAATAAAACTAAATGTATTTAAAAACTAAGTCAATATGCAACTTACAGGGTTCCTCACATATGGTTTAAAGACCTCTGTTTCTATTTAAGTTTGACGCCACTGGTTTAAATGACACAGATTCTTGTTTTCCCGCATAATTGATATTTATCCCAAATGAGAAGTTTATAGCCTGTAACATAACCACTCTTTTCTGCTACTACCCTATCCCATTCTATGGGTTGTGGTTTCTGGAAAAAAAAAGTCTGTTTGCTAGAAGGCACTATAAAGATGAGAATATTAATATTTGGTATTTTTGAGTTTCTATACTTGTAAGCTATTGGGATTTGAGGGTTAACTTCTGAATTATAACTAGGGTGGCTGCATCAGGGGCTTTGCTCCAAGGTGTTGAAATTTTAAAAAGTCTGGGAGCATTTATACTGCCGTAAATAGAAACAACGTATTTAGCAATATAACCAAAATAGGAATTAATTAAAATAGGTTAAAATAGGAATCTATCAGATAGAAAATTTTAACACACAGAGACACACACACATTCACCAAAGTCACAATCTCTGGGAAAACTTCCCTGACCTTACCCCATCCTGTTCCTTTCCTTGGCAGCAACCCACCCACCCCCAGACAATATCTTGTGTTATCTTCCCTCCTTCCCCATCCTGAAAACTTGTATGACAACTGAAGTTTCTTCCCCCTTCCTCAAATGAAATTGTCCCAAAAATTTGATTTGAATGTATCTTTCTAGCTACTTGCTGTGGATATGTTTTGTAGTCCTTTACCCACACCATCAGAATTGCTGGCTACTACTCTGGCCCGGCCAAAATAGTTTTGTAGCAATGATGGGTTGCTTCTTTCTTGGTCACTTTTATTAATCTCAAAAAGAATCATTTCCTTTTTTTTTTCTTTTTCTTTTTTTTATATAAAGCTTTTTATTTACAAAACATATGAGTGATTTTTCAACATTGACCTTTGCAAAAACTTTTTTCCCAAGCTTTTCCCCTCCTTCCCCCCACCCTTCACCCCTAGATGACAGGTAATCTAATACATGCTAAATAGGATAAATTATATGACAAATACATATACGCATATCTATACAGTTATCTTACTGCACAAGAAACATCAGATCTAGAAAGAGAAGAAGAAAAAAACAACCTAATAAGGAAAACAAAATTCATGGAAATATTCATAGAAAGTGTTAAAATGCTGTGTTGTGGTTCACACTCAGTTCCCACAGGCCTCTCTCTGGATGTATATGACTATCTTAACCGATGAACAATAGGAACTGGTTTGAATCACATCATTGTTGAAGAGAACCATGTCCATCAAAATTGATCATCGTATAGTCTTGTTGCTGTGTATAATGTTCTCCTGGTTCTGCTGATTTCACTCAGCATCAGTTCATGCAAGTCTCTCCAGTCCTCTCTGAACTCCTCCTGTTGGTCATTTCTTACAGAACAATAATATTCCATAACATTCATATACCATAATTTATTCAGCCACTCTCCAATTGATGGGCATCCTTTCAATTTCCTGTTTCTTGCCACTACAAAAAGGGCTGCCACAAACATTCTTGCACATGTGGGTCCCTTTCCCTCCTTTAAAATCTCTTTGGGATATAGGCCCAGTAGAAACACTGCTGGGTTAAAGGGTATGCACAGTTTGATAACTTTTTGAGCATAGCTCCAAATTGCTCTCCAGAATGGCTGGATCCGTTCACAGTTCCACCAACAATGTATCAGTGTCCCAGTTTTCCCACATCCCCTCCAACAGTTATCATTATTATTTCCTGTCATTTTAGCCAATCTGACAGGTGTGTAGTGGTATCTCAGAGTTGTCTTAATTTGCATTTCTCTGATCAATAGTGACTTGGAGCACCTTTTCATGTGACCAGAAATAGTTTCAATTTCTTCGTCTGAAAATTGTCTGTTCATATCTTTTGACCATTTATCAATTGGAGAATGGCTTGAATTCTTATATATTTGAGTCAATTCTCAATATATTTTAGAAATGAGGCCTTTATCAGAACCTTTGGATGTAAAAATATTTTCCCAGTTTACTGCTACCCTTCTAATCTTGTCTGCATTCATTTTGTTTGTACAAAAGCTTTTTAACTTGATATAGTCAAACTTATCTATTTTGTGATTAATGATGACCTCTAGTTCTTCTTTGGTCACAAATTCCTTCCCCCTCCACAGGTCTGAGAGGTAAACCATCCTACATTGTTCTAATTTGTTTATAATATCATTCTTTATGCCTAGATTATGAATCCATTTTGACCTTATCTTGGTATATGGTGTTAGGTGTGGGTCAATGCCTAATTTCTTCCATACTAGTTTCCAATTATCCCAGCAGTTTTTGTCAAATAGTGAGTTTTTATCCCAAAAACTGAGGTCTTCGGGTTTATCAAACACTAGATTACTATTGTCATTGAGTATTTTGTCCTGTGAACCTAACCTATTCCACTGATCCACTACTCTATTTCTTATCCAGTACCAAATGGTTTTGGTGACCACTGAAAAGAATTACTTCCAATAATGAAGGCGACATCCCATTAAAGCTGCACATTCGTAGGCATTATGGTTAGAATGCCAGCACCCTGAAACATGAGCAGATCAGTACTTAAAACTGCCACTTTTTGGAAACACGTAAGCACTTGATGACAGCCAGTCTTGATATGGAAGGTGCCAGTTCTAACTTGTCTATATAAGATTGATAAGTTTTGGTTATTGGATTATTGTATAGACAAACTCTCTTTTTTGAAACAAATGAGACAAAGTAAGACCCCAAAGTATGCTAAAATGATACTAGCTAATAATGTTATAGCATTTTGAAATTCATATATCCCTTTATTCATTCAATCATTCATTTACTTATTTGTTTTTTATTATTTATTTTGTAAAGCCTTTTATAGACATTATCTCAATTTGACTTCACAACAAACCTGTGATATAAGTCATTATTAACCTCATTTTAAATGTCTGTTTCCTTCTATTCATAATAAGAGTGTCTTGGAACTAGGCTAACCTTGATTCATATTCCATCTCTGATACTTACTAGTCAAATTACCAAGGGCCCATCGAACTTCTCTAAGCTTATTTCCTTAAAACAAGGATAATGATGCCCTATCTCACAAAATTGCTGTGAGGTTCAAACGAGATAATATGAAAGTTTTTTCAGTTAATTGAAACTTCTTAAAATTAATCTGTCCTTCCCACTACCCATACCCCTACATCCAATCTGGACTGCTGTATTAACCTTCTAATTGATCTCCCATTTTCCAGTCTCCTCTTTATTAAATTATTTTCCACACAGCATAATAATCTACATCAAAATAATCTTCCTAAAGTATAGGACAAATTATTTTATTCATTCCTGTGCTCAAGAAGCTTCATTGACTGTCTGTTGTCTCTAGAATAAAATACAATTCTTTAGGTTGGCATTTAAAGCTCTTCATAGCATGATTTCAATCTCCCTTTCCAGATTTATTGCATGTTATTCCCCTTCACAGATTTTAGCAGACTTGCTTTTTTTTCCCGAGCTCAAAATTCCATCTCCTTCCTTCATGCTCTTTTTTTTAACAGATTATCCGACATGTCTGCAATATAACCTTACTCATCTCCACCTCTTAGAATTTCTAGCCTTTTTTCCAGCTCAATTTATATACCATCTCTTATGGGAAATTATTTCTGATGTCTCTAATTGTTAGTGCTATGGTCAGCTCATTTTGCATTTACTCATCAGTATAAATGCTGTATTCCCCAATGAGGTAAGCTCCTTGAAAGGAGTGTCTTTTTAATTTTGTGTTTGTATCCTCAGTATTTATCATATTCACGTGTAATAACCACTTAATAAATGCTGATTTCATGTTGAAAGAATGCTCTGTTCTAGAAGAAAATGAGGGAAAGAGAAATTAAATGACTTGCCTATGACCATGCAGCTAGAACATGTGAGAGGTGATATTGTGGGCCTAGGTATCTCCTGTCTAACTTCATGGTCCCTATTTTAATTGTGGTATAATCAAAAGTAGATTTTTCAATAGCACTAATAAGCCATTGCTCAAGTATTTAAGTTTCATGAAGAGAATTAATAAAGCATTTCTTATTATTGCAGAGCTGTATCATCTGTCCCAATACAACTTGGGAGATTTCTTAGAGATATATTCTAGAATTACCATATGGGTGGAATCTATGATGCAGCTTTTAAATGGTGCCTCTTAAATGAACCTAATGACATTTATAATAGTCCATGAACCAAATGTGGTGGTGTATGATTATAATCCAAGCTACCACGGAAGCTAAAGTTGGTGGATCTCTTGAGCTCCAGAGTTCTGAGCTACAAAGAGCTATACCAATCAGATAGAGAACCCACAAGGGCAAGGGAACAACCATCCTAAGGAAAGGCAAACTGGTCCAGGTGAGAAAAATGGAATAGGTCAAAGCTCCTACCAGTCAGTAGTGGGATCTGGAGCAATTAATCCCTACTTTTCCAACCCTGCGTAAGATGAAGAAACCCAGATTTTAATATACACATATAATGTGTGTGCATGTATGCAGTTCAGAACTCCAGAGTTCAAGAGATCCATAGCCTTAGTCTCCATGGTAGCTAGGATTATGGTATTAAACTAACACACTTGGCTCTTGGACCTTTATAATTGTGAAATTACATATATATATATGTGTGTGTGTGTGTGTCTATGAATCTATATATATTTGTGTTTGTATATGTATACATACATATATACATATATATGTGTGTGTATACATATATCTCCATTGAAAGAAAAAGAAAAAAAAGAAGAAATAAACAAAGAAACAAAAAGGAAGGAAGAAAAAGGAAGGAAGGAAGGAGGGAGGGAGGAAGGAAGGGAAAGAGGAAGAGAGGGAAGGAGGGAGGGAGGGAGGGAAGAAGGAAGGAGAAGGGAAGGAAGGAAAGAGGAACAAAATTTTTATTTTATTTTAGAGGGAATAGAAAGCCATTAAAACTTCTTCAGGAGGGGCAGCTAGGTGGCGCAGTGGATAGAGCACCAGCCCTGAAGTCAGAAGGACCTGAGTTCAAATTTGGTCTCAGACACTTAACATTCCCTAGCTGTGCGACCCTGGGCAAGTCACTTAACCCCAATTGCCTCAGCAAAAAGCATTAAAAAACGGGGGGCGGAGCCAAGATGGCGAACTGCGAACAGCTTTCTCTGTGAACTCCCTCCGATATTCCCTCAAACCCAGACATAGTAAGCCTTAAAACTGGTATCTGAGTGAGGTCCTCGCCAAGCATTTGGACTACAACGCACTTCTATAAAAGATCTACCTTGAAAGAACTCCGGAGAAGGTTAGCCTCAGGGGAAATCGGCCTCTGGTCGCGATCGGACTCCAGCTGGGGCGGAAGTCAGGGCTGCGATAGAGGGGCGGATTTTGGGCACCCAGGAAGCCCCTGGGAGACACCTGGGCCACTTTGCTCTGCTTGCGGGCAGGTGCTTTGGCAGATCTGCCTTTGGAAGGGGGTGGATCGAGAACAGCTGAAAACGTGGTCCTGGTGCGAATCTAGCCCGACCAGCCTCAGACCGGAAGTCAACTCGGCAAACTGCCCCAGGGCAAATATAAATTGTTGCAGTTTTCTCGGCTTTTGACCAATATCCCAACTTTAAATCATGAGCAAGAAGCAGAAGAGAGCTCTCACCATAGAAAGCTTTTACGGAGAAAAAATAGAACAGTCCCCAGATCCTGACATTATGAAAACAATCCCAGATGAAGCCACAAAGGCAGACTTAAGTTGGTCTCCCTTTCAGAAGGCTTACCTGGATGATTGCATTAAGAATCTCAAAAGAGAGCTAGAAGAAGAATGGGGAAATAAATTGAGATCAGGGCAACAGAAATATCAAAAACTGGAAAATAGGACTGGTGAATTGGAAAAAGAAAACAGTTCACTGAAAAACAAAATTGGTGAATTGGAAAAAATCACCAATTCACTGGAAAATAAAAATGGTGAACTGAAAAACAAAATTGGTGAATTGGAAAAAGACAACAATTCACTGAAAAACAAAATTGGTGAATTGGAAAAAGACAACAATTCACTGAAAAATAAAACTGGCAAAATGGAAAAAGAATGCATTGAATCCAGAAATTCAATTGGCCAGCTACAAAAGGAGCTAAAAAAGATAACTGAAGGAAATAATACTCTAAAAATTAAAATTGAACAAATAGAAGTAAATGACTCAATAAGACTTCAAGAATCAGTTAAACAAAAACAAAAAAATGAAAAAATAGAAGAAAATATGAAATATCTCCTAGGAAAAACAACTGACTTGGAAAACAGATCCAGGAGAGACAATTTAAGGATTATCGGACTCCCTGAAAGCCACGATGAAAAAAAGAACCTGGATGCTATCTTCCAGGAAATCATGAAAGAGAATTGCCTTGATGTTTTAGAATCAGAAGGCAAAATTGGCATTGAAAGAATTCACTGATCACCTCCAGAAAGAGACCCCAAAATTAAAACCCCAAGGAATATCGTGGCCAAATTTCAGGACTATCGCACCAAGGAAAAGATATTGCAAGCAGCTAGAAAGAAACAGTTCAAATACCGAGGAACTGTCATTAGAATTACACAGGATCTGTCAGCTTCCACAATGAAGGATCGAAGGGCCTGGAACCAGATATTCCGAAAGGCAAAAGAACTTGGATTACAGCCAAGAATAAGTTATCCAGCTAGAATGAGCATCATCTTCCAGGGAAGAAGATGGTCATTCAATGATACAGGAGAATTTCACCTATTTCTAATGAAAAGACCTGATCTGAACAAAAAATTTGACCTCCAAATAGAGAACTCAAGAGAAACATAAAAAGGTAAAAAGGAAAACTCTTGAGAACTATATTCCTACTATAGGTATCCTTTAAAGAATGGCAGTATAATTTTATTTTTCTTTGATAATAATGGAAAAGAAATTAGAGGTGGAAGGGATACCATACTGAAAAAGAAAAAGGGGGGAGGGGGGAAAAGGAGGCAAAATAAAGTAAAAATATAGGAGGTAAAATAAGGCAAAATCTCATAAAGAGACATAGAAGATCTAATATAATTGAGGGGAAGAAGGGAGGGCGATGAGTATTGTGTAAACCTTACTCTCATTAGATTGGACTCTAAGAGAGTATATCAGACACATTTGACTTCAAAGAAAGCACTGACCCTCCTTGTGGGAAGGTAGGAGGGAGGGGAGAAAAGGAAAGGGATAAACTAATAGAAGGATTAGGGGAAAGGTATAAAGGGGAGGGAGGGACTCTAAAGGGAGGAGGATTATTGGTGGGAGGTGGTCTTCAAGAGCAAAGTACTGGGGAGGGGGGAAGGGAGAGAGGGGAAAGGGAAGAGAAAATTATAACTCTGGGTAAATAAGATGGCAGGGAATACAGATATAGTTATTTTAACTGTGAATGTGAACGGGATGAACTCTCCCATAAAACGGAAGCGGGTAGCAGACTGGATTAAAAGCCAGAATCCTACAATATGTTGTTTACAAGAAACACATCTAAAACATAGAGATACATACAGAGTGAAGGTAAAGGGCTGGAGCAGAATCTTCTATGCTTCAGGTGAACAAAGAAAGGCAGGGGTAGCAATCCTTATCTCGGATCAAGTAAAAACAAAAATAGATCTAATTAAAAGAGATAAGGAAGGAAACTACATTTTACTAAAGGGTTCCATAGACAATGAAGCAGTATCAATACTTAATATACACCAAGTGGTATAGCATCCAAATTCCTATGCTTCAGGTGAACAAAGAAAGGCAGGGGTAGCAATCCTTATCTCGGATCAAGTAAAAACAAAAATAGATCTAATTAAAAGAGATAAGGAAGGAAACTACATTTTACTAAAGGGTTCCATAGACAATGAAGCAGTATCAATACTTAACATGCACCAAGTGGTATAGCATCCAAATTCCTAGAGGAGAAGTTAAGAGAGATGCAAGGAGAAATAGACAGTAACACTATACTAGTGGGAGATCTCAACCTTGCTCTCTCAGAATTAGATAAATCAAATTCCAAAATAAATAAGAAAGAAGTTAGGGAGGTTAACAAAAGGCTAGAAAAGTTAGGTATGATAGATCTCTGGAGGAAATTGAATGGTGATAGAAGGGAGTATACTTTTTTCTCAGGGGTTCATGGAACTTATACAAAAATTGATCATGTGTTAGGGCATAAAAACCTCAAAATCAATTGCAGAAAAGCAGAAATAGTAAATGCATCCTTCTCAGATCATGATGCAATAAAACTCAAATGTAATATAAGGCCAGGAGAAAATAGGCTACAAGTTATTTGGAAATTAAATAATCTAATCCTGAAGAACGAATGGGTGAAAGAGCAAATTATAGACACAATCGATAATTTCATCCAGGAGAATGACAACAATGAGACAACATACCAAAATTTGTGGGACTCAGCTAAAGCGGTTATAAGGGGTAATTTTATATCTCTAGATGCTTACTTGCGTAAAACAGAGAAGGAGAAGATTAATGAACTGGGCTTACAATTAAAAAAGCTAGAAAAAGACCAAATTACAAACCCTCAATTAAATACCAAATTGGAAATTCTGAAAATTAAAGGGGAGATCAATAAAATTGAAAATAAGAAAACTATTGAATTAATAAATAAAAGTAAGAGTTGGTTTTATGAAAAAACCAACAAAATAGATAAGCCTTTAGTTAATTTGATTAGAAAAAGAAAAGAGGAAAATCAAATTATTAGTCTCAAAAATGATAAGGGAGAACTTTCCTCCAATGAAGAGGAAATTAGAGTAATAATTAGGAGTTTCTTTGCCCAACTTTATGCCAATAAATTTGAGAATGTAAATGAAATGGAGGAGTATCTACAAAAATATAGATTGCCCAGATTAAGAGAAGAGGAAATAAATTATTTAAATAGCCCTATTTCAGAAAAAGAAATAGAACAAGCTATTAATCAACTCCCTAAGAAAAAATCTCCAGGACCAGATGGATTTACATGTGAATTTTACCAAACATTCAAGGAACAATTAATCCCAATACTATATAAACTATTCGAAAAAATAGGGAAAGAAGGTGTACTACCAAATTCCTTCTATGACACAGATATGGTGCTGATAGCTAAACCAGGTAGGGAGAAAACTGAGAAAGAAAACTATAGACCCATTTCCCTAATGAATATTGATGCAAAAATTTTAAATAAGATTTTAGCAACAAGATTACAGAAAGTCATCCCCAGGATAATACATCATGACCAAGTAGGATTTATACCAGGAATGCAGGGCTGGTTCAATATTAGGAAAACTATTAGCATAATCAATTATATTAATAACCAAATTAATAAAAACCATATGATTATCTCCATAGATGCAGAAAAAGCCTTTGATAAAATCCAACACCCATTCCTATTAAAAACACTGGAGAGTATAGGAATAAATGGGCTTTTCCTTAAAATGATAAGTAGTATCTACTTAAAACCTTCAGCAAGCATCATATGTAATGGAGTCAAACTAGAACCATTCCCAATAAGATCAGGAGTGAAACAAGGCTGCCCACTGTCACCATTACTATTTAATATTGTATTAGAAATGTTAGCTTTAGCAATAAGAGAAGAAAAAGAGATAAAAGGAATCAGAGTAGGTAGTGAAGAAACCAAATTATCACTCTTTGCAGATGACATGATGGTATACTTAGAGAATCCTAGAGACTCAACTAAAAAACTACTAGAAACAATTCACACCTTTAGCAAAGTGGCAGGATACAAAATAAATCCACATAAATCATCAGCATTTTTATATATTACCAATAAAGTTCAGCAGCAAGAGATACAAAAAGAAATTCCATTCAAAATAACTGTTGATAGTATAAAATATTTGGGAATTTATCTGCCAAGGGATAGTCAGGAACTATATGAACTAAATTACAAAACACTTTCCACACAAATCAAATCAGACCTAGTCAATTGGAAAAACTTAAAATGCTCATGGGTAGGACGAGCGAATATAATAAAAATGACAATACTACCCAAACTAATTTACTTATTTAGTGCCATACCAATCAAACTCCCAAGAAATTATCTTACAGATCTAGAAAAAATAGTAGCAAAGTTCATTTGGAAAAACAAAAGGTCTAGAATTTCAAGGGGATTAATGAAAAAAAAGGCTGAAGATGGTGGACTTGCTGTACCAGATCTAAAACTATATTATAAAGCAGCAGTCATCAAAACCATTTGGTACTGGCTAAGAAATAGAGTAGTCGATCAGTGGAATAGGATAGAATCACAAGACAAACTAGGCAATAACTATAGCAATTTGGTTTTTGATAAACCCAAAGACCCCAGCTTTTGGGATAAGTATTCACTATTTGACAAAAACTGCTGGGAAAACTGGAAACTAGTGTGGAAGAAATTAGGGCTTGACCCACATCTAACACCACATACCAAGATAAGATCTAAATGGGTTCATGATCTGGATATAAAGAGTGATTTTGTAAACAAGTTAGAGGAACATAATATAGTTTACCTCTCAGACCTGTGGAGATGGAATAAATTTATGTCCAAAGAAGAACTGGAACTCTTAATTGAAAACCAGATAGATAACTTTGACTATATTAAGTTAAAAAGTTTTTGTACAAACAAAATCAATGCAGACAAGATTAGGAGGGAAGCAATAAATTGGGAAATCATCTTTACATTTAAGGGTTCTGATAAAGGTCTCATCTCTAAAATATATAGAGAATTGTCTCATATTTATAAAAATTCAAGCCATTCTCCAATCAATAAATGGTCAAAGGATATGAACAGACAATTTTCAGAGGATGAAATTAAAACTATTTATAGTCATATGAAAAGGTGCTCCAAATCACTATTGATCAGAGAAATGCAAATCAAGACAACCCTGAGATACCACTTCACACCTGTCAGATTGGCTAAAATGACAGGAAAAGTTAATGATGAATGTTGGAGGGGTTGTGGGAGGGCTGGGACACTGATGCATTGTTGGTGGAGCTGTGAACGGATACAGCCATTCTGGAGAACAATTTGGAGCTATGCTCAAAAAGTTATCAAACTGTGCATACCCTTTGACCCAGCAGCATTTCTATTGGGCTTATATCCCAAAGAAATCATAAAGAAAGGAAAAGGCCCCACATGTGCAAGAATGTTTGTGGCAGCCCTTTTTGTAGTGGCTAGAAACTGGAAATTGAATAGATGCCCTACAATTGGAGAATGGCTGAATAAATTATGGTATATGAATATTATGGAATATTATTGTTCTGTAAGAAATGACCAGCAAGATGATTTCAGAGAGGCCTGGAGAGACTTACATGAACTGATGCTGAGTGAAATGAGCAGAACCAGGAGATCATTATACACGGCAACAACAGTACTATATGACGATCAATTCTGATGGACATGGCTCTCTTCAACAATGAAATGTTTCAAACCACCTCCAATTGTTCACTGAAGGAAGCCATATACACCCAGAGAGAGGGATGCGAAATGTGGACCACAACATAACATTCTCATACTCCTTGATTGATGTTTGCTTACATTGTGTTTCCTTTATCTGATATATCGTTTGTGTAGATAAGATTTTTCTTGCACACCAATGATAAGTTTGTAAATATGTATACATATATTCGATTTGCCAATATTTTAACATAATTAACATGAAGTGGATATCCTGCCATCTAGGGGAGGGGTGGGGAGTTGGGGGAAAAATTTGTAACGGAAAGCTATGTAAGGGTTATTGTTGAAGAATTACCCACACATATGTTATGCAAATAAAATAAAAATTAAAAAAAGAAAGCATTAAAAAACAAACAAACAAACAAACAAAAAACTTCTTTGGGAGAAGAGTGACATAGCCTGACCTGTACTTTAGGAGGATAATTTTGGCAGCTGTGAAAAAGATAGATTGAATAAGGGAGTGACTGGGAACTTGGAGATCAATTAGCAATACATACCTAGACATATCTATATCTACATATATGTATATATGAGTGCAAAAATATTTGTTCCTAATTGGTACGTGTGTGTGTGTGTGTGTGTGTGTGTGTGTGTGTATCCTAGATGGATAGAGACTCAAACACTGAAATAGCATTTATACATTGAGATAGAAACTAAAAGAAGTTTCTAATATAAATATGATAGCATACAACCTTGTCAACAGAGTCAGAAGAATGTGGGAACCATGTAGAAATCACAATATCTGCTGATTAGTTCAAATGTAAAAATTAAAAAAGTCAAGTCATAGCACTATACATGTATAGCTGGAAAGTCTCTTATCAATCATCTGGTCCAATACCCTCATTTTATTGAAGAGGAAAATGAAGTTCAGAAAAATTAAGGGACTCCCACCTTCACAAATGTAATTAATGGCAGAGGCAGGTTTTAAATGTAAAACATCAGACTCCAAATTTGGAAGTCTTTCTACCTTACCATCCAACTTCCTATGTTATGGAGGGTTAGACTAAGTCTGCTTACCAAGTTAAGAATTCAGAATGAAGATTCATAAAAAAAAAAAGGAACAGTATGCAATTTTGAAATCCATACAAAGGAAGCCCATAATTTTTTTAAATAATAGCTTTTTATTTTCAAAACACATGCAGATAATTTTCACCTTTGAAAAATCTTGTGTTCCAAATTTTTCTCCCTCCCTACATCTCACCCCCTTCTCCTAGCCTAAATATTTGCAATTCTTCTAAACATATTTCCACATTTATCATGCTGCACAAGAAAAATCACATCAAAAAGGGAAAAAAAATTAGAAAGAAAAAAAAGGCAAGCAAACAACAACAAAGAAGGTGTTAAAAACATTATGTTGTGATCCACATTCAGTCCCCATAGTACTCTCTCTGGATGCAGATGGCTCTCTCCATCATAAGTCTATTGGAATTGAAGCCCATAAATTTGGATAAAAGTTCATACTACTAGAAATAAGGTGACCTTGCTTATTCACAAGGCAGTAAATCTCCATATTCAGAAGACCAGCAACATAACACCTGAAAATTTTGTCACATTTGCCATAATATTTATCAAGAGATATGAGTGTAAGACATGTTAACTGAGGGTAACAACTCTAAGTAAAGATATTTTCTATGGAGTGTTCTCCCAAAGATATTTTACCAAAGATGCTGAAGTTGCTACACATTCTTTAAGATTACAATATCATTTAATTTATATTATTAGAGACTGTGCTGTGAATAAATAGGATTCCCTTTATGAGATGCTCACACTCATTGCAAGGGAGTGAAACAAAAGCTTTAGGATGCAATTAATGCTGGAAATCAAGATCTAACATATTTATTCCATTAGTATAGCTTTATTACTATAAGGTGTCAACAGATAAGGGCCATCCAATAATTTTCCTTCTATATCGTGCTATTACACTAATTCTCTTGAAAGCTAGTAATGTACTTTTTTACTTTGAGGAAAAACAACAAAGAGCTTAAGTATATCAAATACGATGTCTTGAAACTGGTTAGTCATATCTAATGGGCTATATCCATCTTGCCTCTGTTGAAACCTAATGGTAAAATAACTCTGGGGAAATAAGTGAATTGTTTGTGCTTACAAGTAGTGAAGCCTTATTTAGATCGAGGGTAAACTGTTTCAGCATACTACAGACATGCTCAATTCTAGTGCAAATGGAAAAGTGAATGCAAAAGGAAAGCAAATTCAGAAGGCTTGCATCCTATGCTTGCAATTAGTGAAGTCCTTGCATTTTTTCCTAGAAGAAAAGGTCTTTGCAAAATCTGACCTTGCCCAGTCTTGTCAACAATTAATCATATATGTTGCTGTAGATGTTTAATCACTTATTGAAAGGCAATGCAAATTAAATATCTCCAGTTTGTTGGCTATGATGATGCTGGAATTTGGCAAAATCATGCAAATTCCTATAATCTTTATGTTAACCTGTTTTAATGACATCTTCAATGTGGGACCAGATTAAGAACAAATTCAGCAATCCTATACAGTTCTGAGGCAGGCATTCAAGTGAACAGAAAAATATGAACCAGATCTTCCAATGTCAATGGAGAAACTGAGGTTGGTGGATCATTTGAGCTAGAGAGTTCTGAGTTGTAGTTAGGTTAAACTAATCTGGCTTCTTCATTAAGACTGGCATCCATATGGCAAGTCATTTGGTTGCCAGGAGGCATAAGAAGGGGCAAATTAGCCCAGATGAGAATTGGGGAGAATCATAGTTTCTGTGCTGAACAAAATGTAACTGGACCATAAATGGCTACTGTCCTTCCTGTTTGAGCAAGGGAATTTTGTGGCTTTGATCTTCATGATATAGAAGAAAGAATTCTAGATTTAAAAATAGGGGACTTGAATTTAACACCTTACTCTGCCACTTACTACTTGGATCTTGAACTTACACACACATGTGGAAATACCAGAAAAAAGTATTCTGAATTTAAGATTTCCTGTGGGTCCCCATGCACTCAAGATTATAGCTCACAAGTCCTTGGCAGCGAGGGGACTTAATTATTCAGAGCAGAAGTTTTAATGAAATGGTATGAGGAATGAAATCATGGAACCTGGAGTGCAATCTTCCACATTACACATATCATCAGTGGGCAGAGTGAATACACACTGGGATCAAATTTGGGGTCACATGCAACTGGAACATGTATATGAAAGAGCAACTGACTCCATCAATGTTATAAGGCTATCAAGTTTTCTGTGGATATTATAGTGACTAGAATGTCTTTCCCTGGTAAGGGCAAACTGACAAGTCATAGCCAGAGACAATATCAACTGGCTAATAAATGCCAGAGTCCCAGGGCTAAGAAGGTGTTTTTTCCTAACTCACAACTAGAACTTTTATATTAGTCTTTTGTCTCAGACAACTATCTGACAGGTTACCAATTCCCAAGATCCTTTCAAACTTGGCTTGCAAATGAATTTGAGCCAGAACAAAAATATAAACAACAGAGTAAAGTTATTATTCTCTTCTATTTTATTTCTGCTTTTATTGTAAATATATGTCAGCAGTAAAATCTCCAAGCATGCATACTATATTTTGGCCAGTATCTCCCTCTACACTTAAACTTCTTGGGTCTCAGTTTCCTCATCTGCAAATTGTGACCTGTAAAGTCCCTTCCAGTTCTAAATTTATGATACACATGTTAGAATAATGATACTTCCCAGAACATTAAACTGCTATTGATTTCTGGGGCTATGCCAGTAGATTTTGATAAATGTAAGTCACTGATTCTACCACTGTTGCTTGGATGCTTGGACTTATTCTGTCGAAACTACTCTTAGCCACAAAATCTTGGGAGGTGCTGAGATAGCAATTATTTATTCCTTTGCATAAAAGTAGCAGGCTGTTGTGGAAAGAAAGTTGGTTTTGAAGTTGGAAGATTTCACTAAGAAGTTCAGATTCTGTTTTTGCTACTTTCTACCTGGATGACTCAGGATAAGACTATATCTCATTTCTGTGCCTCAGTTTCTTCACATGTAAAATGAAGGGATCACACTAACTTGTATGGTTCCTTGAAACTCTCAATTCAATTCAACAACATTTCTTAAAGAGTCTGCATTTTGTAAAGCACTATTCTGGGAATGCAGAGACAAAAATAAAAACAGTAATTGCCTTTGTAGAATTTACATTTTAACCCCTATGACATATTTTTAAAAGCTACTTAGAAAGTGGAATAACACAAATTGAGAAGGAAAGCCTTACAGCTGTCATGTCAGTCAAGGTCTTCTACAACTATCTCTACAATCAGGCTGTACATTTTTTACTAGTGAAAAACCTTTTATAGATAAGCCCATGTCCTTATTTTAATCACAGACATACACACATTCTCTCTCTCTCTCCCTCTCTCTCTCTCTCTCTCTCTCTCTCTCTCTCTCTCTCTCTCTCTCTCTCTCTCTCTCTCTCTTTCTTTCTCTGTCTTTCTCTCTCTCTCTCTGTCTTTCTCTCTCTTTCTCTCTCTCATGCTATTATCATATATATGTCTTTTGTTCAGTGTTTATTATAAACCCCTGTCCATAAGCCTGAAAGCATTGAATGCTATTATTCTAAACTTTTGGGCACTACAGATCTTTGACTATATCACGTCAACTTCACACAGAGTTTTAATTTTAGAAGACTTCCTTCATGACCTTTTTCAGCTAATCAAATCTCATGATCATCCCCTTAGAATCTCATATTACCCCACATATTAAACTGGCTATTGGAGAACTGTCCAAGAGCAAAAGTGCCTGAGGAACCTAAGCTTTCCATGAGCTGTCAACATGAGTTCTGTGCTCATAAGAGAGATGCCTTTCATGAAGAAATTGCATTATTCCAGAAATGTTCATCTCTTTCTTGGCCATACCATATTGCAGCAGCAAAGAAAAATTCTCACAAAAGCATTGACTAGATGCTATAACTAGTGACCTAGAACTGATTCTCACATTGAAAAAACTTTAAGAGAGCTCCAGGCTACAAGGCAAAATGCAAAGGTTCCTACTTTTATATTGGAAATGATCAAAAATTCTTGGTCAATTCAATTCGATTCAAAAAGTATTTATTTAGCATCATCCTATCTTCTCCAGTAAGTTGCATCTACTAACCTTCCCCCTTTCTTTTAATTTTAGTTTATTCCTAACTACTTGCTTTTCTCTGCCACCTACAAATATGCCCACATCTCCCCCATCCTTAAAAATCCCTCACTTGATCTTTCCATACCTGTTAAGTATTGAACTATGTCTCTCCTCTCTCTCAGTCTTCTGCTTCTGCTTCCTTTCCTCTCATTCTTTTCTAAACCATCTTCAATCTGACTTCCAAAGTCATCATTCTTCAAAATTGCCTTGTACAAAGATGCTAATGATCTTTCCACCCGCCCTGTCTCTCTGGCTGTCTGTGTCTGTCTGTCTCTGTCTCTCATTTATTTTTATTTTTTTTTAGTTTATACATGCACATTCATCTTTTTACATATTTTCATATGACTCAATTTGGAAAAGAAAAATTGAATAAGAGAGGAAAAAATACAAAAAAATGAAAAGAAAAAAAAGGTTAAAATAGTATGCTTCAATCTGCATTGAATTTCCATAGTTCTGTCTCTGGATGTGTATGGCATTTTCCATTCAAAGTTTATTAGAGGGGCAGCTAGGTGATGCAGTGAATAGAGAACCAGCCCTCAAGTCAGGAGGACCTGAGTTCAAATCTGACCTCAGACACCTAACACTTCCTAGCTGTGTGACCCTGGGCAAGTCACTTAACCCCAAGTGCCTCGCAAAAATAATAATAATAATAATAATAATAATAAAGTTCTCAGAGTTTATTAGAATTGCCTTGGATCACTGAATTGCTGAGAAGAGCCAAGTCTCTCATGGTTGATCATAATACAATCTTCCTTCTATGTATAATGTTTTCCTGGTTCTGTTTGCTTCACTTAGCATCATTTCATGTAAATTTTTCCAGGTTTTTCCATAATCAGCTTGCTCATAATTTTTATAGAACAATAATGTCCCATTACTTTCATATGCCATAACTTATTCAGTCATTCCCCAATTGATGGGCAGCCACTAATTTTCCAATTCTTTGCCACCATAAAAAGAACTGCTACAAACATTTTTACAGATGTGGGTCCTTTTCTCTTTATAATTTCTTTGAGATATATACCTAGAGTGGCACTGCTGAATTAAAGGGAATACATAGTTTTATAACCCATTGAGCATAGTTCCAAATTGCTTTCCTGAATGGTTGGATCAGTTCACAACTCTACCAACAATAAATTAGTGTCCCAGTTTTCCCACATCTCCTCCAACATTCAACATTGTCTTTTCCTGTTGTCTTAGCCAATCTGATAAAAGTGAAGTGTATGATATTTCAGAGTTGTCTTAATTTACATATCTCTAATCAATAGTGATTTAGAGCATTTTCTCATATGACTAGAAATGGTTTTAATTTATTCATCTGAAAAATATCTGTTTTTATACTTTGACCATTTATCAATTGGAGAATGGCTTGGATTCTTATAAATTTTAATTAGTTCTCTCTATATTTTAGAAATGAGACCTTTATCAGGAACACTGGCTATAAAAATTGTTTCCCCACTTTCTGCTTCCCTTCTAATCTTGGCTGTATTGGTTTTATTTGTGCAAAACCTTTTTAATTTAATGTAGTCAAAATTATCCATTTTGCATTTTATAATATTCTCTAGTTCTTTTTTATTCCTAAATTCCTCCCTTCTCCAAAGATCTGATAAGTAAACTATTCCCTGTTGTATTAGTTTACATATAGTATCACCCTTTATATCTAAATCAATTCCTTCAATATTCTTGACCTTTTCTTTTTCCAGATGAATTTTGCTATTTTTTCTAGCTCTAAAAAATAAATTTTGGCAGTTTGATTGGTATGGCACTGACTAAGTAGACTAATTTAGGTAGAATTGTCATTATTTTTATTATATTAACTTGGCCTATCCATGAGCAACTGATATTTTTCCAGTTGTTTAAATCTGACTTTATTTGTGTGAAAAATATATTGTAATTGTGTTGATAGTTTCTGGGTTTGTCTTGGCAAGTAGACCCCCAAATATTTTATCTTGCCTAGAGTTATTTTAAAGAGAATTTCTCATTATACCTCTTGTTGCTGGGCTTTATTCATAACTTATAGAAATGCTAATAATTTATGTGGGTTTATTTTATATCCTGAAACTTTGCTAAAGTTGTTTTTAGTTTGATTCACTAGGATTCTCTAAATATCTCATCATACCATCTGTAAAGAGTAATAGTTTTGTTTCCTTGTTGTCTACTCTTATTCCTTCAAAATCCTTTTCTCCTCATTGCTAAAGACAACATTTCTAATACAATATTGATTAATAGTGGCAATAATGGGCATTCTTGTTTTACCCCTAATCTTATTGGAAATGCTTCTAGCTTCTTCCTATTACATATATTTGCTCAAAGTTTTAGACAGTTGTTGCTCATGATTTTAAGGGAAACTCCATTTATTTCTGGGCTCTCTAGTGTTTTTAATAGGAATGGTGCTATATTCTGTCAAAAGCTTTTTTTGCATTTATTGAGATCACTATGATTTCTGTTAGTTTTGTTACTAATGTGATCAATTATACCAATACTCTTCCTTATATTGAACTAGCCCTGCATTCCTGGTATAGTCTTTGGTCATAGTGTATTATCTTGCTGATAATTTATTGTAATCTCTTTGCAAATATTCTGTTTAAAATTTTTGCATCAATATTCATTAGTGAAATTGTCTATAATTTTCTTTCTCTGTTTTGGTCCTTTCTGGTTTGGGTAAAAACACCATATTTGTATCATAAAAGGAGTTTGTCAGGACTTTTTTGCCTATTTTTCCAAATAGTTTATACAGTATTGGAATTAATCATTCTTTAAATGCTTGGTAGAATTCACTTGTAATCTGGCCCTGGAAATTTTTTCTTTGGGAGTTCATTGATGGTTTGTTCAGTTTCTTTTTCTAAAATAGGGCTAAGTATTTTGTTTCTTTTTTTGTTAAACCAGGAAATAATATTTCTTTAAATATTCATCCATTTTAGTTAGATTGTCAGATCTGTTGGCATACAGCTAGACAAAATAGCTCCTAAATATTGCTTTAACTTCTTTTTTATTAGTGGTAAGTTCACACTTTTCATTTTTAATGTTGTTAATTTCATTTTCTTTTCTTTTTCTAATCAAATTAACCAAAGGTTTATCTATTTTTCTGGGGAATTTTTCATAACACCAACTCAATTTTATTTATTAGTTCAATAGTTTCCTTACTTTTAATTTTATTAATCTTTTCTTTGATTTTCAAAATTTCAAATTTTGTATTTAATAGGGGGTTTTTAATTTGTTCTTTTTCTAGCTTTTTTAGTTGCATGTCCAATTCATTCATCTACTCTTTCTCTATTTTATTCATGCAAGTATTTAGAGATATAAAATTTCCTCTAACAACTGCTTTGGCCACATCCCATAAATTTTTATCTTTCTATGTTTCTCTTGAGTCCTGTGTTTGTAGACCAAAGTTTATGTTAATTCTGGTCTTTTCAATAGAAATTATAAAAATTCCCCAACTTCATTGAAGGTCTATCTTCTCCCCCTGAAATATAATGCTAAGTCCTACAAGATAGTTGATTTTTCTTTATAATCCAAGTTTCTTTGCCTTTTGGAATATGGTAGGTATTCCAGGTCTTCCAATCCTTTCTGCCAAATTCTGGGTAATCCTGACTGTGGCTCCTTAATATTTGAATTTTTTTTTTCTGGCTGCCTGTAGTATTTTTTTTCCCTTGAGTTTATAGTTCTAGAGTTTTGCAACAATATTTCTTGGATTTCTTCTTGTGAAATCTCTTTCAGGAGGTGATTGATAGATTCTTTCAATGATAAGTTTGCCCTCTGGTTCTAGTATATCAGAGTAGTTTTTCTTGTAGATTTCTTGTAGAAAGATATCCAGGCTCTTTTTTTGGTCCTAGCTTTCAGGTAATCCAGTGATTTTTTAATTGTATCTCCTAGATCTATTTTCCAGCTCAGTTGTTTTTCCAGTGAGATTTACATTTTTACATTTGCTTCTATTTTTTCATCTATTTTTTAAACTAAAAAGTTTATTTGACTGATGCTTACTATCTCATAGAATCATTAATTTCCATTTTCCAAATTCTAGTTTTTAATGCCAGTAATCTCTTAATTGCAAGTTTCTCAGTTCTCATTTTTCTCAACTTCTCTATGGCATTTGACACCATTGACCATGCTTTCCTGGATTTTTTCTCTTCTACTAGTCTGACCACTCCTTTTCAATCTCCTTTATTGGATCTTTATCCCTGTCATGTCAACTAACTGTGGGTAATCTCCCAAGACTTTCCTCTGGACCCCTTTCTCACTTTTTACTTAATGACTTCTTAAGCTTCCATAGGTTTAATTATCATCTTTGTTCAGATAATCTATACGATCAGCCATGGTCTTTCCCTTGAGTTTCAGTTGTACATCATCTACTGCCTACTGGACATTTTGAACTGCATGTCTCCTAGGCAACTTATACTCAACAAGTCCAATATAGAATTCAATGTCTTACCCAAAAGAAAAAAAAAGATTCCTCTTCTGAACTTCCCTATCACTGATGAGAGCATCACCATTGCAGTCACCTTGGGAGCATCCTCACCTTTTCATTCTCACTTATCCCGATTAATCAATAGCTGTCAAATCTTATTCCTTCTTCCTTTATAGCATCTCTCTTATATGACCCCACCTTTCCACTCATAGCTACCCCCTAGTTTAGACCTTTATCACTTCTTGCCTGGACTATTATAATAATTTGTTAATTGTACCCCAACCTCAAGTCTCTTTGAATCTATTATCTGCTGTGCTGCAAATGTGATTTTCCTAAAATATAAGTTTGAGCATGTCAGCACAATGAATCCCAGTCACTCTCTGACATGGTAAATTTGGGAGCCAAGAGCTCCTGGATCCTATCAAGTCCAAACTGATTAGCTTTGGCCCAGGAGGAATCCCCAGCAACCATTCCAGGGCTCTTGAGCAAGATAACTGACAACAAAAAGACAAGTCTAAACCTCAACCAGAAGATATGTACTAGGAGTTTGGACAGCGCAGAGCCAAGGTGAAATATAAAATATATAACAAGCCATCCCACCAATTGCTTTATGTTTAATGATTTTAAGTATCCACTTCCCAACTGAATATAACAGTAATTAGCATTAGTTCTTGTTTAATATAAGTTTTACTGTCAATGTATACTTGTGAAAATCTTTTATATTTTAACTTTTTTTTGTTTATAAGAAATGAATACCTGTCCCATATCTGATTCATATCATATAATAAGTACTGTTTTACTCTTCATCTTGGGAAAATCCTGGCTAAGGGCCTACAACTAAGTTTTAAATAATTTGTCCTTGGGGTATCTGATTGGGGTCCCATGAGCCACAATGTGAGAAAAGGAAACCTATTTCTCTTCATATTAGAGACCTTGTTCCCCAGTACTGAATTCAAGACTATTCTACCTACAAATAGGCAACTTAGTGAGTATATCAGAAATATGCTTAATAGCATCACTTCTTGTGAATACAACAGTTTTCTATAATTTGCAAGACAAATGTGCTATACTTTCTGTGCCTCTCTGAGTAAACCACTGTCAGTCAGTTGAGGAAGAAGAACATCATGAAATAAAATCACTTGGAGATGATTCTTTTACTGAATTGTTAAGTCATGGTCCTGGATCTACCCTCAATGTTGTTTTACTGACCCTGCCCTGGAAAACTGCCTCTTGATTGGACTTTTAATTCTTTATTCTAAATCAGGTTTTTTTGGTCTCTCTGGAAAATTGCCAGTTCTCAACATTGTACAGTTTACCATTTGTTTTCTGCTCTCTAGAATGGGCTCATGCTCACCACCATTCCTGAGGTTATCTCACTGGCTCATTGCCCACAATTTCCTAGCACATCTTAACACTGTATAGGTGCAGGAAAAAACAGTGCAGATTCTTTACTCATTTTTATGAAAGGAGAGTTTTTTTTGTGCTAAGACCTATGTGCAATGAATTACATGCAATTGTATGCAATATATCCTAAGTCTTAAGTGAACAGTACAGCAATGAAAGAAGATGCTAGACCAGAGGAAATCATGTGAACAATACATTTCAGTGACTGCTGCTAAAACTAATAACTTTTAACCTTCAATGTCCCAGTGCCTGCTGCTCAGTTCCTGGAGTTAAGTCTTGGAAACTTGGCTATACTGTTTCATCTCATGTTCCTAAAGCTGATCTCTTTGGCAACCATCTGCTTCAAACTCTACCATTTTGATTATATATCACACACATATGGAGCTTCCAGCTAAAGCCACTGATACTTCTGCAGCTGGTACCTGACAATATGGCACTCACAGGTGGACAAATGCAAAGATGTCCCTCCATTCCCACTCCTACCAAGGAGATTTGGCAATAACTAAATCATATCTACCAGATCAAGTTAATCATGATTTTTCAACTTACTCTTCCTCAGGACTCAGAGTCAGAGAGTAAAGGACACAATAGTTCTTTGTACCCTGTCACTGTTGTAATGAAATTACCTGGGATCATGGGGCAGCTAGGTGGTGAAGTGGATAGAGCACTGGGCCTAGAATCAGGGAGACGTGAGTTCAAATCCTGCCTCATACTGGCTGTATAAACTTGGACAAGTCACTTAAACTACATTTACCAGTTTCTTTAACTGTAAAATGGGGATAATAATAGCATCTACCTCCCAAAGTTGTTGAAAGGATTAAATGAAATCATACATGTAAAATATTAGTATGGTGCTTGATACATAGTTGATATTATATAAATGTTGGCTATTATTATTAAGTGATATTTCTAGATCTACTGAAAGAATGAAAGAGAATGTCACTAAAAGGTGCTCCTTTTTTCTAGTTAAAAAGGCAAATTGAAAAAGGAGTGACATTAATCTAGGAGATGCTGAGGAGCAATGTTGGTAGTTTTATTCCTTTTTTCTATGTAGTGTGCTTTTGTGACTTTGAGAGATGGGTCAGACAGAATAAGTTTTATTTTTATCAAATACTACCATGTCAAAAGTCTTCTCATCTCTCCTCTGTGTCACAGACAGCCAATAAAACTAGTGCAGACTTAAGGTAAGAAAAGCAGGTCTAAAAGGAGGGATATTGATAGTCTTGGTTAAATCACTTCTAGAATACTGTATTCCATTTGGGACACTGATAAACTAGACAGCATTGAGAGGAGACCAACCAGTGTTTTAAGGAATAATAAGGAATTATTAAAGAATAATTAAGGAATCGAGGCTAGACAAAGTTAAGGATTTGCCCAAAGTCACAAAGATATTAAATGGAAGAGCTGAGATTTGACCCCAGAAAATGGGGATACTTGACCTGAAAAAGACTTAAGGAGACATGATAGCTGTTTTCATTTATTTGAAGAGCATCCAGGTGGAAAGGAGATTAGATTTGTTCTACTTGACCCCAAATGGTAGAATTAGGAAGAAGTACCCCTCCATCATGGTTAAAGGCCTCCTTCTCCCTCTCCCTCCATCCTCCACCCCATGCCCAGAAATTGCAGAGATGCATGATTAAGTTCAACTCAGAGGAAAACATGTTAACAACCAGAGCTATTCAAGAGTGGGATGGGCTGCCCCTGGAGTTAACAGACAGCTGGGTAGTGCAGTAAAGAATATGAGAGTTGAAGTTCATGACATAACTTGAACATACATCAGACAACAGCTGTGTGATTCTTCTCTCAGCCTCAGTTTCCACCAATGGAAAATGAGAATAATAACAGCAGTTGTTTTAAAGGCTTGTAGGAGTGGAATGAGATCATTTATGTAAAGTGCTTTTCAAACCTTAAAGTACTATTAGTTATTAATGGACTGCTCCAAACTTCCAGGAAAAGCTGTCAGACCACTTGTTGGAAGGGACTCTCAGCTGGGTGTAAATTGGAATAAATGATCTCTGAGGTCCCTTCCAATTAAAAAAATTATGTTTTACTGATACTTATATCACAGAGGAACAGAAGAAGGGTATTGGAGAAGAGGGTGAGGGAGAATGAGAGAGAAAGAAAGAGAGAGGAGTAAGAAAAAACTAAAAGGAGAAAAAAGAGAGGGAGAGAGGTATGGCGGGGAGAGACAGAAAGACAGAGACAGAGAGGGTGTGGAATAGGAAAGCAAACCTTTCTGCCAGAAGTGACATGACAAATGGAGTCAGAAAATGAGAAAAAGAGGGAAGAACCAAGCCAAGCCAAGCATTGTTGGGCCAACAAGACTTTACCAGCCAGCACCACAAGTGTGCAGCTTACCCACAAATTCCTAAAAAATCTTGACTAGCAGAAGAGGCAACAGCTGGAGTGGAAAAATTGAAATCACTTGCACTGCCAGATCAATAAGGATATGTGTTCCTTTACAAAGTAAATACTGATGGAAGAACCCAGAATTTTCAGGCTTTGTGCATTGAATTAAGGGAAAAATAAACTAGCAAAGTAAAGAAAAAAAGTTGCACAAAAAAAAATAATAATAAGTTGCACAAGTCATTTAAACTAAATTTAGGTTAGTTTCCCTTCTGGATCATTTATATTAGAATTCCTTGTCAACTCAGCATGGCTGCTGAGGAGTGTTCTTTTGGCTTAATACTATAAGTATTATCTGACCAGAAGCTGCTTTTCTACTTTAATAAAGCTTCATCCATTGTGCTTTATATAAAACTTATGGATGTATAGGGCCTATGTACAACACACACACACACACACATATACACACACAAATATTCACTGTTTCAGTTTGTGTTGAAAAAGTTTATGCAGTATAATACATCAACATCAAATGCCATCTGCTCTCCCCATCATCACCACTCTCAACTCTACCACAGCTAAATAAAACAACATAGTTTTTCAACCTTTTGTTTCCTTTTTGTCTTTTGTTAATGTCAGGAATCTTAAATAAATTAGGGAAAAGAAAGAAAGAGGCTTAAGGAGAAGAGACTATGAGGACTAAAAGAAAAAGTAAAATGCTTTCTCAGTGGATGAGGGAAGATAGGAGAGAATTTGGAACCCAAAATTTTAAAAGATGAATGTTTTTAAAATGTAACTGACAAATATTTAATAAAACAAATAAAATAAATTTTTAAAGAAAGAAAAATCAAAATGATTTCTCAATGGGTAAAGGACAGATAGAAGAGAATTTAGAAGTTCAAATTTTTAAAAGATGAATGTTAAAAAAATTGTAATTGGGAAATTTTTTTAAAAAATTATTTGTTATTTTGTCCAGTTACATTTAAAATGTGTTTTACATTTGTTTCTAAAACTTTTTAGTTCCAGAGTCTCTCCCTTATCCCTACCACCACCATCCCCCATTAAGAAACCACATTTGAAGTTTTGTATAACATTTCCATAAAAGTCATGTTTTTGGTTTTTTAAAATTTTTATTAGAGCTTTTTATTTACAAAACATAAGCATGGATAATTTTTAACAATGACCCTTGCAAAACCTTTTGTTCCAAATTTTCTCCTCTTTCCCTCCACTCCTTCCCCTAGATGGCAGGTAATCCAATACATGTTAAATATGTTAAAATATATGCTAAATCCAATATTTACATACATATTTATATACTCATCTTGCTGCACAAGAAAAATCAGACCAAGAAGGAAAAAAAACTGGGAAAGAAAACAAAATGCAAGCAAACAGCAACAGAGAGAGTGAGAATGCTATGGTGTGATCTACCCTCAGTTCCCAGTCTTCTCTCTAGCTGTAGATGGCTCTCTTCATCACAAAATTATTGGAACTGATCTGAATCATCTCGTTGTTGAAGAGAACCATGTCCATCACAATTAATCATTGTATAATCTTGTTCTTGCCATGTACAATGATCTCCTGGTTCTGTTCATTTCATCAGTTCATGTAAGTCTCCTCAGGCCTCTCTAAAAATCATCCTGCTAATAAAAATCATGTTGTGAGAGAAAACATAAATGGCCCACCCTAAAAACAAACAAAAAGAGAGAAACAGAGAGAGAAAGAGACAGACAGACGGCCGGACACAGAGAGAGACAGACAGAGAGATACAGAGAGAGGGAGAGAGAGAGAGAGAGAGAGAGAGAGAGAGAGAGAGAGAGAGAGAGAGAGAGAGAGAGAGAGAGAGAGGGGAAGAGAGGATATGCTTCAATTTGTATTTAGAAATAATCAGTTCCTACTTTGGGTATAGAAAGGATTTTTCATCATAAGTCTTTCAGAGTAGTAGTGGATCATTGTACTGCTGAGAATAGTGAAGTCATTACATTACAGCTGGGCATCCCAGAACATTGCTCTTACTTTGTATACAGTACATTTCACTTTACTTGAGTTCATGGGAAACTTTCCAGATTTTTCTGAGCATCCTGCTCATTGTTATAAAGAAATATTTAGCAAAATAAATATAAATATAATTTTTTAAAAAGCAAAAACACAATGGAGAAAAGAAAAGGTAAAGGAGAAGGGGCAATAGGTGTAGTTAACAAGCCTCCAGGCAAAAGTTCACTTTCAGTGAGTGTACAACATCAGTGGCCACAAAGTATGAAATTTTTTCACTTGCCTCAGGTCCCCCAAAAGCAACATATGTGGTTCTATTAGAAGCCTATTGACTATTTTATTCTTATCTAGAAAATTGGGTGCTTCAAGTTACTAAGCAAGATCTAGAAATGGCTGTAAGTGGAAATTCAGATGAGTAAAACCCTCATAATAAAAATACTTCCCATCCCCAAAGAAGAGGAAACATAGAAACTACTCTACTCTGGACTATACACATCTGGAGTAAGTACTATTGATGGGTATGAGGGTGCATTGAACCTACTCAAAAAATATTAAGAGTCATATATAGAACTCTCCCTGCATGGGCCACCAATGATGGAGTGTAGGAACCTCAAAAACATGGGGTAATGGGTTGATGTGCCAAACTGTCTCATAAGAATTGTAAGCTTAGAACTTCTCCAAATTGAGTCAAAAATTCTATTATTAAGCCATTTACTGGAGGGCTAAATTCCAAAAGGGAGTTCAGCAATTAAGATTAACCAGGGGAAAAATGCGGGCTAAATTCCCTAGTAGAAATGGCCATTAACAAGAGGGAAGACACCATAAGGCAAGCAAAGTTCTCAAGAACTTGCTGCCATAAGGCAAGCAATTCCTAATGAACCTGCCATTATGATGCTTATTAAGTGAGCTAAGTTCCTAAAAGGAAAATACCATAGTATTTTAATTTTAGATTTTAATTGAGCTTTTGATAAAATGTCTCATACTGTTGTAGTAGAAAAAATGGAGAGATATGAATTCAATGATCATACATATAGATTCTGTACTGCTAGGATCACCAGACTAAAAGAGAAGTGCTAATGCTTCACTCCTCACATAGCAGGAGGTCTCCAGTGGAATGCTGCAGGGGATCTGTTGTGTCTACCAGTTTAGCAATGACTTGTATAAAGGCAAGGTTGTCTCATCAAATGTACACATGATATGAGAAGAAATATGAGAGAAATAACTAATACCGTAGATGATGGAGTCATAATCATGATTGACTAGTATTGGGCTGAATTGAAAGTCAATCAAGCTAAATGTAAAGTATTGCACTTAAGTGCAACTAATACACAAGTATAAGTTGATTAGTTGACAGAACAATTGTTGTGAAAAATATCTACCTTCAGTCCACTGAAGTTCAATGGACTAACAATAAGTATAAACTCACAATAAGCCACCACCACCTTGTCAAAATCTAATGTGACCTTGGCCCGTATTAATAGCCTTACAGACGCCAGGAACAGAGAGATGAAAGTACCTCTGAATTTTGTCTGTTCTTATCAGACCTTATCTGGAATTATGTGTAAAGTTCTTAGTACCACAGTTTAAGAAGGGCAATGTATATTAGAAAATGTAGAGAAGAAAGCAAGCAGAATAGCAAAAGGACTGCAGTCCATGCCATAAGAAATGGGGATATTTAGTAGAAAGGCAAGATTCACAGATGAGGGAAGGGAACTGAAATATGATACTTGTTTTTAAGTAAGACTTAACAGGGCTTTCATTTGAAAGAAGAATTTACCTCCAAAGGGTAGAACAGGATCAATAGGTGGGAGTCACAAAGTTACAAAGAGGTTAACTAAGAATTGATTGCTGTGAAAAATTTTCTAGCATTTTCTCTCTAAAGAAGTAGTATGGGCTACCTTATGAGTGGTGGGTTTCCCCCTCCTTGGAAGTCTTCACACAGAAACTGAACAACTATTTCTCAGATATGTTATCGTGGAGATTTTTTTGTGTATGAGTTGAACTAGATGGCTGCTGAGATCCCTTTTAACTAATTCTGTGATTATTTGAATTGGATAGAATTGAATCGAATGTCCAAAAGTGAAACAGGATACATCAGAAGGTAGTGGATTTCCTTTCATTGGAAGAGTTCTAAAAGAAGCTGGTTAACCATCTCTGAGGCTACAGAGGAGATTTCTCTATCAGGTACCAAGTAGAGGAGACAGCCGCTGAGGTTTCTTCCAGCTCTGACATTTAGGGATTCTGACATTGCTTACAGGGAGCCTATACTTTTTCATCTACCACAGAGGGAAGTACTACACACATGGATGAATCAGGTAGATCCACCCCCTTTTACCTGGATGATATTCTTCTGTGCCATCTACACAGATGCTACTTGGATCAGAGAGATTAGTTATCCCTCATCTCCATAAACACAAAACAAAAACAAAACAAAAAAAAAACACTGAAATAAACAATCAGGAACAATTTTGGCTCCCATGCAAAGAAATGTCAACAGGATCTTTTGCGTCTGTTTTTCTGTTGGATTCCAAAAATTGTTTGTCTGGGTTTCCTGGTCCAAACTGCTGGACTGCAGAGGTGCAATTTTATCCTTGAAGCAGGGCGTTCCTCAGGCTCCCAGCCAATATAACTGGCTCATTCACTTCCTTCCCTACTCAATTTCTTCAGGGCTTTATGCATGTAAGAAGCCTATTAAAATGATGATTCAGAAGGGGGAAACCAGGAAGCATTCCTCTGAAGCTAACCAGGGTGCCTCAGATTACTCCGGCCACAGCTAGTTTACCTCCCTGAAGCCGTCACACAGGTTCCTTTTTATTCCCCACAATTACCACCCCGGACCGAGTAAAGCAGAAGAGGAAGGGGAAGAGGAGGGTGCTTTTTTTCCTGTTAGAATGTTGATAATCCTTTCATAGTCAAAGTTTGCCACATGACACACGGTTGTATTGCTCCTTTTACTCAAGAGGACCTGTTGCAAGGCAACATTAGCCTGGAATTACTTCAGCAGTGGGATGACTGGACAGGTCACTCCAAGATTGTTGGCTAAGGGCAAATATCTCTAAAATTATCTGGACTGATGATTTCACCCACTTAGAGAACTTGCGGTATGGAAAACCCCATCCCCAATGCAGACTGGCAATTTAGCTTTCAATTAGAAGCATATTTTTGCAGCGGAGGACAGAGTCCCACAAAGGTTAAATAGCCTGCCCAAGGTATCAAATGGGTTTCAAATCTCTTATTCCCAATCTAATCCTCTTCGTGCTGAATCATCCTGACAGAGATGCCAGGGACTCAAAGTCCTACACCTAATTTGTGTCAAAAGATATTCCTGGGGCAGCTAGGTGGTGCAGTGGATAGAGCACCAGCCCTGAAATCAGGAAGATCTGAGTTCAAATCTGGTCTCAGATACTTAGCACTTCCTAGCTGTGTGACCCTGGACAAGTCACTTAACCCCAATTGCCTCAGCAAAAAAAAAAAAAAAAAAAAAGATATTCTTTACTCCAAGACCACTTTATTACATATTGTTGCTTCTTGCGTCTGTGAATGACACTTTCTACCCCTACCATGATTCAAGATAGCTCTCCTCAGGGTTAAGGGTATTTATTATAACTATGGATAATCAATCAATCAATACGCATTTATGAAATGCTTTATGTGTCAGCCCTGAGAAGTTTTCAAAGGCATACTCCAGAGAGTCCTGCATGCCATATATATATATATATATATATATATATATGTATATACATATACATATATACGTGAAAACAAAAATCACTGACATCATTATCATTGTGTTCCAATAATCCCAAAAGCACTCTAATTTCCATTTTTCTATGTTGCAAAGAATATTTCTTAACTGAAGAGCAACTATTTCCCTTTAAATTTCCAAAAAGACCAATGTCCCAAGCAATACTTCGGCCAAAAGAGTATGGACATGAAAGGTTGGTAATCTATATTCTCACCTGTACTGATTGACTCAGATTGAATGTAAATAGCAATCATTTCTACTTTGGTTAGAAATCCTGAGGGTCTTCCCTTCCCAGATTTATTTACTTATTTAGATTTTTTTTTGGGGGGGGGCAACACTAGGTGAAAGAAAAGATTCTTTGCCTCAATTGTTATCTACTGAAGACCTTAGCTTTAAAAAGCTCAGCTCTCCCTTTTCATGCAGGACCATCCCCAGTAGTCCTGATCTCTGTCTGGCCTCTGGACCCAGATGGCTCAGGAGGGGAAAGTGAGGCAGGGGACCTTGCACAGCCCTCCCTTACTTAAATCCAATTCACTTTCATGTCATGGCATCCTCTCCCTGAAGTCATGGTCCTCTTCAGGAAGGAAGGACAAACAAAAACAACCTCTGTGAAAATTATCACAGTTCTCTGTTGAGCAGGGAGGACTATATTGGCAAAGCTACTTTATGATAGATAGACCAGCTAGCCTGAAACTGGAAAGCAGTGTAAGATTAGAGTTTTCAGACCTATGCTTTTCATTATTCACTTTGAGATTTTACTTACCCTCCTAGCAAGATGCTCAGAGTTCTTATTAGGTGATACATAAAATAAAAACGACCAGACTTGTTTCTGAGCACAGAGTCCAGTGCCCATTACTTTCTGAAGGCAAACTCCAGAAGGAATTTTGATCTTTTCTATAGCTGTAGTTTATCCTTCCACCTTATAGGTTGACTAGGATGGGGCAAATGACAGGCAGAAAAACAAAAATCTCTGAGAAATCCCCCAATAACTCATTCAGATGGTATTTCACGGGCATAAAAATAAATGACACCCTATCTCAAAACTACTTGGGCCTTGTAATTAGCTCATTAAGGAGTTTCAGGCAGACTATAAAAAATACGATTAGAACCTTTATATACAATAAAAGTTGAGTAGATTCAGTATCCTTTTTCCTTTAAAAAGGAGAATAATATACACTGCTTTAAAAAAAAAAAAACAACATGTCTAGAGAGAAGCAACATGATATAATAAAGACTTAGACTTGAATACAGAAAGACCTGGCATATATAGGTATATATCATTGGGCTAATCACTTAAGCTCTTAGCATACCAGGCAATTCTCTGAGACAATAGTTTCCAAACTTTTTTAACCCTGTATCCACATCAATGAAAAATATTTGAGCAGGTACTCTCAATGTATATATATTTCCTTATTAATAAATTATGTCTTACTATGTTAATAAATGTGCATATATAAATATACAAAAATAGACATTTTAAAAGGAAAAAATAATTATTAAATAATATTTTGAAAATGTTTTATTAATACTACAAAAACTAATTTTATATCACTAAAATATTATTAACTATGAATGAGAACAAAGTGATTGAATAGGCTTGGTTATTTTTTAAAATCTTGATTCACACTATGACACACAAGTCAAAGTTCTGGTACTAAATTTAATTCATTTTGGTAATTGGGGTTAAAGGATGTCATAACTGAAAAAAGATAACTCACAAAGATATATATATAGCCAAATGGAAGAAGAACATTGTTGACTTAACTTACTAAATCAAAATCCTAGTTTTTCAATCCTGTCCACTAATTATAGTAAGATTTTTGTTGAAACTTATCTAATACATTTCCATCTTCCCTGATTCTAAGCAATAATTTTCACAAACTAATCATTTGGCATTACATTTTTATATTTTTAACAAATAAATTCAAAACCCATTGATACTCTCTATTTGGAAGATTTTTAAACAGATTAGAAAATCCCGTTTTCAAGTTATTTTAAGTATGAAGCTATGAGTTTTCACAGAGGATGTTGGGCTATATATTGTAGAGGAATTGTCAATCTTCATCTGTAAAAGAAGTTCCTTGCCAGGAGTTTCCCATAACTGTAAAATCAGAAGTACAAATCTATCTTACCCTACAAGAAAGTAGAAGGAGAATGCCCATCAATTGGAGAATGGCTGAATAAATTATGGCATATGAATATTATGGAATATTATTGTTCTGTAAGAAACGACCAGCAGGACGATTTCAGAGAGACCTGGAGAGACTTGCATGGACTGATGCTGAGTGAAATGAGCAGAACCAGGAGATCATTATACACGGCAACAACAATACCATATGATGATCAATCCTGATGGACATGGCTCTCTTCAACAATGAAATATTTCAAACCATTTCCAATTGTTCACTGAAGAAAGCCATATATACCCAGAGAGAGGGATGTAAAATGTGGACCACAACATAACATTTTCATGCTCTTGATTGATGTTTGCTTGCATTGTGTTTCCTTTATTTGATTTTTCTTTCTTTAGATACGATTTTTCTTGCACAACAATGATGTGTGGAAATGTGTATACATATATTCGATTTGTCAAGTATTTTAACATAATTAACATGTAGTGGATATCCTGCTATCTAGGGGAGGGGTGGGGAGTAGGGGAGGAAAATTTGTAACAGAAAGCTTTGTAAGGGTTAATGTTGAAGAATTACCCATACATATGTTTTGCAAATAAAAAATAAATAAATAAATTTTAAAAAAAGAAAAAGAAAGTAGAAGGAGTAGGGGATAGAGAAAGAGGGAAGGGGATGCTAATAGAAGGAAGGATGGGTTAGGGCTATTAGCAGTCAGAAACAAAACATTTTTGAGGAGGGACAGGATAAAAGAAGAGAGAAAATAGAATAAATAGGGTGGAAATAGATGAAGGGAAATAAAATTAGCAATCAAATGTGAAAAATTTTTTGAAGCAAGTTTTTCTGATAAAGCCTCATTTCTTAAATATATAGAGAAGTGAGTTGAATTTATAAAAATAAGAGCCATGCCCCAACTGATAAATGATCATAGTTTTGGTTTAATTGTTGGTGGAGTTGTGAATTGATTCAACCATTCTGGAGAGCAATTTGGAACTATGCCCAAAGGGCTATCAAACTATGCATACCCTTTGATCCAACAATGTTTCTACTGGGTCTGGATCCCAAAGAGATCATAAAGGTGGGGAAGGGACCTATATGTGCAAAAATGTTTGTAGTAGTCCTTTGTGTAGTGGCAAGAAACTGAAAACTGAATAAATGTCCATCAGTTGGAGAATGGCTGAATTAAATTATGGTATATGAATGTTATGAAATATTATTGTTCTATAAGAAATGATCAGCAGAATAATTTCAGAGAGGCCTGGAGAGACCTACATGAACTGATGCTAAGTGAAGTGAATAGAACCAGGAGATTATTAGATACAGCGACAACAAGGTTGTATGGTGGTCACTTCTGATGGATGTGGCTCTTTTCAACAGCAAGGTTCTAATTATAGAAATATATATATATATATATAAGAATTGCACATGTTTAGCATATATTGGATTACTTGCCATCTAGGAGAGGAGTTGGAGGGAAGGGAGGAAAATCTGGAATGCAAGAATTTGCAAGGGTCAATGTTGAAAAATTATCCATGCATATGTTTTTTTTTTAATTAAAGCTTTTTATCTACAAAATACATGCATGAGTAATTTTTCAACATTGACCCTTGCAAAATCTTCTGTTCAAAATTTTCTCCTCTTCCCCTGCACCCCCTCCTCTAGATGGCAGGTAGTCCAATACATGTTAAATATGTTAAAACATATGTTAAATCCAATATATGTATATATAATTATACAGTTATCTTGCTGCACAAGAAAAATAGGATCAAGAAGGAAAAAAACTGAGAAAGAAAACAAAATGTAAGCAAACAACAACAGAAAGAGTGAAAATGCTATGTTGGGGTCCACACAGTTCCCACTGGCCTCTCTCTGCGTGTAGATGGCTTTCTTCATCACTGAACAATTGGAACTGATTTGAATCATCTCATTGCTGAAGAGAGCCACGTCCATCAGAATTGATCGTCATATAGTATTGTTGTTGCCGTGTATAATGATCTCCTGGTTCTGCTCATTTCACTCAGCATCAGTTCATGCAAGTCTCTTCAGGCCTCTCTGAAATCATCCTGCTGGTCGTTTCTTACAGAACAATAATATTCCATAACATTCATATACCATAATTTATTCAGCCACTCTCCAATTGATGGGCATCCATTCAGTTTCCAGTTTCTAGCCACTACAAAAAGGGCTGCCACAAACATCTTTGCACATGTGGGTCCCTTTCCTTCCTTTAAGATCTCTTTGGGATATAAGCCCAATAGAAACACTCATGTATATGTTTTGAAAATAAAAAGCTTTAATAAAATAAAAAAAAATTTTAAAGCTTTGGTTTAGTTTAGTTTTTTAGTTTAGTTTAATTTAGTGGAAGATAGAAAGGAAGGAGATGGAGAAAAAAGGAAGAGAAGTTCCCAGGATTTTTTTATTTTCCTGTCTGCATTCCCGGGCCCTTTATACCCCTTATTCCCTTTGGGAATGTTCACTCTACTCACTCTCAAATAGGTCACCATTCTCTGTGACCTTAATCCATTGTAGTTTCTTTGAGACTAGAGATTTCACAAAAGAGGCAAGCAGGGCCAGTCAAGAGAAATACTAGATCTTTCATGTGGGAATATTTTAATTCACATAGGAGATGACATAAATTTTAACTCAAGAAACTAAGAAAGGGATGAGAGATCAAGAATAAAGGAAGGGGGTCATGGCTAAGAATACATGTGAATCTCAGTGAAGGAAAAAGGATAAAACTGGATTTCAATCACAAGAGAGAGCATCACTTCATGTCAAGGTTATCCCTGGTTATGTCAGGCCACAGCAGGAAGGGGAAAGGAACTGATTTTTCTGTAAGAGGCTGCCCTGTGAACTTAATACACTCTGGCTACATTAAGCTTGCCCACTAACTAGCTATCATTCCTTCTGGCTCAGTATGGGAGTTCCTGAGTTGTATCCTCCTGATCAGAGTTGTTGAGTCACTTAGGTAAGGGCTAGGGGTTATAACAACAGCAAGGTGGGAGTCTTACTCAAGCACATCTGATCAGTTATCATTTCTGCAATCAAAAGCAAGGTGGTTCCAAAGATTGACTATTGAGGTCCACTTAAATACAAAGCTACAACATGAAGCTGGAACTTCCTAGCTTGGAAAACTTCAGATATGGAAGATGGTAGAAAAAGGGCAAGGCAAGGATACTAGGGCGAAAGTTGGTGGCAAGGGGAGAAGAGATGGGGAAGTATCTCAAAAAGAGACAACATACACCATATGAGCCTTATGAATCTCAAAGTTCCTCCTTTTCCCCTCTTCCTCCAAATACATACACACAGAGATTTTTTGGCTAGTCCCTTCAACATAGATAATGCCTTCCCTAAAGAGTTACTTTCCCAGCTAATTTCAAAGTAAACTTTTCTTATGGGGATATATTGCCATCAATCAACAAGTCCTCCAAGAGATATTTCCTTTTGCCTTCAGAGAGTGGTACACATCTGTCTCCTGCTCAAATTACTTTGAATTTATTTTGCATATATTTTTATAACTCAAGGCACAGGTTCCACAAATATTCTGGAACCCAGATAAGGCTATGATCAGTCCTAGAGGCTGACTCAAGCATTATTTGTTTTTATTGTCCCTACCAGGAAAATCTCCTAAAATACTCAGGATCTTATATATACCCAAATATGGATAAAATGTTGGGTAAATGTAAAATAAGTCTCCAGATCCTAAACAAACACTCACATTACTAAAAGTATCCCAGATATAAGATAGCCTCTATTTCACTGGGCCTCAAATTCAATAGATTAAGAAACTCCATAAATAGATCCAGAAAATGCATGAAGGTTTCACATGGCCTATCAATTACTCTCAGAAGGAAGTTGAACTAGGGGTAGTTATCAGGGCACTTCCATGACATTATGGTCAATCCTACACAATCTCTCCAAAACACTGTGTCATCCCGTGGTTTAGACTCCTCCCAGTCAGAAAATATATTTCTGGGGCCACTGAACTTTCTTATCAGTTTTGCATTTTCTGAGTGACTCACTGGTTTATCTCTTAGTAGGATGCTAAACAGGAACTATGAGGATGATCTTCTTTATAGTAGGGGCATTTATGGGAGGAGCAATAAGAAATTTCTCTCTCTCTCATTATCTCTTTCTCTCTCTGTCTTTCTCTCTCCATCTCTTTCCCTCCACTTCCCCCTCTTTTTGCTTTGTCCCCCCCATACACACACACACATCTATCTCATTGCAGTTACTTTGAGACCTAGAGATTTCACAAAGGAGGCAAGCTGAGCCAGGCCCACTAAAACAATAGGTCTCACATGCAAAAATATATGTAGCAATCCTTTTGGTAGTGGCAAGAAATTAGAAATTAAGTGGATACCCCCAAATTGAGGAATGTCTGAATAAGTTATGGTATATGAATATAAAGGAATATTATTGTTCTGTACGAAATGATGAACAAGCTGATTTCAGAAAAGCCTGGAAAGATTTACATGAACTGATGCTGAGTGAAGTGAGCAAAACCAGGAGAACATTGTACACAATAACAAGATTATGTGATGACAAACTTAGCTTTACTCAGCAATGTGGTGATTCAAGATAATTCTAATAGACTTGGGATGGAAAATGCCATTTGCATACAGAGAAATAACACTGGAAATTGAATGTGGATTGAAACAATATTTTCACCTTTTTTTGTCTGTTTGCTTTTTTCTTTCTCATGGATTTTCCCCACTTTGGTCTGATTTTTCTTGCACAACATGACAAAATATGGAAATATGCTTTAAAATGTTATACATGTTGTTGTTGTTGTTTTTCCTTTGCTCTCAAAGATCATGACATCAGGGAGGTGATGCCATGACATGCAATAAATTGGATTTAATGAGGGTTGTGCAAAGTCACTTGCCTCACTTTCCAAAACCTCTATTTCAAATTGCTTGCTATCTTGGGGAGGAGGGAAGTAAGGGAGAGAGGGAAAAAAAAATTGGAACACAAAATTTTACAAAAATGAATGTTGAAAACTATCTGCTTCCCATTTATTTAATATTTTTATTTCCCCAGCTATCTATAAAACAATTTTTGAGAGCTTTTTGTTTATCATTTCCCAGAAAACAATAATATTCCATCACAACTACATACCACAATTTATTCAGCCATTCCCTAAATGATGGGCATCTCCTCAATTTCCAATTTTTTGCTCTGAGAAAAGAACTGTTATAAAAAAATATATATATATAGCTCATTTTTCTGTTTTTTTTTGAATCTCTTTTGGGAAAACTATATGGATTTGGAAAAATAAAATACTATTGAAATAAATAAAATTAAATTAAAATCTCCAATAGATCTTTAGCATGGAGGTATTTTAATTCACTGGCAGCTAGGTGGTGCAGCACCAAGCCAGAGAAAGACCTGAGTTCATCCAGCCTCAGATACTTCCTAGATATATGATTGTAGGCAAGTCACTTAACCCTTGTTTGCCTCAGTTTCTTCATCTGTAAAATGAGCTGGAGAAGGAAATGACAAACCACTCCAGTGTCTTTACCAAAAACAAACCCCAGAAGGGGTCACAAAGAGTCAGCAACAACTGAAAAATGACTAATTTTTTTTTTAGTTCATACAGCAGATGATATAAAGTTTAACTTAAAAAACTGAAAAAGAGGGTAACAAGGGTAAAATAACCAAGGGGTATGGCTAAGAATGCATGTGAATCTCACTCAGTAAAGGGAAAAGGACAGAACTGGATTTCAGTCATAAGAGAAGATTCAATTATTGGATGACAAGGACATCACTGAGTGTATCAGACCACAGGTGGACACATACACATACACACACACACTTTCAAACTTGGAAATTGAAAAAGTTGGATTTACACATGACGCAGCTCCCAAAGCTATTGTTGCCCGGGAAATCTTCATTCTCTGATTGGAAGACTAGATTTCAGGATCATACTCTTCTTTTTTTTTTAAAATTTATTCAATATTTTCCCCAGTTGCAATCAATTTTTTTACATTTGTTTTTTAAGATTTTTAAATTCTAAGTTCTCTCCCTTATCACTACTCACAATTCAGAAACCACATGTGAAATTATGCAAAAATTTCCGTAACAGTCAAGTTTTTAAAGGAAAATATAGATCTTCCACCCTAATGAAAATAAAAATCCTCAAGAAAAAAAAAGTTAAAAATAGAGAGAGAGAGATAAAGAGAGAATGTTTCGATCTATATTCAGATTCTATCAGTTCCTTCTCTGGATATGGATAGGATTTTTCATCATAAGTGTTTCAGGGTAGGTGTAGATGATTGTACTATTGAGAATAACAAAGCCATTTACAGCTGGTCATTCCTGAACATTGCTATTACTTTGTGTACAGTATATTTCACTTTGTTCATGAAGGACTTTCCATGGTTGGGTTTTTTTTTCCCCCAGGATCACACTCTTGAGGGAACTCAAGATCCTTTCTCCTCCACATAAAAGTTTGGAATTCGTGAAAATTATTTATGAACTATGCTCTCAGGCTACATATAAGCACACTTCTGCTTCTACCATATGCTTCTATTGTAAATCACTATTATAAATTATTCCTATGAGAAGGAAAATTTACATGTGCACAGGATTCCCTTCTTGACCTCATCCCCAGAATTTTTGTCAGTTCAGGAGAGTAAAGGACACCTGGTCTTAAGCTCACTTTTACAGACCACAAAGAAAATTTTTGACAGTCAAATATCAGGAGCTTGCCTGTGTGCTAAAATCAGAGGATCAATGAAAATGCTTTCCTTTCATGGAGCCCTTAGACTGCCTCCTAAAACTAATAGCATATAAACTCATCAGATTGATTAGGGAAACTCTTCAAATTGATCATGGATTCCTCTGAACAATCCTCCTTATGTTTCGTATTTATATATTTTTGTTTATATTGTTACTTTCCCACATTTCTCCATCCTCTAAACTCCTTAAGGGCAAAGACTGTTTCATTTTTAAATCAATTAATACACATTTATATATGTATGTATGTGCCAGATACTGTGCTAATTCCCAGTACCTAATACTACTCTAGTTGAATTGAATTAAATCTAATAAAGTAGAACTCAAAAATAGACATGAATCCTCATAGGTATATTCTACCTTTCACTAACTAATTTATAGATTCATTTCTAGACTCACAATAATAAGAGATGTCTACCTTACTCAGGCCTTTTGCTGTTCTTTTTATTCTCTCATGGGGTGCTATTGAGGAAGAAGGTCCAGGTCATCAGTCTTCAGATTTCCCTCACAGGCACTGCTCTGTCTTTCTTGCTTTCTGTTGAATTTTGAGTAGGAATTTAGTGCATGGAAACAAATTATTTATTCCAAGGGAATTGTCATGGATCATAAAGGTAATAGAAGCCTTTCATCTGCACCAGAGGGAGGCAGTTTTCTAATCTTTTCTAAAAGATTTTTTAAAAATACTATCTGCAAGACTACATTCTATGCACATAATATTGTTTTATGAGCCTTTATGGACCATAAGCTGGAACTATTAAAGTGAATAGCATATGTGGACAGGTGCTAAGTGTCAGAGCAGGAAAGAAAAATAATGGTAAGAAGAGATTTTTATTGCTTCATTTATTCACAGAAAAACTCCATCCTACAGTATCTGCCAAGCCAGATTGCAATGTTCTGATTTGCTTTGTTAATCTAAGTTTGAGCTTAGGGTGTCAGGGTATATAAAATACCCACTGAAACTGTGACATTAAACACTGTGAAAATAAACTCATGTGGCCAGAGACAAAAGGCAGTGATTCAACTGAGATGCCCTATTATTGAGCTTATTTTTCTGAGAATCTGTTTGTGACGTAGTCCTGAATCTATCTAGTTTCTAGAATCAGGTGCTATTGTTCTCTTAATGGAAAAATATGGGCAGAAAGAACAGGAGATGAAGATTGCAAATAGAATACTATGAAAGACAGAGTATCATAAGCCAAAAAGAAATTTTTTCCACCTGTAATATATCATAGCTTCTAGAATCAATCCCATAAAGACCCAAAAATAATAAAGAATGCCAAAGGGACAGAAGGGAATATGATATGCATCATCTTGGCCCTTAGGAATGGAACCTGAAAGTTTTATGTTCAAAGATAAAAAGACAGAATTTTGGCAACAAACTGTCCTTGCTGAGACCCAGCTGTGGGTCTCGCACCTGTGCTTTACTAGTAAGGAGCTAGTTGCTGTGAGAAACAGTTTAATGAGACAATGATAGGGCACCAAATGGAAAAGTGTTGACTGTAGCAGCTTCAGTCTGGATAGGGGTCCTCCTGAATCTCTGCCCCACACTGTGAGGAAGGACAGAAACCTGGATCCAAAGTTCCTGGGTTCTTCATGCAATAACCGACTCTACTAGATGCATGAGTTGAACAGAACTTGGGAAACTGGGAGTGAAACAAGCTTAGTACCTTAGAAAAAGTATTGGTTCTGTGTTATAGGTTCTAGGTTCAAATACTATCTCTGATAACTAAGGTAAGTCACTTAGACTCCCTGGGCTACAGTTTCCTCATCTATAACATGAAAGAGTTTGCCTAGATGGTTTCAAAAGTATCTTCCAGGTCTAGATGATGCTGTGAACTTACCTATGTCTTTCTTAGAATTCCCAAATTCAGAGTAGCCTAAAAATGATTTGGAAATAATCTAGTTCTAGGTAGGATATTCTATTATCATTATTTATTTCTATTATTGATTCTATGGAAAGAACAAAATACTGTATATTTATAGGCTTCTCTTATGCCATGTAGAGCCAACTCAGTTATTACTCAATGAACTATAGTAGATTCAGGGTAGCTGTGATTTTTACAGAATGGAGTTCACAATTTGTTCTGATTGGGTAAAGCTATACTAATCACACCCCATAACACTAACAAAATGAATACAGCTCTTCCCCTCTAAAGAGTGCAGCATAATCAATTGGGGAATGGCTGAATAAGTTATGATATATGAAAGTATTGGAATATTACTGTTCTATAAAAATGATGAACAAGCTGATTTTAGAAAGACTGGGAAAGCTTTACACAAATTAATACTGAGTAAAACAAGCAGAACTAGGAATACATTGTGTAGAGTAACAGTAAGATTGTATGATGATCAATATCAAAGACTTGGTTTTTTTCGGTGGTTTAGTGATCCACAGAAAACCCAATAAACTTTGGATAGAAAATGCCATCTGCATCCAGATAGAGAATGGAGATATGTAAATCAACATATGCTATCTTCACTTTCTTTTTCTTTTTCTTCTGTTTTTTTTTTTGTCTTGGTTTTTCCCTTTTGTTCTGGTTTTTCTCTGCCAACATAATTCAAAAGGAAATGTGTGGGTTTTTTTTTAATGAACCTAGAACCAAGATGAAAAAGTATGGCCTTTAAAAATCAGATCTTACCCAGAACACAAAGAGAAAAAAGACTAAATAGAGGCATCTTTCTTGCTTTTTCATTTTAGTTCTAGGTTGACAGAAGTTTGGAGTTGTAGAAGCCTGTCATTTTTTTCCTAAAGACCATACTTCTCTACATATTTTGAACTTTTAGATAAAGCTATCATTGGCAACCTATATCTAAAAAAAAGGAAGGAAAGAAAGAAAGAAAGAAAGAAATAAAGAAAGAAAGAAAGAAAGAAGGAAAGAAAGAAGAAATGAAGGAAGGAAGGAAGGAAGAAAAGGAAGGAAGAAAGAAAGAAAGAAAAAGAAAGAAAGAAAGAAAGAAAGAAAGAAAGAAAGAAAGAAAGAAAGAAAGAAAGAAAGAAAGAAAGAAAGAAAGAAAGAAAGAAAGAAAGAAAGAAAGAAAGAAAGAAAAGAAATGAAGGAAGGAAGGAAAGAAAGAAAGAAGGAAAAAAGAAGGAAAGAAAAAAGAAGGAAGGAAGGAAGAAAGGAAGAAAGAAAAAGAGTGGAACATATAACCACACAGTGAAAGTTTATATTCATAGTCAGGTCCTTTTTTGATGAACTAAATCAAGATGGTGAATAGCAATACTACCTTGTGGTTAAATAGTTAAATCGTGGAAACAAGCAAGGTAGCTCTAGTGAGGTAAATTAATTCTTTGCAGGGCTATAGGTATTATCACAAATAATTTTATAATAACTGAGGAAACAAAGTCCATGCAATACAATTTATTGGCAAGGCATAAATTTGCAAAACCAATTTGTTCCAAGGCCTCTCATGAAGACCCTGAAGAGAGAATTAAAAGGATTAAATAATAAAGCACAGTTCCTATTTTTAAATTTAGGGACTTTCCTTTGCTTGGGAATGCTGATGGACTGCCTCCACTTGCATCCAACAACATAATGATAGCTGATTTCCTTGAAATGACATGATTTACAGAAAAACTAGACAGCTCAGGGACACAAAACTTAACTTCAGCAACTATACAAAATGTCAGTGATGACACAAAATAGGATAGATTTTATTCTCTCAGTTCCATGCTTTGATCCATGAGTCATGGACTCCCAAGGATCACTATCTATAAGCAAGTTCTATAAGGTTTTTAGCATGGCTTTGATCAGTGTAATCAGAGCATGCTAACATGAGCCTCTTTGGGACTATCTTGGAACAGGCTTAACATAGTAGTTACTGCAGAATCTAACAAGAATTATAAGGTAAAGAGCAATAAGGGCCCATTTACTAACAATGGCTAACAGGTTATTTCCCAGTCTCCAGGTGAACAAAGAAGAGGAATTCTACCAGGCAACAACTAGGGAAGATTATATATAACTCTACATAACTCTTTGGGTTTTGTGAAAGTTTGTTACAATTTCCACTAATCAATTAATATAGGAACAACAACATTGTTTAATCATAGAATAAGTTCCTCCTTGTGGAGCAGTGAGGAGATTTTGAGAGACTGTCTGGACTAAAGAATCTACCTCAAATCTGAGGGAAGAGATGGATTCAATCATGACCTGGACCAATCTCTCTCAGTCTCAAGGGAGAGCTTTCTAGTCAGTTATTCTAGCATAGCAATCTATATATATACATATGGAATTTAGGACAAAGGAACTTTATTCTATTTCCATGCTATTTTATGGAGTTTTGTATTGAAACTACATCCCTGTTAGATTTTCTTATTTTTTTTTTTTATTTTTTTGATGCATGGGCCATTATGCATCCAAGTTTCTGGTAGGTGTTTTTCCTACAAGTCCATACTAGGAATGATTAAAGACCAAAAATGATGGGGTCAAATAGGCAATACCACAGTTTTCAAATCAATTAAGGGCAGAGAGGAGTAGATGCTATCATTAGAAATAAAAAATTATCCTGGGGTCAGCAGACCCCATAAGACTTTGGAAGGGAAAAGTTTATGTCTACCATATGGTTTTGCCAAAAGCTATCAAGTATTACTCCTAGATTTTATCAGTTAGACTCATTATAGGTATGGTTGATTAGGGAAAATAAACTAGAGGTTTGCAGTCTTTAATATCATAGCTTTGGCACAAATATATAGATTCCCTTTAATAATATTAGGAAAAGGAAGAATATTAATGCAATTATCTATGGTACCTAAATGTAGAGTAGCGCTAAGTCCTTTCTCCTTTTTTCACACAGGAATAGAAACTTAAAAAAACTTTAATTTTAATTTCAATAGTATTTTATTTTTCTAATTACACCTAAAGATAGTTTTCAACATTCATTTTTTTGAGATTTTGAGCTCCAAATTTTTTCCTCCTGCTACCACTACCTTTTCTCTTTCCCAAGACAACAAGCAATCTGGTATAGGTTTTAGATGTTTCCATAAAGCCATGTTGCGAAAGAAAAGTCAGAACAAAAGGGAAAAACCACACTGAGAAAAAAAGCAAAAAAAAAAAGAGAGAGAGAGGTGAAAATAGTATATTTTGATCTGCAATCAGTCAGTCTCTCTTTGGATGCAGATGGCATTTCTGTCCCAATCTATTGGAATTGTTTTGGATCACTGTATTGCTGAAAAGAACTAAGTTTATCATAATTGATCATCACATAATTTTGTTGTTATTGTGCATAACATTGGGAGTAATGACTTTTAATGAGATAGCCCAACCTTAAGAGTGAATTGATTTTGTTTGTGGCAGCTCTTTTTGTGGTGGCTAGAAACTGGAAATTGAGTAGATGCCCATCAATTGGAGAGTGGCTGAATAAATTATGGTATATGAATGTTATGGAATATTATTGCTCTGTAAGAAACGACCAGCAGGACGATTTCAGAGAGGCCTGGAGAGACTTGCATGAACTGATGCTGAGTGAGATGAGCAGAACCAGGAGATCATTATACACGGTAACAACAATACTATATGAGGATCAGTTCTAATGGACATGACTCTCTTCAACAATGAAATGCTTCAAACCAATTACAATTGTTCAGTGAAGAAGGCCATATACACCCAGAGAGAGGGATGTGAAATGTGGACCACAACATAACATTTTCATGTTCTCTATTGATGTTTGCTTGCATTGTATTTCCTTTATTGGATTATTCTCTCTTATAGATACGATTTCTCCTGAACAAAAAAAATGATGTGTGGCAATAACTATACATATATTTGATTTAAGTATTCTAACATAATTATCATGTAGTGGATATCCTGCTATCTAGGGGAGGGGTGGGGAGGGGGGGGGAAATTTGTAACAGAAAGCTTTGTAAGGGTTAATATTTAGGAATTACCCATACATATGTTTTGCAAATAAAAAGTATTAATAAAAAATAAAATAAAATAAAATAGAAGGGAAAAAAAGAGTGAATTGATTTTTTCTTGAGGGGAGTAAAGGAAATAGCTTTTGGGCATTTTTTTTTGTCAGAGGTATTAAGATTACAGGTAACAAAACCAAAAAGTGTAAAAGCCCCATTGAAAGGTAGAGGATCATAATCTGAGTGATAAAGGTCTTCTGACTGGGAAAGTGTTTCCTTTTCAATAATGGGAAAAACTTCTCATGAATTGAGACCTAATTGCTTTGAGATGGTGCAAAATATGTCCCACTTCCCTTGGAGAATGCTAACAGTATTAAGTTTTTATTTTTTGCTTTTTGGTTTTTCTCCCAATCCTTCTGTGAGAAGTGGGACAAAAGAGCAAAGGGCAACAAATGGGTTAAAGGAGAGCAAACAAATCAAAACATCATGAAACAGTATGGGGAACAGGTTTCACATGGAAACATATCTAAGGGTTATTTTCTCTGATTTCAATTGGCATTGAGATTGCTAACAATACTTAGAACAGACCCTCCCCAGGTAGTTGATTTCTATGAGTCTACTGGAAATTCCTAGTATAGACCTTATCTCCAGGGTGAAAGTCATGTAGTGAAAAGTTTACAAGCCCAGTCTGTACAGCAACTCTCATGTCAGAGTTCTTGCAGCCTAGTTTGTAGTTTGTAGCTGCTGTATATTAGTTGTTATTGTTGTTCAGTCATTTCAGTAATGTCCAGATCTTTGTGATCCCATTTGGGGTTTTCTTGGAAAAGATCCTGCAGTGGTTTGCCATTTCCCTCTCAACTTTATTTTACAGATGAGGAAACTGAGATAAATAGGGTTAAGTGACTTGTCCAAAGTGACCTGTTCAGGGTCACACAATTAGTAAATGTCTGAGGCTGGATTTGAACTCAGGTCTTCCTGACTCCATGCCTGGTGCTCTATCCATATGTTACCTAGGAACCCAATAACGATGATACAAGGGAAAATGTCTTGCTTGAATGGGGGGGGGGGAGTACCTTAAAAGCATTTCAAACAGAGATATATGTAATCCCCTCCCCGTTTGGTGTGTTTCACGAGATAGAACAAAGCCAGAGGAAGAACATCAGACCACTTGACATGGATTTTGGCACACAGCTTGCTAATCATGTTTTTAAGTTCCTTTTTCATAAGGTCAGTTTGACCTGGGCTCTGGGGTGGATAAAGTGTGTGAAATTTTGGGACCACCCCTAGGCAAGAATAAACATGGGATAGGAAGGAAGCAGTGAAGTGGATGCCTCTGTCAGAATCAATGAGGGCCAGAAGGCTGAAGCAGAGAACAATTTCTTTCAAAAGCATCTTTGCATCAAATCCAGTCATGGCCCTAGAGCTAGGAAAGGCTTCTACCCCATCCAATGAGCTGATCAGTAATAACAATGTTTATAGTGGCCAGATTTAGGAGTACAAATTAAATCAATCTTCAAATGCTCAAAAGTGAATAAGCTTGTATATATTTTGAAAATAAAAGGTTTATTTTTTTTAAAGTTTAAAAAAAGAGTAAAGGGGCAGCTAGGTGGTGCAGTGGATAGAGCACCAGCCCTGAATTCAGGAGGACCTGAGCTCAAATCTGGTCTCAGACACTTAATACTTCCTAGCTGTGGGACCCTGGGCAAGTCACTTAACCCCAATTGCCTCAGAAAAAAAAAAAGAGTGAATAAACGAGGGAGCACCCATTGTAGGTAACAGCAAGAAAGATATGTTGATTAAATGTGGGGCAGGTGGCCCCCATACACAAGCTGAGACCAGCTGAGAGTAACCCAAGCCCTCCTAACTGAATCTCTAAATCTCTGTGTACCAAAATGGCTTCATTTATGAACAGGTGACATACTTGGTGAGAGAAGATCTGGGGGAGGAGTGGTTTGCCTTCTACTGTCACTCAGACCCCCTTTCTGTAGAAACACCTTGAAGTTTCAGAGACGTTATAAGGCCCAGACAGGTCAGTATCACCAGAAAAAGAGGAAACACATGTGCAGGGCGTTTACGGGCTCCGAGCTGAATCAGCAAGTTATTGCACAGTTCCTCTGGTATGAGCAAGAGAATGGACAATGGCCAGGTCATTAGGAGGCCTCTGGGAACATGAGAGATCTTTGATAAATACCACATTTGCAATGACTGAACTAAGAGGTCAAGAAATCCCTTCGAAGCCCAAGAATCCCATCAGTGCTCCAAACGCCAAATGTGGACCACAAATTGTGGTGCTTTTTTCTGTTGACAAGGCATTGACAGCAGTTTGGGCACTAAGGTTAGAAAGCAGAGAGACCTCTCAAATAGTGTCATGGTCAGAGACAACAGTAATGTCAGTGCAGTGAACACCATTAGTCATAAAGAAGACCTGAGAGCATAAAAAATACAATCAGATTTTGCTAGGGAATGTCAAAGAAGTCATCATGTGTTCTTTCTGCCATATGTACTACAGAAGCAGTCATGCAGTGGCTCTCTTGAGACTGGCAAATCAGGGAGCACTATGGCTAGACTGAGGATGGGACTTTACTTGAGGGTGTAATTCTCTTTACCCTGAAAAAGTCACTCCAAGTTTCTGGTCAGAAAAGGCCTGAGTTTTCTAACTGGAGGCCTAAACAACAATAATGTACAATATGAATAAAAGGAAGTCTGAGTCCTGATTCACAAAGAATGCCAAAAGTGGATCCTGGAAGTATTGGGGAGCTCCTGAACTGTAGTGAGTAGAGCAGTGCCATGTTCAGAATTTGTTTTAGGAAACCCAGTTTGGCAGCTGTGTGAAGAAGGAGCAGATGTGGGGGTAGGGCCCTGATTAAAAGGTTATTGAAAAAAAAAAACAACAACTAGTGATTGGTAATCAGAGACTAAACTAAGATGGTAGCTGAGTAAATGAGAGAAGCAGGTGAAGAGAATCCCACTTCACTGAAGAGACTTCATTTAAGGGGAAATCCCAGATCAAATTACAAGCCTCCTCCACCAAAAGGGCGTCAAAAGAAGTCACAGCATCAAGCTGAGCAGAATAATAAGCCACTGGATGTGAAGTGGGCCAAATGTTTGGAACAGGACACCAGAAGCTGTTCCCCTTCATTCACGTACAAAGAGAATCTGGAAGGGCTTACTCTAATCTGGGACTCCTAGTGCAGGGTCCAACAACAAAGCCTTTTTGAGATTCACCAGGACAGAGAAGTATTGCTGGACAAGCTGCAGAGTCAGAGAAATGAGGGGGTTGGTGATAGCATCAAAGGAGGGGACTGTTGACAATATTCAGCTGCTATGAGGATGACACACAGTTGTCTTTTGTTTGTGGGAACAGACGGTTTCTGGAAGGCCTGCACAACTTAAGGGAAACAGAACAGGCAGTAAAATAAAATCAAGATATTCTACCTGTGGGAAGTACCACTGAACTTTTGGTTTGGAGACTTTGTGATCCCTCTGATGGCTGATGAACCTCAACACTTGGTGCTGCCAGTAGAAGTCATCAACATATTGGTTTAAAGACTAGTCCTTGAAAGTTATGGAAGTTAAATTCTGCCATAAGATTTGAAAAAACAGAGTAGGACTTTCTACTTACCCTTGAGACAAATGAGTGTGATCACATCCATTGTGCATTCTTCCAGGTGAAGGCAAACAAATAGTATTTGGCTGGATTCAGATGCTGACAAAAGCTGAGTGAATTCAGTAAAAATTGGTAGCTTCACGGGAATTGAGGAAATGATGGAAGCAGAATTGGACACCACAAGGCTTCTGGGTATAACAAAAGCGTTAAAAGCATGCAAATTCATGCAAGGTGATAAACAGGTTTGCCATCTGGACCTGGTTTAGGTTTCTAGGAAAAATAGGAGTATTAGAAGGGGATTTACATAGAACAATTATGGGTAAAAATACCTTCAATGGACTCCCTGGATGAAGGATATTGATGAATGGAGAGTGGGGGGGCTTCCTGTAGTCTTGATGGTGACTTGGCAACAGATTGGTTATGAAGAGTAAGAGGGAGAAGTGGAGGATGACTGTTATTCAGGTTGTTAGCCTGAACTAGAGACTGGGAGGATAGTGTTGCTCTCTGTAGTGATAGGAATAGTTGGAAGGGGGAAAGTTTAAGGGGAAAAAATGAATTATGTTTTATTTAAGATATCCACTGGATATTTAGTTTGAGATCTGAAAGACAATTGGAAATATGAGATTGGAGTTCTACAGAGAGGTTGGGATTTACCACGAAAGATAAATTTGAGAATCATTCGTAATTAAATCTATGGTGATGAGATCACCAAATGAGATCCTATAAAGAAGAGGAGAGAGTCCAAAGACAGACCCCTTTGGGACATCAGCAGTGAGAGGTGATGATCTGGATGAGAATCCAGTACAGGAGATGGAGAAGGAGTGACCAGATATGTAGGAGGAGAAACAGGAGAGTGGTATCCCAAAAACTTAAAGAGAAGAAACTATCAAAGGGGAGAAAGTGATCAACTTTTATGCAGTCAAAGGCTGCATAAAGATTAAGTAAAAGGGGGCAGCTAGGTGGCGCGGTGGATAGAGCACCAGCCCTGAAGTCAGGAGGACCTGAGTTCAAATCTGATCTCAGACACTTAACATTCCCTAGCTGTGTGACCCTGGGCAAGTCACTTAACCTCAATTGCCTCAGCAAAAAAAAAAAAAAAAGATTAAGTAAAAGGAGGATTGAGAAAAGGTCATTGGATTTGGCAACAATTGGTAACCTTGAAGAGACCAGTTTGGGTTGAATGATGAAGTCAGAAGATGAATTGTAAAGGAACTAAAGAGTGTGTGTGTGTGCGCGTGTGGGGGGATGGAAGAACCTATTACATGTCCTTTTTTGTTAAGAGTTTTCAAGGAATTTTGCTACTTAGGGCAGAAGAGAATAAGAATGATAGTGAGGTTAAAATGATTAAGTGAGTGTTGTTTATTTAAGGATGAGGGAGATATGAGCATGTTTATAAGTAGTAAAGAATCAGCCAGTAGAGAGGGAGAGATTGAAAATAAGTGATGGAACAGGAATGTGAGGGGGCAATGTGTTGGAGGAGATGAGATGAAATGGGATTACTTGGAGAAAGTAGTATTTATCAATACCACTTTATCATGTGAGACAGGAATGAAGGATGAAATAAGTTTGAAGGGATATGAGTGATAGATGAGATGAGGAAGAGGAGAGAAGAGGGAGCTTATGGCAAATAGCCTAATTTTTTCCTGCAAAATATAAGGCAAGTTCATTTATTTCATGGGGTATGGAACATGATTGAAGTTCCTATGGACCTCCTGAAATACGATATAGAGGTTTTCTTAAGGATTGAGTATGTAAGGTCTTCCATTTTATGATTGGAATCTTTTCAACAAGGGAGCAGACCCTACTTTGGTGCACCATAACTTGGAGAAGATATAGCTAATTTATCACTGCATGGAGGGGGGGGGGAGAGAGAGGCCTGGTATCATTTTAGAAAATCTTTATTTCTCAATGAATTTTCATTATTAGAGAAGTGTGGCATGGAGCCTAAATTAAGAAATACCTGGATTCAGATTCAAATTTTGATATCTAAAACTATTTTTATATTTTTTTAAAAAGTATTTTATTTTTCCAAAAACATGCAGTTTTCAACATTTACCTTTGTAAAACCTTGTGTTCCAAATTTTTCTCCCTCTCTCCCCACTTCTTTCCCCAAGACAGCAAGCAATCTGATATAGGTTAAATACATGTAATCCTTCTAAACATATTTCCATACTCCAAGACTGTTTTTGTTTTTGTTTTTTTAAGTTATCTGCATTAATAGAAGGAAATTTTTTCACTGAGAGCTTTCTATACCAAATGAAAACACACATACAGATTTTTCTTTTTAAGCAAAATCAATATTATTATTGTTACTGAATATTTATGAAGGACATCTGGTATGGCAGAGCCAGAGACAACTGCAATTAAGTTTTAGGCCCTTGAGGTACCAGAAAGCTTGAAATAGAAACATGATTACTATAAGCTTCATTCTTCTTTAACAAGGCACTTGCTTAGTCCTAGAACTGTGAATAATGTTCAAAGTGTTCCATTAATGAATTGTCAACTGCAAATAAAGACAAAAAATTCAGTTTATTTGAAATCATTTTCCATCCATGCTATCCTTACTATCTATCATTACTAGCTATCCTTCTATATATTCAATTGATGAATTCCTTAAAAATGTCTAAAAAGATATGTGTGTTCATATATATATATGTGTGTGTGTATGTAGAGAGACACAGAGAGAGACAAAGAGAAAGAGACAGAGAGACAGGGATAGAAGCAGAGACACAGACACAGACAGAAACAGAGATGGGGCTGGAAGTTGGGGGTGAAAGAAGACAAAGAGAGATACAAATCAAATGCTATCCCCTCCCCCCACATTTTACTAAATTTTCAAAAAGGATTATAAAGAATCATTGTTAACAATTCAGGCTCAATAAGACAGTTCAGTGGATGAAGCCAGGAAGACCTGAGTTCAAATGTGACTCCAAACACTAAATTAGCTGTGTGGCCTTGGGTATGTCACACAACCTCTCTCTATTTCTTCCCTTTTTTCTTTCTTTTTAAAATAATATTTTTTATTGTTGTTACGTTTTGAATTCTGAATTGTCTCCCTACCTCCTTCCCAATTCTGTATTAGAGAAGGTCAACATTGATATAGATCTGTCTGTGGAATCATACAGTACATATTTCCACATACCATTTTTTTTTCTCAGGAGATAGCATTTTCCATTATAAGTCCTTCATAGTTGATGTGAACATTCATATTTCTCAGAATAACTTAATCATTCAGAGTTACTCTTTTAATAATATGGCTGTTTTTACATACACCCTTCTCTTAGTTGTGCGGCTGTTTCTTCATCTGTAAAATGGGGATAATAATACTACTTATCTCCCAGGGGTGTTTTGAGGATAAAATGAGAAATATCTATAAAGGACAATAAATAAGTGATAACTGTTGTTGTTTTGCTGTTTGGAAGACCAGACTCATCTCCTAGCTCCCTCTTCCATCAAATCATCTCTTCTTTCTGAGAACAGTAATATGGTAGATTGAAAAGGGTATTGAATTGGGAGTCAGAAGACCAGATTTCAGACCCTAGCTTTGGTACTAATTATTATTATTATTAATTATTTACCCCCCTCTGAGCCTCATTTTCTTCATTTATGAAATTAAGGTCTTGGATCCATCAAAGCCACTCAGAAGTTCTTTTTGCTTCTAAGACTCTATAGATAAACCCAACAGATTATAAACTATTTGAAGACAAAGATTCCACCACTCATTTTTTTTTGTTTCCTCAAGCACCAAGCCAGATAACAAATATAAAATGGGTACTAAAATAAAATAAAATACATTTTAAAAGTAGAGGTTTGGAGCCGATATATAATAATTGGGGGAAGGGGACAAGTTAAGTAGCATAAGAGGGACTAGTCATAAAATAGAGGATGTTTTGTCATATGAGAGGCAGAGAGAATGGATCATGGAACTGAGATTGTCTGAGGAAAGGAACAACAGGACTGATAATTCATTTTTTTTTGGGCCTTAGTCTTTTCAATGAATTAGGAGGTAAGTTTGTCTGCAGCTGGGAATGAGACAAGAAAAAAAAAGTTGGAATAGAATTTGTGGAAAATTATATCAAATTATGCTAAATTATATAAATATTAAATTATATATACATATATGTAAATATATGTGTATGTAAATAATGTCACATTTATACACATATATATGTGTGTATATATATATATGTATATATATATATCACCTTGAGGTAGAATAAAAGTATCACTAAATAGCAGTAAGGGTCTAGCTTATATCCACAAATTTAAGGGTTATTAGGTGTAATCCTCCCTGGGTTTTCTTGATACGACTATATGATGATTCTTCTTCTATCTTTATAATTGACCCTTCTCAATCTTCTTTGTTCAGTCATTATCCATATTCCTCCAGAAACTGTGGGAGGTAGATAATAAAAAGAACCAGCTTTGAGCAGGCTAGAGGGTTGGTTTTTGCATCAGAATGCACTCTTCATTCCACTAACACTGGCCTGTTAGCTGTGCATGAACAAGTCACACCATCTTTTGACAGTGGGCATTTTTATCTAGCTGTCCCCCATGCTTAGAACACTCTACCTCCTCTATTCTGACTACTGACCATTCTGGATTCCTTTTAAGTCCTAACTAAAACCCTACCTTTATAGGAATCCTTCCCTAACCCCTTTTAATTTCAGTGTTTTCTTTCGTTTATTTCCCATTTGTCCTGTACATAGCTTGCTTTGTGTGTATGTGGTTTCTGTGTTGCCTCCCTCATTAGATTGTGAGCTCCTTGAGGGCAGGTGGCTATCTTTTGCCTCTTTTTGCCTCCTCAGTGTTTAGCATTGTGTCCAACATATATACTAGGTGCTTTATAATGTTTCTTCAATTAATGAAGCCCTCAATCCGGTGGATGATGTCTGAGTGAACCCAGAACAGTCAATTAACCTCTTAGTACTCCTACATAACATTGTAGGAACACATTACAGATTTCTGTAACAATTAATGACATACATTCACTATGTACCCAGCACTGTGCTAGAGCCTAGAGGTACAAAGAGAAAAGGGAATTTGGACAATAAGTAATTTACAATGAACTGGGAGGATACACCCAGCACACTGGGAAAAAAAAAATACAAAGTGATTACAGCAGGGAGAGAGACACAACCAATTGGGTCAATAAAGAAAAGCTTCTGGAAGGCAGTGATACCCACGTTGAGACTTGAGAGGAGCAAAGAGTTCCCAGAGGTAGAAGTGGGGGCAAAATACATTCCAGGCATGGGGAACAGCTTATGCCAAGTCACAGAGGCACAGATCTATCTGGTCCAACCGCTTTATTTTTCATATGAGAAAACTGAGACCCAGGGAGGCTAAGCTACCTACCAGTGGTCACACTAGGAAGAATGTCAGGAGGTTTGGAGATTTGAAGATCCATTATATGCATTCCATTATAATGCCAATTTAATTTAACAATAATTCTACTTAAATAGATCTACTTAGCTCTTTTTATCTCCCATTACGTGTGTGTGTTTTTTAATGTTGTTTAACAATATATGAAAAAAACACAGGTGAGAAAGGCTTATAAGAAGGGATGATATGGGGTAGCTAGATGGTGACAGAACACCAGCCCTGGAGTCAGGACCTGAGTTCAAATCCTGCCTCAGACACTCAACACTTCCTAGCTGTGTGACTCTGGGCAAGTCACTTAACTCCAACTGCCTTGCAAAGCAAAAAAAAAAAAAAAAAAAGGAGAAGAGAAGATATTAATTTTTTTTTTAAAAATGTTAAAGCTTGCATAGTTTTCAACATTCTCCCTTGCAAAACCTTGTGTTCCAAATTTTTTTCTCCCTCCCTTCCCGCACTCCTTCCCTTACTTAGATGGCAAGTAATCCAATATATATTAAACATGTGCAATTCTTCTATACATATTTTCACAACTATCATGCTGCACAAGAATAATCAGATCATAAAGAGAAAAATTAGAAAGAAAACAAAATGTAAGCAAACAACAATAACAACAACAAAAGTGAAAATACTATGTTATTATCCAAATTCAGTCCCCACAGTCCTCTCTCTGAGTACAGGTGGCTCTCTTCATCACAAGATTATTGGAACTGTCCTGAATCATGAGCCATGTCCATCAGAATTGATCATCATATAATCTTGTTGTTGCTGTATACAGTGTTCTTTTGGTTCTATTCGCTTCATTTATTTTTAGTTCATGTAAGTCTCTCCAGGCCTCTCTGAAATCATCCTGCTGAGTGTTTCTTATAGAACATTAATATTCTATAATATTCATATACCATAACTTATCCAGCTATTCTCTAATTCATTCCCAGTTCTTTGCCACTATAAAAAAGGCTGCTACAAACATTTTTGCACATGTGGGTCCTTTTTCCTTTTTTATGATCTCATTGGGATACAGGCCTAGTGGAGACACTGCTGGGTCAAAGGGTATGCACAGTTTGATAGCCCTTTGAGCAGAGCTCCAAATTGCTCTCCAGAGTAGTTGGATCAGTTCACAACTTTACCAACAATATTATTAGTGTCCCAGCTTTCCCACATTCTCTCCAACATTCATCATTATTTTTTCCTGTCTTCTTAGCCAATCTGAGAAGTGTATAAAGGTACTTCAGAGTTGTCTTAATTTGTATTTCTCTGAACAATAGTGATTTAGAGCATTTTTTCATATGACTAGAAATGGTTTTAATTTCTTCATCTGAAAATTGTCTGTTCATATCCTTTGGCCATTTATCAAATGGAGAATGACTTGTTTTCTTATAAATTTGAGTCAATTCTCTACACATTTTAGAAATAAGGCCTTTGATGATATTGTTTTAAAGGTAAAATCAGAACCATTTAGAGCAGTACTGGGAAAGTCTGGGACTTAGGATCAGTCAGGTCCAGACTCAAAATTCTAATTAATTATTCATTCTGAGGGTTCAGTTTCTTTGACATAAAGCCAAAAGAGAGATTCATATTATAAAGCAATAGTTGCCTGTTCCTCCCCAAGAAAAAGAAACTGAGTAGTGCAATGTCAAAATTGGACATTTCCCCCCTTAAACTCTCAGTAAGTTGCCAATTTAAATGGGATAAAATTCTCTCATATCTATCTTCCCCATGAAAAATTTTCCATGAGAGTTTAGAAAATTAATACTTTCCAAAGACCATTGTGGTCTTAAATGAACCTGATATTCCTTTGAGTACCAGGGAACCCAACTGTGTTTTCCAAGCATGGAGGACAGGAAATTAAGAAGTAGACAAAGTTTCTCTCTGTTGTATTCTTTATTACTTCGATGTCCTTGGGCACTTTTTCCTCCCAGGTGCTCCAGTTTGGCTCTTAGTATACCAATCCAGTGTTTTATCTGGGCCCATTATCTTCAGACAATGCACTCTCTCTGATCCCTATTTTATTTCTTTTCTTCTTTCCTTTAAACCATATCTCATTCCTATAAAGCATAGATTCTTAACCTTTTTGATTGTCATGGTGTCATGAATTCTTTTTGGCAGTCTGATGGGGGTCTTTGAACCCCCTATCATATATGTGATCCAAGCCTAAAAGTTTAGTACTGAGAGGACTCATTCAGTCCAACTCCTTTTATTTTAAAGATAAGGAAACAGCCCAAGAGAGATGAAAGAACTTGACCATGATCACATGGATAACCAGTGTCACAACTGAGTGTTCCTGTGAATTAGTACTCCTAGTGGCAACTGGATTTTCAAGGGCAATCATTAGAAGCTCCCTATTTCTTTTCAGCAAGTTTCCCACGGATATGCTTATATTCCTGTAGGGGGTAACTTCAGTTGCCTCCGAACACAGGACCATATTCTGAAATCTCATCAAGTTGTTTGGGAAACTACTCAAATTGATCAAGAATTCCTCTAATTGACCCTCTTACAGATATAACTTATTATACGTTATTCCTCCCTCCAGGAAGACTACAATCCAGTCAAACTGGCCTTTTAATTGTTCTTTATAGCAGACTTCCTATCATACCTCCTTCTCTTAGAATCTCTAGGTTCCTTCAAACTCAAACTTGTGCATAAGGCCTTTCTTGATTCTTTCTTCTGAAGGGACCTTCCTCTCAAAATCTTCTTATATTTGTTTTTTATATCCCTATACATATGCACATTATGTCTTATCTCCTTGGCTGGCCTGTATGCCTCTTAGATCAGGAACTGTTTTTGCTTTTGGCTTTGAATCCCTGGCATGTAGCACAAGGCTTGGCACATGGTATATAGCTGCTTAATTAATATTTGTTGATAGACTGATATCAGGGACAGAGTGGTAGGAAAGATGTGAGAATTGCTTTATGAACTCTCTTAAATCATACTTACCCAACCCATCTGCAAGGCTGGAAAGGAAAGAAGGTTCCACTAACCTCCTACACCAGAGCTTCTTAAACTTTTTCTACTTGTGACCCCTTTTTGCCTGAGAACTTTTTACATGACCTCAGGTATATAGTTATGTAAAATAGGTATTCAAATAAAATATTTACTACTAATAAATCATAATTTTGTGACACTATTACAAGACTTTATATGGGGTTGTGACCCCAGTTTAAGAATCTGGGTGCTATATCATCTACTTCACCCCACAACACATATAAATACATACAATTCTGTCCTAGAACCAGTTTTTAGTATGACTTCAGTGCAGAAATGTAGTCCCCAAATCAGTGACTAACATTGCCTCTCTGGTTCACACACTTCAGATATTTGACCAGAAGAGATAATCCTTTCCCAGAGATTGGCAGATTATTCAGTCACTTGCAGGAAGGCTTTGCTTTGTTCACTTCTAAAAGGGTCTCCTTAGAAGAGACACATGCTTGTATCTCCTAATTCGATGAAATATGTTGCTTTTTAAATTGTTTATTGGGTAATTTGTAAAAATAATGAGCTATGCTTTAAAATTTAGTCAGCTCTGCTGGATATATGTTTAAGTTTTATGAAATTTGGTCCAAAGTTATTTAGATATTACCTATATTGTTAATCTTAAAGTTAAAAAAAAATAGGTGGTTTTAAAAACAAGGGAGAAGACAAGCATTTCAACATTATTAACATGTAGTGGACTTCCTGCCATCTAGGGGAGGGGAGGGGACTGGGGGTAAAATTTGTATTGGAAAGCTTTGTAAAGATCAAGGTTGGGGAACTACCCATACATATGTTATACAAATAAAAAGCTTAAAATAAAAAAAATTAAAAATTAAAAAAATTAAAAAAAAAACAAGGGAGAAGAAAGATTGATTTGCAAAGATAATTGATCGTTTGAATGGAAGATCCAGTTAGAATCTCACAAGCTAAAGTATTTTTTTAATAACTTTTTCAATTAGTGTGTGTTAAAATTAGAAACTTGATTTGTAAATTATGCGAGATTACTATCTATTTTAGATTATAAAATTGTGATATTATTAAATTATTTGGGTTTATGGTCATAAGTATGAAACCTAAAATTGTTAAGGATTATTGATGTGACAAGTTGTTGGAGAGTAAGAAAGAGAGATGTTGGAGGGCACAGAAAGGAGCAGGATGCTTTGGCTGGCACCAAAAGATGTGATTCCAAGACCCAAAAATGGAGGGATAGAAGAGACACCGGGAATGGTAAATATGAAATAGAGTAGGAGAGCATAGAAAGGGGGTTTAATTAATTTATGATTAATTAATGATGGAAAGTACAAGTTCCTTCATGGACCTGCAATTTGCCAGGAGAAAGGAAACAGCCCATAAGGTTGGTGCATGCCCCCAACTTCTACCAATGCCCTTTCTGGTTAAATGAAATTACTTTAACATTAATTGCTTCTATTATTTAAAAGAATAGGTTACATTTACATGGTGTTAATAACTGAATGTTTTTATTTTTCAAGTTTGTGGTTGTTTTAAAGCAATCATTGGTGATACTATGTCAAAGGTTCTATCACTTAGCAATGCAAGGAATTTCTAAGAGAAGTTTGTTAGATTTCTGGTTAACTGCAAATTCTCTGAAAGTAGTTATTTCAAAACCCATTCAGCAAATTATCTACTATTTATTAAGTGCATCAAGGTCTCATTGTTTAATGAATATTATCTATAGCTTTCTTGCTCTACAGACACATGGAATAGATAGTTTAGGATCTAAAACCTGATTAATGAAAGTTGCTATTGAGATGAAATCTCTTGGGATTATAATTTATTGTTTTGAGTTTTGAATTTGGGAACAATTATCTGGTGAATTATTAAGTTATTAACCTACTATTTGAGAGCTGAATTGCCTAAAGTGGGATTGACACTATATGATTGGTTGTCAACTATGTCCTCAGGCTGAGGACTTGAAGTTTTGATGCTATTATAATCATGCCCCTGCTTTTTCTTCTTACAGCAAATTTCAACAGAGTAAGTGATTAATAGAAGTCATAAGCACAGATCAAGTATACAATATTTTGCTGTTTTCCATCTGAAAATATGTAATCATCATATCTTATAACTAGGTAAATAAGTATTTGGTCTGATCATCTAACTGTTGCTAGATGTATGTGTTTATATAAAATAAGGTTCTTTAGGAACTTTATGTACATGTAAGAACAATTGATACAACTGTCTGTGGGAACTATATTTTATTGATTATTGAAACTGAAGCTGAAATATCTTTATATTAGAGAAGAAAATTTTAGTATACTCAAGTTTTCTTGGAGGGACATACATCAGTGGAAAAATTTATAGAAATCGGAGTGGTTTTTAAGTACATTCAGGCCAGTTTCTAATCCCAGAGCCAAATCAGTAGAACTTCTTAGGCCTACAAAGGCTCTTGTGAAATCTATTTTCACTAGTCTCAGGCTAGGAGCACAAGTAACTCCTGAAAGTTCGATTAAACCTCCTTTTCCTGAAACCTGTTCAGAGTTATAGGGGTACTTGTCTTATACATACATACACACACACACACACACACACACACACACACACACACATATATAGATATATAGATATATATATACATATATATGTAACACTTTACATAAGGGGCAGCTAGGTGGCGCAGTGGATAGAGCACCAGCCCTGAAATCAGGAAGACCTGAGTTCAAATGTGATCTCAGACACTTAACATTCCCTGGCTGTGTGACCCTGGGCAAGTCACTTAACTCAAATTGCCTCAGCAAAAAGCACAAAAAAAAAAAAAAAAAAAAAACTTTACATATGACTCATATAAGAAGTTGGGTTAATCTCTTATCTCTATATCCAGCTTTAGACAGGCAAGATTTTGTGACTACCTCTGTTATTCTGATTTTATGAAAATTGCTTTTGGGGTATAATATAATCTCTAAAAAAGAAATACCTATTTATAGAATCTTCAGGGAAAATATAAGCACACCTCCCAAGAATGAGAGTTCTGCTCTTTGAACTTGCTCTCTCTAGTTCTCTTAGGTTTGTTTTCCTCTAGACTTTGAACAATTCACCTTCAAATGACCAGCACTAAATAGCTTTATTGAACAGCTTCAGGGGTCTGACTCAATTCACTAGAGCTTCAATCAGCTTAAGCCCCTTCAAAGGAGACCCTGTAGGATAACCCAGCTCAATGTCCATTCTCAGCAGGAAGTACTTTCAGAAGATCATCACCCCATACCCCAAAAGACTTTGGTCCCCATTTGTTTGGGAAGGAACTGGAAACTGGTTGGTGAATGGACCCCAGATTACCCAGTCTCTAAGTGGGTTTTCTGTAAAGAATCCAACAATCCTGTGAAAGAGGAAGATTATGTAGGATTAATGTTCTTGCCCTGCTATAACAGGATACTTGGAGCCTAAGATGGGACATTGGGTTAAGATTTGGGTAATATTACTGGAAAGCATATTGCATAAACAATTCAGTTTGATGCTTGTCAAATTATAGAATTGTAGAGGCTTGACTAGCCTTGACAAGTAGGTACAATTGTGTCCTAAGAGGTTTTTATGGAACTACCTGTCCAATTTGGAATAAGGTTTGGTTTGCTACAAGGGTTAGACATTTAGAAAATGCAGATCAAAAAGTAATTTGGTTATACATGTAATAGGTATAGATAATCCCTTAGGAAGATGTGGAATCAAGTTAAGAACTTTAGGCAAGTTATAGACACCAATGCCTGGGTAGAATTGGTAAAGTACTTTGTAAAGAGTCTGAACAAAAAGCAATTTCTATGTCTGTGCTACAGGTTGCCCCATGAGCAGATAATACCATTCCCTTTGGGTATAGAAAAACATGAATGTGAATTCCTCCTATTCCTGTGAACAGATCCAATCATTCTGGAGAGCAATTTGGAACTATGCTCAAAAAGTTATCAAACTGTGCATACTCTCTGACCCACCAGTGTTTCTACTAGGCTTATATCCCAAAGAGATCTTAAAGGAAGGAAAGGGACCCACATGTGCAAGAATGTTTGTGGTAGCCCTTTTTGTAGTGGCTAGAAACTGGAAACTGAATGGATGCCCATCAATTGGAGAGTGGCTGAATAAATTATGGTATATGAATGTTATAGAATATTATTGCTCTGTAAGAAACGACCAGCAGGATGATTTCAGAGAGACCTGGAGAGACTTGCATGAACTGATGCTGAGTGAAATGAGCAGAACTGGGAGATCATTATATACGGCAATAAGAAGACTATATGATAATCAATTCTGAAGGATGTGGCTCTCTTCAACAATGAAATGTTTCATCTACACCCAGAGAGAGGGCTGTGGGAACTGAGTATGGACCACAACATAGCACTTTCTGTTGTTTGCTTGCATTTTGTTTTCCTTTTCAGGTTTTTTTTTTTTCCTAGATCCAATTTTTCTTGTGCAGCAAGATAATGGTATAAATATGTAAGCATCTGTTGGATTTATCATATATTTTAACATATTTAACATGTATTGGACTACCTGCTATCTAGAGGAGGGGGTGATGGAAAGGAGGGAAAAATTTGGAACAGAAAGTTTTGCAATGGTCAGTGTTGAAAAATTACCCATGCATTATGTTTTGCAAATAAAAAGCTTTAATTAAAAAAAAAAGCCAATTCCCCCTGTTCTCAAAATAACATTCCTAGGGAGAAATGCAATGCTTTATATTAGCCCCTTACCTCTGGAGATACATCAACTTGCTTCCCATAGCAGGGTGAAAGATTTCAAAATCTAGGGATTGTAGTGGCGTGTTTCTGAGTCTAGAATGTAACTGAGGGGAGCTCTGAGAATTTCTCAGGGATGAGCATACCCTAAGCAAACCTTGGGTGGTATTGTGGAGGCAACACTCTAAAACTTACTTTACCTGGGAACTCAACGGGCACCTGTGCACTGATCCAACTGACTATTCCTTTTATTTTAGCATTTGATGAAGTAAGAAAGATTGAATTGGGAAGAATTAAGTCAAGAATAGTAACTGATGAATTCAAAGCTAAAAATCTAGTTCTGGTTGTAGGTCATTTCTATTCTGATGAGTATATATTATTGGATAAATTACACCAGAGAAGCAGTGAAAGGAATAACATAATGGTTAGATGCCACTAGCAGAATGGCATGAAAAAAGTAGAATGACTCTAGAAAGGTTATTGGCAGGAAGAGGAGGAACATATGCTACAATTAGAAGTAGTTTCACTCCTCACACAGCCCTATCAAAAGAACTAGCAGAGAATTCATGGATTAATTATCCATCCTGTGTAAGAAGATCTTTGCAGGAGTTAATAGATTTATGAAGTGGAATATAAAAAATTAGCCAAATATGAGGGATTTTAAAAAGGATGTGGAAACCAAATTATTAAAAAGAAAAGAGTGGGATTGTGAGAAATGCACGGGCATTTGTTTTCCACAGTTATGAAAATTAAATTGGAGAAATGAAATTTAAATTAGAAAATTGAAACTCACAAGGATATCAAGGAATAATCAAGGGTGGAGTCAAGAGAAGGTAAACTCCTTGGGAGCAGGGATTGACTATGTAATGAAAGGTGGAGATTCATGTACTGTGACTTCTGTAACATCCAATTAATGGGGAAGCAGAGGTGGGAGCTCATAAATCAGGAAGATAGAAGAAGTCCTGAAGGTGAAATATACATAGAAATTGAGAAACTATATTGGGATTGGTGTGAGAAGTCCTCAAATGGACACAAAAAAGAGGAGGGATTAAGTGGGATGAGTGTGAGGCCTTCTCAGAAAACTGTCCCCTGCTATAGTTTAAGGCTACAATTCCAAGAAAACCCTCCTGGCTTGTACTCTTGCTTAATCTTGCACAAATCCCTTTGCTATCTAGTCCCCCTATTGTTGTACTCTGAGGGTAGAGTGGATTTCTGTGATAGACTGTGAGCCTTGATACTAAATCAGGGACACATGGGGCCCAAGTTCAGGGTTTTAAAAAACCTGCTCTGTTGCCTGTGCTTTGCCTCACTCCACTAGACTATGCTAGTGGAGGCAATGCCCTTTTCCTGAAAAAATTGAATAAACTGCTTTCTGCTCTAGCTCTGAGAAAAGTCTATTTGAATTATTTTGGCTTAGTGGTCACTATCCCACACACTCTTATTTGATTTTTAAATTCTTTTTTGAGTTCTTCTATAAATTCTCTTTGGGCGAAGAACCATTTCACATTACTCTTTGAGGTAGAAGCTTTTTTTTTTTTTTTACTAAAGTGTCCTCCTCTGAAGATGAATTGTAGTCTTCTTCCCCATTCCTATAATCATAGGTTGGGGGGATGATTCCCTTGAAGCTTCGCCTCTGACCAGGAACCTCAAACCAAGAGTACCACCATCCTACAAGTGTCTGTAGCTAGCAGCATCCCTGTCCCACTGCCTCTACTGGGTGCTGGTTCCTTCCTGCCTAGGGCCTCATCTCAGCACAGCTGGGACTGGTGTTCCCAATCAGTCAAGTTCACTCTGTCCTTCTAGATTCAAATCCCAACTCAGGGCTTCCCACTTGGTGATTCTGGGGAGATAGCCTGGAGAAGACAGGTTAATCCCCAACCTGGGAACTTTCTTCAGATTTTCTTGAGTTGTATCAGGAAGACCCCTGTTCTACTCCAAGTCTTCTTGATTTTTCACCAGTCTTTGTTCACCCTGAGATGCAAATTTATTCTATTTGTGGGGGAAATTGAGAGAACATGAAATTTACCAATCTACTCTGCCATCTTCCCAGAATCCTCTGAAAGATGGATTTTTAGCCAAAAAAAGGGGAGGAAATAGGGCAATTACAAAAGATAATATAATTTTAGTTACATGAAACTAAAAAGGTTTTGCACAAAGTTAATGCACCCAGGAGGTATATAACAAAATTAAGAAAAAAAATTGTTTCAAATATCTCTGATAAGGATTTTCTATTTAAGATAAATAGACAACAAATAGAAATACACGAGACCATAACCCATTGGCCAATAGATGTGGCAAAGAATCTGAATTAAAAACGTTCTCAAGTGAAGAATTGCAAACTTGTAATAATCATATGAAAGAATCCTCCAATCATTAATAATAAGAGAAATTCGAATCCTTGAGTTTTAGGACTAATTGCTCTTAAATAAAAACTTGTTGATTATCCCAATGGCATGTTGATGGATCAAGGAGAATCCCTAAGAAGAGTCAAGTTTTACCCTGTCAGAGTTAACTTTGTCCTGGATCTAATACCTAGTTAAGGAAACAAATGAGACCTTACACATCCTTTATAAGTCTATTACTCTTTCCACTACACCAAACTGCCTCTCATTTAAGTATATTCTGAACTTTATATTTTTCATGATTTTACAGGGGCTAATTATTCCAGTTGACTGGTTATCTAGGAATCTTTTTGTCTCCTATTTTCCTTCTGCAGAACAAATGTTGACTTTGATTTTTCACTAGTACTAGAGAAAAGGAGAGGAGGGAGAAGTTCAATTTAGCTGTCTCTTAGCAACTCTGGTAAAAGTGAAAGTTTAATGACTGGTAGGCTTTGGGATTGCTAGGATGGATCCCATCCAAAGGACAGGTTTTAAGTGCTTCTTGTAACCCATCTCCTCATTTAGAGATAGGGATGGAATATTTTTTTGATGCAGTGAATTTGCTAATGAGGAATCTCCCTTGAACAATATAGGCTAGAAACTGAAGATCCATTAATAGTTTTAGAGGGTTATTTTAGGCATTAGAAAGTTAAGTGACTTTTCTTCCTAGCTGTTAGTACTCTCATCCTCTTTAACTTACTCTGTAGGAGATCAGAACTTTACCTGTGGTTTCTTTGGTAGAGGGAGCTCCCAAAGAAGAAACTCTTTCTATTAATGCAGGTTGGTATTTTCTTAAAACTTACAAACTAAGCCACCTTCTGCCTTAATTCGTACCTAGTCTTTAAATACTGCACAGGCATTGCCTCAGACAAACTGAAACTTGGGAAAGACTTTAGTTTAAAAAGGTCAAGGTCTCTCAAGCCATCACCAATGGCCTTGGACTCTGATGACTTTGGAGGAGAGAGTAAAGCTGATGACTTTGCACAGCTCTGCCTCACTTAAATCCAATTCACTTGCAAGTCCAGACATCATCTTCCTGATGTCATTGGTCTCCTTTGAGAATGAAGGACAAATAACAATGTTAAAGAGTTGTGACCAGAGTCCCATAACTAGTACACTTCAGAGATTTGGATGAGACACTTGAATCTAAATTTCTAGATACTACATTATGAGTTCTCTACTCACTGTGCCATCTTTAATCTTTTCTTCTCTTAGAATAAAGTCACAGAATGTTAGGATTAGAAGTAACCTTAGAGCTCAACATATAATCTGATTCCCTCATTCTATAGTAGAGGAAACAGAGGTTAAGACAACTCTTACTGTTCCCCACATGACATTCCATCTTCTGACTTTCCTCTTTGTCTTTGAACAGGCTATCCCCAAAGTTCTGGACTAAACCCATTTTTCTTTTCTCTCTCAATTTTTTCTCTACACAGATCCCATGAATTTGATTACTATTTATGCAGATGACTCATATCTATACACCCAAAATGGAACTCATTATCTTTCCTCAAAAATCCAACCTTTTTTCTATTTCTTTATGTCTGCAAAAATCCAACCTTCTTTCTAATTTCTTTTTGTCTGCAAAAATCCAACCATCTTTCTAATTTCTTTATGTCTGTCAAGAGTATCATCATCTTTCCAGTCACTAGGTTTGTTCTAGAGGAGAAAGTGAGGCAGGTGACCTTGCATAACTGTCTCTCACTTAAATCCAACTCCCTGACACGTCATAGCATCACCTCCCTGATGTCATGGGCCTCTTTGAGAACAAAAGACAAACAATGCTAAATTTGCAACCAAGGAGCCATTCTGAACTCTTCACTAATCCTCATCTCACTGTCACCTCCAATTCAGTCAGTGGCCAAGTCTTGTTGCTTCTGTCTCTAGAACATTTCTTTCATCTGTCCTCTTCTCTGTATCTATGACAATCACTGTAGTTTAGATGATCATAATCTGTCTACAGCATTGCAATAGCAATTGGTCTTATTAATTTTAGCCTTTCTCCTTTTGCAATATATCTTTCACATAGCTGTCAAAGCTATAATCCTAAATTTTAGATCTGATTAACTCCACTATTCAAAAGTTTCAGTGTTTTTTTTTTTTTTTTTTTGCTAAGGCAATTGGGGTTAAGTGACTTGCCCAAGGTCACACAGCTAGGATGTATTAAGTGTCTGAGACCATATTTGAACTCAGGTCTTCCTGACTTCAGGGCCGGTGCTCTATCCACTGCACCACCTAGCTGCCCCCAGGGGTTCTTTATTAGTACCTTTTAGAGAAAATACAAATTCCTCAATTTAGGATTTAAAACCCTCTACCATTAGGATCTAGCCTACTTTTCTAGCTTTATTCCAATTAATTCCCCATAATGTACTCTACATTGTAGCCAAACCAGCCTATTTATTGGTCTCTCTATATAACATATCTTCTATTTCTGTTATGTTAGCCATAACAGCAATGTTATTTCTTCATTACTTTCTCTTAGAATTCCTATTTTTCTTCAAAGTTCAACTCAAACATTTTAATGTTTTCTAAATGAGACTTTTCAATTGTTGGTGTTTCTCTCCACAAAATATACTTTGCAAAAGTTTTCTATTTATTATGTACATGTTACTTTCCATTCCAATAAAACCAGTAAGCTTTTGAGGTCATTGCTTTGGGGTCAATGTCTAGAACTAAAAAGCACTTAACAAATGTCTCTTGAATGAATAATTGAATTATCATTATCCATTGCTTGATCCTCCCTGTAGCCATACCAGCTTTTTTTTTTTTTTTTTTTGCTCAAGGTTCTTTTTTCTTAATCATTATTATTATTTTGCTTATTTTGTGGCTTTTAAAATGAGAGTTCTGTTCCTGGGGCACAGAGGGCACTGTCCCAAGCTTCTTATTCCACTTTGAGCTTTGGGGTCCTTTGAGCTTTGGTTTTGAGTACAGGGGCCTCCAGTTTGGGGGGATTTGCCAATTGGGATAGCACTGGGAGTAGTCTGACTTAGTCCTTCCTGTTGTTGCCAGTTTTCCAGGGCTGAAATTTGCTTCTGTGCTGGGACTGGAAAATCACCACTGGTCTGCTTGGGCTACTGTTCTTTTGAGCCAGGATAAATGAGCATGGATTGTTTTACTATGGGTAAGACCCTCCCATTGGTTTGCTTGGACACTATCTGTGCTGGGCTATACTCTTCTTTTATTCCAATGAGACTGACCTTTCCACCTCTTTGTAGGTTCTGTTTCTCTAGGATCTGTTCAGAGGCTTGACTTCAAGGTTTTTTTGTTTTGTTTTGTTTTGTTTTTTGAGGAAAACCAAGGAAAGCTTAAGCAATTTCTTGATTTTATCCATTGCTTAGAAAAAGGCATAATAAAATACTACTATAAATTCAATAACACCTTTAAATTAGTATGAAGGTCCTTAACACTATCTAGAAGAAAATGTCCTCTGATTTTGATGAGACTAGTTAACATTTCTAGCATTGTGAAAACATCCTGAAGGAACATCTATTTCATTAGATCATGGAATCTGGGTTAAAAGACAATTGAAAGGATGTATGAATGTGAGCTCTGATTCTCTGAAGTGGAAACTAATTCAAATCATTATTACTATAGGTGGTTAGGCAGCTTCTGCTTGAATACCTTTAGTGACAAGAGAACTCCCTACTTGTAATTCAAATATGATGTATCCTGGGTAAGGGTGGGGGAAAGAGGGCTTTTTTTTTCAATTAAGAATTATAGTTTGGGGTTGAGAAGTGCTGACACTTGTGGGCTTGCAGTTGTAAATGAAAAACCTGAATAATGGTTGCAGATTGGTTTTTGAGCATTGGAGTTCAAGGTTGGTATTTGGAAATAATGATCAGATTTGTCAGCTAAAAGCTTTATATCTTTCTTATCAAGGCTCCTCAAAAGTCCTGGAGAAAACCAATTAGGAGAAAAGAGGCTAATCTTTGGTAGAAAAATGAAAACAATATCCAGCCAGAATAGTTACTGGGTTCCACTTTGGGACCCACCCCATTAAAAGTGGGCTTCCTAGGTGTTCTGCTCATGTATGGCTCTGGACCAGAACGGAGAACACGGAGGCATAAACATCACTTGACTGGTGAGGCGCATGCCTAACTTTGATCCCTCTAAGAAACTAAGATAAGACTCTTGCACCCTAGAAACTCTTTTTCCCCATGGAGGGTATCCTTACTCTCTTTCAGTTCTTCATTAACATAATTAGGTGGGTTTACTTTAGGAAGTATATAGGATGAATTATTAGGGCAGTTGCAAATTTGATCAAGCAGGAGAAATATAAACATTTTCCATATTAACTTTTTTTTATAAATACATTCATTTATATCATGTGTAAGATATATATATATATAGTATACATTTTATCACAAAGATATGCATTGGTGTATACATACACTATATATATATTAGTATATAGTAAGTATGTACATTTTAAGTTTAAATGTATTTCATTTTGCAAAGTTAATCAAATTCTTACAACCTTGTCCTAATTATATACGTTAAGGAACTTCTTTACCATATATCTAGTGGGTTAACTATCCTGACATCTAACAAAAGTTTAAGAAAAAATGTTTATGTTTTTCAGGGGGATCCATAGATTGGGCTCAACAATCATCCAAGAGAAAATTCTCCTAACCTACCATTTTAATCACTTGTCCTAAATACAACTTCTCTCCTGTAAACAGACTAGTCTCTACTTGCTATTTTCCCCAACACTGCATGGGGGGGGGGGAGGATGGCGCGGGTCAGCTAGGTGGTACAGGACCAAATCAGGAGGAGCCAATACTGCATGGACATTTTTATCTCCGAATTTGCATTTGAACATTTCATCTGACTCAAATGTTAAATCTGATTCATCCTTTAAGATTCAGCTCAACTCTGTGTGTGTGTGTGTGTGTGTGTGTGTGTGTGTGTGTGTTTGTCATTTGTCTCTGTCTTAGTCTCTGTCTCTAATTCATAATATTTGAATAATACAGAATGAAGAATTTTCAGTAGTAGGGACTAAAGCATCTTCCCTACTTCCTCCACCTCAGTCCCAGCTGTTTCCTTTAGGAGTTCATCTAACTTTTGTTTTTGGTATTACATTTGATAGCATTCTGGTTTCTTCAGAGCACATACTATTTTAATCTTTGTATCTCTAGCACCTAGAACAGTGCCTCAATGCCTCAAACATAACGTGCTTAATGGTTTTTTTTTTAATTAAAACTTTTTATTTGCAAAACATGTATGGGTAATTCTTCAACATTAACCCTTACAAAGCTTTCTGTTACAAATTTTTCCCCCTTACTCTCCACCCCTCCCCTAGATGGCAGGATATCCACTACATGATAATTATGTTAAAATACTTGACAAATTGAATATATGTATACATATTTCCACACTTATCATTGTTGTGCAAGAAAAGTCATATCTACAAGAAAGAAAAATCAGATAAAGGAAACACAATGCAAGCAAACATCAATAGAGAGCATGAAAATGTTATGTTGTGGTCCACATTTCACATCCCTCTCTCTGGGTGTATATGGCTTTCTTCACTGAACATTTGGGAGTGGTTTGAAACATTTCATTGTTGAAGAGAGCCATGTCCATCAGAATTGATCATCTATAGTGTTGTTCATGCTTAATGTTTGATTGATTTTTGTAGGTAATCATAGCTGCCATCTCTGAGACTTTAATGGTAGTTTCTGGCATTCTGCAAAGATGCACAGGCTTCAAGGATTAAAGTCTTTTCTCTGTTCAATAAACTTTAGATTTATTTGCTCCCTTTTTTCATTTTATTAAAGCATTTTATTTGCAAAACATATGTATGGGTAATTTTTCAACACTGACCCTTGCAAAGCTTTCCGTTACAAATTTTTCCCCCCAGTCCTCAACCCTCCCCTAGCTGGCAGGAAGTCTACTACATGTTAATTATGTTAAAATACTTGACAAATTGAATATGTGTATATATATTTTTACAGTTATCTTGCTGTGCAAGAAAAAATCGGACCTACAAGAAAAAAATCTGAGAAGGGAAACATAATGCAAGCAAATATCAATAGAGAGCATGAAAATGTTATGTTGTGGTCCATATTCATATCCCTCTCTCTGGGTGTATATGGCTTTCTTCATCACTGAACAATTGGAAGTGGTTTGAAACATTTATTGTTGAAGAGAGCCATGTCCATCAGAAGTGATCATCTTATAGTCTTGTTGTTGCCGTGTATAATGATCTCTTGGTTCTGCTGATTTCACTCAGCATCAGTTCATGCAAGTCTCTCCAGGCCTCTCTGAAATCATCCTGCTGGTTGTTTCATACAGAACAATAATATTCCATAACATTCATATACCATAATTTATTCAGCCATTCTCCAATTGATGGGCATCCATTCAGTTTCTAGTTTCTAGCTACTACAAAAAGGTCTGCCACAAACATTTTTGCACATGTGGGTCCCTTTCCTTTCTTAAGATCTCTTTGGGATATAGGTCCAGTAGAAACACTGCTGGGTCAAAGGGTATGCACAGTTTGATAACTTTTTGAGCATAGTTCCAAATTGCTCTCCAGAATGGTTGGGTCTGTTCACAGTTCCACCAATAATGTATCAGTGTCCCAGGTTTCCCACATCCCCTCCAACATTCATCATTATCTTTTCCTGTCATCTTAGCCAATCTGACAGGTGTGTAGTGGTACCTCAGAGTTGTCTTAATTTGCATTTCTCTGATCAATAGTGATTTGGTATCTGCTCAGCTATACTAGTTTGATAATATATGAAATAAAATATGGAACTTCTTTGTTTGTGGAAGCAAGGAATTGAAAAAAATAGATGTCTAAAAATTGGGAAATAGGTAAGCAAATGATAGTATATGAATATAGTGGAATTTTATGAATTATAACAAGCAATGAAAATGAACTCAGAGAAGCATGTGAAAATGATATAAACTGATGCAAAGTTAAGTAAACAGAAATAGGAAAACAATATATATATATAATACTATAGTGTTATAGAGTATAGCACTGATATAAATATAAAATATATAAAAAGAGATTAATAGAATTTTTAAAAGAAAGTAAATAATTATGACCAAACCTGGCCAGGAAAATTCCATTTTACACAGAAGTTGGGGACTTATGGGTATAGGTGACTGCAAATATTGTCAGATTGTGTTGAGATACTGGTGAGTTTTGCTGAATAAAAAAATTATTTGTTATAAAGGTTAATGTGCTGGATGAGGAGAATGCGAGAAACAAAAGTAAAAGTAAAAACTACCTATAAAACAATTTTAATATTATCGCCCCAATACTCAAACTTAGTTACCCCATTTGGGGAGAACTAAATTTTAAACTCTTACGAGGCTTTCTTACTGATTAGCCAGGATGTATTCAAAGTACTTTCCCCAAAGTCTCTAGGAGAAATAAATCAAGTTCTAAACAAAGGTCAGTTCTTTGTTAAGTCAGTGCTCTTCTAGTATCACAATCAATAGTGGATACTGTCAATTTGTAGACTACTAATCAAGCAACTAAACATTTATTAGTCACCTCCTATTTGGGAAGGATACAAGAGTTAGAGATAAACAGAAGGGAAATCTTTAAATAATATTCTAATAATCAAAATTAAGTCACATTAATCTAAATATACAGTACAGCTAATGGCTCCCTGAACTATGTGGACCCATATATAATTTTAATCGAGGGTTTCAAAACCCATGACATGTTTTAATGCTTAATAAATTCTATGGGGGAGACAACATATATATAAGAAGGCCTATTCAAATTTGCAGGAGTACACTAAACAGCTGGTAGGATCTGGAAAGGTGTCATGTAGAAGGAAGCACTTGAGCTGAATATTAAAGGAGATTAGGGATTCTAAAAGGCAGAGGTGAAGAGAGAGTATTTTACAGATTAGATCAGCCAAGTACATAGAGCCTGAAAATGGAGACTTGTATAGGAGAACAATAAGGTCAGTTTGACTGAACTGAAAGATAAGTAATTCAACATAGGAAAGTCTGCTTTTTGGAATCTGCTCATTCATGAAATTACTAACATTTCTTTCTTCAGAGTACTGCATATATACATTTCAAATGACTCTCAAATAAGTACTATACTTAGCATTGGTAATCTTAAAACTTGCTTAAGATTAGCCTATCATGCATTGTTGGTGGAACTGTGTATGGATCCAGCCATTCTGGAGAGCAATTTGGAACTATGCACAAAAAGTTATCAAACTGTGCATGCCCTTTGACCCAGCAGCGTTTCTACTGGGCTTATATCCCAAAGAAATCATATAGGAAGGAAAGGGCCCCACATGTGCAAGAATGTTTGTGGCAGCCCTTTTTGTAGTGGCTAGAAACTGGAAACTGAGTGGATGCCCATCAATTGGAGAATGGCTGAATAAATTATGGTATATGAATGTTATGGAATATTATTGTTCTGTGAGAAACGACCAGCAGGATGATTTCAGAGAGGTCTGGAGAGACTTGCATAAACTGATGCTGAGTGAAATGAGCAGAACCAGGAGATCATTATACACGGCAACAACAATACTATATGATGATCTATTCTGATGGTCATGGCTCTCTTCAACAATGAAATGTTTCAAATCACTTCCAATTGTTCAGTAAAGAAAGCCATATACACCCAGAGAGAGGGATGCAAAATGTGGACCACAACATAACATTTTCATGCTCTCTATTGATGTTTGCTTGCATTGTGTTTCCTTTCTCTGATTTTTCTTTCTTGTAGATATGACTTTTCTTGCACAAAAATGATGTGTGGAAATATGTATACATATATTCAATTTGTCAAATATTTTAACATAATTAACATGTAGTGGATATCCTGCCATCTAGGGGAGGGGTGGGGAGTAAGGGGGGAAAACTTGTAACAGAAAGCTTTGTAAGAGTTAATGTTGAAGAATTACCCATACATATGTTTTGCAAATAAAAAGTTTTAATAAAAAAAAAAGATTAGCCTATCATCCTACTAGGGAACAATTATCAATTGTTTTTCCTCAGTATTCTCTGTTCTTGCACACTGAGAAATTCCTTATAAATTCTTTGTCAGATGAAGGGAATTTTCAAATTGGGGGGATTTTTTTGTTCTAGTATAAGAGTTCACACTTAATTAATCTATCTTTGATTGATTTAATCAAGACTCTGAAACATCCCTCACCCCAAACTCCCTATAACAGGCTTTTTTTTTTTTATGTTTGACAGAAAAATGACTCATCAGAATCAGTTCTGATTGAGGAGTACTTTTGTTAGTCTTTTTATTTTTTTTCCTAAATATATTTCCATATTTATCATGGTGCACAAGAAAAATGAGAAAGGGAAAAAAAAAAGTAAACAACAAAAAAGATAAAATACTATGTAATGATCCACATTCACTTCCCAAAGTCCCCTTTCTGGATGCAAATGGCTCTCTGTATCACAAGTCTATTGGAACTGGCTTGAATCACCTCATTATTGAAAAGAGCCAAGTCCATAAGAGTTGATCATCACATAATCTTGTTGTTGCCATGTACAATGTTCCTTTGGTTCTATTCACTTCACTTAGCATCAGTTCACGTAAGTCGCTCCAGGCCTTTCTGAAATCATCCTGCTGATAGTTTCTTATAGAACAATAATATTCCATTACATTCATATACCATAACTTATTCAGCTCTCCCCAACTGATGGACATCCACTAAATTTCCACCACCTTTTGACAATCTTTTTTAAAAAGTCTAATATATGGACTGTTATGCTAGCAAACACAGTGCCTTATTTCTATTTTTATTCAGATTTCCAAGATTGTACAATTAGGAAATGCTTGCTAGATCTAAAAGCAACTATCACAACAAACTATTCTAAGTATTCTAAGCCTGTTAAAACTTGTCATGGTTTTTTTTTTGTTTGTTTGTTTTGTTTTGTTTGTTTGAAGTCATTGTAAGAGTAGCATTAGTTTCATATAGATCATGGAGCTATTAGGTGTATATTTAGATTCATATGACCTGATTATGATTATTAAAGGGTTATAGGTTTTTTCCTTGGTTAATAAAATAAAAATTACTTTCAAACTGATATTTAGACTCTTGACCCTGTAGCCTTTTTTTACATTGATACTGTCTGAGAATTTTCTTTTTTTCTAACTGGTTACATCCCAACTAGAAGAAACAAGTAAAGTTGTGCAAATAGGAGGCGTTACCTCTCCATCTTCCACCCTTCTGTATTCTGCCGGATACTACCTAAGCCCCAATTATTTTTTCCTTTTGATCTGATTATGAATTCATCAGTCTGAAGACTGGAATTCCTTTCACTGAGGAGGTGATAAACTTTGCACATTAACTTAGATTCTTAAAGAGTCTATTATGACATTGAGAGATAGTCTTTGGTCTCAAAGTTATTAAGCAAATCTTAAATCCCATCTTCCTAATTCCATTGCCCATCTATGGGATGAATAAATCAATTAACAAGCATTTTTAATTAGGCATCCACTATGTGCCAGTCATTTAATAAACAATTACAAAGGATACAAATAATGCTTTCTATCAAAGAACTTAAATTCTAGCTGAGACACATAGAAAGTGTCCCAAAAGTCTGAGTGCAGAAACAGCATCATGTTTCTACACTGAGACTTTAAGACATCCTGCACATATATAAGTATTTGAACTCTAAACATGAAAACTACATATTAGGAGAGAGGATAGCAATTGAATAGTCAGGAAAAGTTTCATTTAGAATAGGTGTTCTTAATTAACAATCTTTGTGTCATGGATTCCTTTGAAAGTATAGTAAACTTTATGATTCCTTTTTCCAAATAATGTTTAAAATACATGACATAAATAGTATCACAAAGAAAATAATTATGTCAAAATAGTTATCAAATTATTTTTCTTAAGTTCATGATCCTTTAAGAACTTCTGATAAAAGGTACTGCTAGAGCTTTGTTGTGAAGAAAGAGAGAGATGCTATGACATATATAGATGATAAAAGATTGAATTTCAAGCATGGGAGATAGCCAATACAATGGCATCAAAATAATAGATGGAGTGTTGTAATGAGGATCAAAAAAAAAAAAAAAAAAAAAAAAGACCAGTTTACTGGATCACTGTAAGATGGCAGTAATATCCAATGAGGCTGGAAAGACAGGTGGAAGTCAGGTTGTCAGGTACCTGCTACATAACATGCTTACTATTTATAAGTTAAACAAAATTTATATTTAATTCTAGAGGCAATGGGGAGGAGTCACTGAATCTTATGGGAAACTGCATGGTCAAATCTGAACTTTAGGAAAATCATTCTAACAGCAGTGTAGAAAATTAACTAGAAAGAGAAACTTCAGACAGGAAAAATAATTTTTATGAGAGATGATAAAGGTCTAAACCAAGGTGATAACTATGTGAAGAAAGAGAAGAGGTCAGATATAAGAGAAATATTGAAATAGAATTGGCAAGATTGAGGTCAAGGATAATGCCAATGTCATGAATGTAGGAAATTGAAAGGATGGTGGTACTTTCAATAGGAACGGTAAAATCTGGAAGAGTTTAGGAGAAAAGAAAATGAGTTCTGTTCCAGATATGTTGAGGTTGAAATGATTTTGGGGCATCCAATTTCAAATATCAATAGGCAACTAGTTATTTGGAATGAAAGCTCGAGGGAGAAACTGGGGCTAGATATATAGATCTGTGAGTAGTCTGTGCAGAAATGATAATTAAACCCCTGGGAAACTGATGAGGTCACAGAGAGAGAGAATGTAGAGAGAGAAGAAGGAGAGCCTTGGGGAACACCCAGAGTTAGGAAGCAAGACATGGATAATGAGCCATCAAGAGACTGAGAAGGAGTGGATAGACAAGTAGGTAAAACAGGAAATAGTGTAATGAAAACCCAAAAAGGAAAAAACGCAGCAAGGTTCAAGAAGGATGAGGATGACTTAGAAAAGGCCATAAGGAAACTGAAGAAATAATTAGTAGTTGGAGAGAGAAGTTTCAGTTTAGTGATAAAGTTAAAAGCCATATTGTAAAGGTTAAAAGACCTAATGAAAGAAGAGGAACTGGAAGCAAGACATATAGATTTTTTTCCCCAAAGAATCTGAATGATAAAGGGAAGAGAGATTATAGGATGACAGAATAAGGGAATGATAAAAGTCTAGCAAAATTTTAAAAAAACTTTTTTTTTTCAATTAAAAGCAACTTATTTTCTCAACTTTCTACTTTACCAACTTCCTTTGGGGGAAAAAGATCCTTGTAAGAAATACACAGTCAAGCAAAACATTCTTATTCTGCATCATGGGTCTATCACCTCTATCAGGAGGTGAGTAGCATGCTTTATTATCAGTTTTCTGGATTCATAATTGTTCATTGTATTGATCATTTCTTACATCTATTAAAGATGTTTTTACAATGTAATTATAGATATTGTCATGGTTCTGCTCACTTTACTCCACATCATTTCACACAAATCTTCCCCCAGTTTCTTTGTTATTGCTTATGGACCCAAGTATTCTGTTATATTCATACACCTCAGTTTCTTTAACCATTCTTCAATTGATCAGTACCCGTTTTTATTTTTTTTTAAGTGAGGGAATACTTGTCTGTAGGCATTTCAGAATTAACTAGTAAGAAGAACTTAAAGTTTATAAATTTAAAAAATATTTTCCAATTACTTGTAAATTTTTAAACACTCATTTAAAAAGTTTGATTTCCAAATTTCCTTTCTTTCTCCTCCCCTCCCTAAAATGGTAAATTTGCTATAGGTTATATATGTGCAGTCATGTAAAATATTTCTATATTAGATATGCTGTAAGAACAGACTGAAAGGGAAAAAAAAACTATGAAAAAAATAAAGTGAAAATAGTATACTTTGATTTGCTTTCAGACTATATAAATTCTCTCTTTGGATGTGGATAGCATTTTCCATCATGAGTTCTTTGGAACTGTCTTGGATCATTGTATTGCTGAGAAGAACTATTCAGAGTTGTTCATCTTAAAGTATTGCTGTTACTATGTATAATGCTGTGGTTCTGCTTACTTCACTTTGCAACAATTCATGTAAGTCTATGCAGGTTTTTCTGAAATCTGCTTGCTCATCATTTCTTATATTATAATAGTATTTCATTACATTCATATATCAGAAATTGAAATTTAGAAAGTAGGGATTACTAAGATTGCACTGTATTGGAGAAGCCAGGAAAGAACAGGATTAAGGGGCACATTGATTGGTTTGGGTCTTGGAAAGAAGGGCTACCTCACTGTCAGAGAAAAGAAGAGCTGGAAATTATGTCCAGTGGTTTTGAGATTAAAAAGGGAAGAAGCAGCTCACATTAAATGATTTCAATTTTTTCAATAAATTCAGTTGAGAGAAGTGGAGGGAAGGGAAGATGTGACATGTTTGAGAAAAGAATTTTATTTTAATTTTATTATTATTATTATTATTTTTTGCTGAGGCAGTTGGGGTTAAGTGACTTGCCCAGGGTCACACAGCTAGGGAATGCTAAATTCAAGACCAAATTTGAATTCAGGTCTTCCTGACTTCAGGGCTGGTGCTCTATCCACTGCGCCACCTAGCTGCCTCAAGAAGAGAATTTTAGAGGTAGCTGGGTGGCACAAATAGGAAATAATATTGGACCTGGAGTCAAGAAAAGATGAATCCAAAGTTTGCCTCAGATACTAATTGTGGCATGTCACTTAACCTGTTTGCTTCAGTTTTGTCATCTGTAAAATTAGGGATAATTTTAGCACCTACCTGTTGTAAGGATTAAAGGAGAGGATAGATGTAAAGTGCTTTGTGAAAGCTTATAGCACTGTAAAATTATAGCTATTATTATGAGATAGCTAAATGATATACACCTAGTTGTTAGAATTGGAATTTCAAGACCAAATTAAAATTTTGCCTTGTATTCATTCTTACCTTTTTCAGTCTGTTTTCTCATCCCCAAAATAGGGATAATGAGGGTACCTATTTTAAGGGGTTATTGTGAGACTTATATGAAGTCCTATGCTATATAAATGCTAGCTTTTATTATCATTTACTAAATCACACTTTCTCTCCCAGGTCTGATTATGAAACTTATTAGTAGAGATTTGGGGTCAGGTCTAAAAATAGCAGCAGGGAGCTAGTAATGACAAGTTGTGCCAAACACCCCAATTTATGGTCTATGGTCAGGCAGCCTAAGACTTTGCAGATAGATGCTAGTTTAGATCAAGAGGCCAGTGTGATTGTTAAGAATTAACATGTCTCTTTAAATACCTTAGCAGAGGTCCAACTTTAACTTCTAGATTCAATCTTCAATAATAAATCTTGCACTCATAAATTCATTGTGTCAGAACTAGAAGGGACCTTAGACATTAATTAGTTCCATCCTTATTGTAGAGAATACCATATTCTAATTTTTTAAACATGAAAATACTCTTTAAGAATATCAATCTTATTGCCGTCACAATTTACTATCTTCCAAAAGCATTTTTTTTTATATTTATTTGGAAAATTAGAATTTAATTTTATTTACTTGAGGAGAGGGACTGTCTCACTTTTGAACTTGTACCTATAGTATCTAGCAAATTACCTGACATATAGTATCATGGACTACTGATTGCTTGGCTATAAAAATGTTCATGGCTTGCTGATCTCACAAGCTACTTAGAAGACACATTTCACATCATAAACTTTAAAACTGTTTATGACATAGTCAAGCATTAGATTTTCTCTGTCCAAGATTGGTCAGTGTTTTGTTTTTTTTAAACACATGCTCTGAATTTGAAATAACATGCACTTAGTTGCCTACATAAACTTGGTTATACATCAAGTTCTTGATATATGTTCCTTGATTGATTGAAATAGATCATCAATTTGGCAGCTAAGTGAATGATGGATTGGATTAGGAAAAGAATGGATGTAGAGATACCAATTAGGAGGCAATTGCTTCATCTCCCTGGCCATATCCACTCTTGCTACTGCTCTACCCTTCAAACCCTACCTCTAGAGAACATACTTAGAAGAAGTTAAGCATCTCAGCTCTGAACTTCTTGAGACTACATTCCTTCCCTGGCTATTTATACTGCCCTTAACTTCAGGCTTTGCACATTTGTCATTCCCACATACGCATTTTCTCTTTCTTGCTCTGAGAACTATAGTCAAGTAAACATTACTATTGCCTATGAAAGGACCTATCAATTCTTTTACTGGTTTGTCTCACAATCTCTGTGACTTCCCAAACTAAAACAACCTTCCCTGGTCACCTCCCACACCAAGTATTGTGTCTTCCAATTACCTCCCCTAGGGCTTTACACAGTACTTGAATTAAGTACTAAAATGGATTCATTCAATCATAAATTAAGTCACCTCTATCTGTGATGCTGAAGACATTACTGACCAGTTACTACTAAAAAATAACTGCAAAACCTTTGTATCTATTGTAAAATGTGCTACCTATAGGCCACAAAACATATTAAAATGCATTGTGAACTAAGGTCTTTAGTAATTCTCAGAAAAATATATTTAATCCAATACATAATTAAATTTTTTACCCTGGATCAGGTGATGCTATGCAAGACATGATAATTTGTTTAAAATGCATTTGTCCCCTTAGTGCAAAGAACTAAATATGTAAGAATTTTTGTTTGATTCATCTCTCTGCTACTTGAAATGATGCACAACCTTTGAAAATGATTGTTCCTTGATTTCCTCTATTTCCGTATCTATACTTCTTCCAATAGTTGCTCAATAGGTTTGGTATTAAGACATCATTTAGAATAAATTTATTTTTCATGAAGAATAAACAAACATCCTATATGGATAGCTCAGAATCTCATCTAAAATTTTCAGTTATCATAAAAAACTTTTGTGTTTGTACGTTATTTAAACTCCTCTGAAAAACCAGCGTATTTTAGAATGTGAGCCACGAGTTTTGTTTTCATCAAAGGCTGGTTAAATTTATAAGGCACTTAGATGAAAAAAGCTACCAGAGGCAAGCATCATTTTGTTTTCATAATCCTCCACAATTTTTTCAACATAATCCTACTTTTTAAGTGCAATGATCAACACTCTAATCTGGTACAATAAGGTTTTTGTCTGCTCTCTCAGCTCTAGTAATTTTCTATTTTACAGAGATAAAAGACAGCTGTGAGACCCCGCGGCCAGCTGTGCCAGAACATTTCGTTATCTCTATACAAAAACGGGTCTCCACGTATTTCTTTATTCCAGCCAGCATTTACCAAGCGCCAACTATCTCTACTTTTCAATCACCACTCCCCTTCTCAACTGGCTCTTTCTTTCTCAACTCACTCTTTCTTTCTCTTCCTCACTTTTTCAAAATCAACCTAGTAAAGAAGGGATTTAAATTCCATCCCGGAAGTTGAGTTCTCGCGCACTGCACGATGGGAATCGTAGTTCCGGATCCCCCTCCCCAACTGCCTTTTCTGCCCGTTTTCCCGGAGGAAGAGGACTACATTTCCCAGGACTCTCTCGAGGAACCCGCCTCCTTGCGCACGCGCTCTGCTGCCGCAGGATTTGAATCGGCGGCGTTGTTATTGACGCCATATTGGGGCCGGCGGCTGGTGGGGAGAAGTCTTATAGGGGGGCGGGGGGGAAAGGGAAGCGGTTAGACAAGCCTTTCCTTCAGCTGCCACTGTTGCCGCTGCCGACGTCGCTGCCGCCTCCTTCTAACCATCCCCCCGGCATTTGTCCTAGCCCCACCGCACCCTATACCGGCCCTGCCCGGCAAAGTCGCGTTCTGGCTTCAGACTTAGCAGCACTCTAAGAAGGGAGACAGACAGGCTGAGAGGAGGGCCCATTGAGTGCGGCGAGAAAAGATTCGAGCCGGGGCAGGGACCGGGGTCGGAGGCTCCCGGGAGAGCGGGAGCTGAGAAGAGAGGAAGGCAGGCAGGAAGGAAGGCCCCCGGCGCGAGCCACCCCCTCTCCTCCCCCCCCCCGACGCCGCCGGCTCTCGTCACCCGGGTCCCCCTCCCCGCAGGTCCGTGCCGCCACTGCTGCTCCCGCCGAGGCGGCGGCGGCGTAGTCCGCTTAGGCTGCCCCTCTCCGCCGCCCGCCCCTAGGGGGTCGCCGGCTCCCCTCTCCAGCTCTCCTGCGCCCGGCTCCCCCTCGGCCCGGTCATGGCGTGTGGAGCCACTTTGAAAAGGACTCTGGATTTCGACCCGCTGCTGAGCCCGGCGTCCCCCAAGCGGCGGCGATGTGCGCCATTGTCGGCACCCGCCTCGGCCGCCGCCTCCCCGTCGTCGTCTGCAGCCGCCACCGCCGCCTCCTTCTCGGCCGCCACCGCCTCGCCACAGAAATACCTCCGGATGGAGCCGTCCCCCTTCGGCGAGGTCTCTTCTCGTCTCACTACAGGTGGGTGCCGAGCCTTCCTGATCGGGAGGGGTTGGGGGTGGGGAAGGACCCCTTCCTCCTACTCCGGTCCTAGGTGGCTAACATTGGGCGCCTTGCTGTGTGCAAAGCCTGACTCCGGGTCTAAGTATCCACTGGCGAACTGCGCAAGCCCTCAGGGAGCTTCCATTCCACTTGGAGGGCCGCGCTGGGTTGGGTGGGGGGATGTCTTGCTCCCCTCGCGGCCATATATAAAGTCCCATGCTTTCTGGTTGGGTTGTTGAGGGTCGTGGAATAGGAGCCGGAGAGAAGCTTGTTTTAATTAGGCGTCCCAGAGACAGGGACACAATGGAAATGGCCGTTTGGGCGTGGGGGGGGGGGAAGCGGTGCGCCGGGGTTTGAAAGAGGGGTCATGGGAAGAGTGGGAAGGGGGAGATCGGGTTTCTTAGGGCAGGGGACAGGAATCGAGGTGAAAGAGTAGAGTAGAAACAGACTGCGGAAACGACTCCCCGAGGGTCTTCTTATCCTCAACTTGGGGGATCAAGAGGATCCTTTGGAGCGCCCCCCCCCGGTTGATGTTTTGCAGTTATTGATTGTGGGATTGACTAGCCCGACCCCAGGACGCCGCACCTCTTCTTTATAGCGCCAAGCCAATTTTCATGGGGGGGGGGAGGAAGCGGGCGATGAGTTCCGGTAGTAGGTGACCCTAGGGAGCGAGGCGGCTTCCGTAACCCACTGAAACACTGATTCTGCTAAGTCGAACCTGTGGCAGGTTCAGCAACAAAGACAATGCTCTTTAAGGGCATTAGAAGATAAACTAAACGTGTAGACTTTAAGACACCCCCAAAGTGTTTCTGGAGAATGTATTTGTATGTAAAATATTAGCTGTTGTTGGGTAATTAATTGCTTGGATGAGGAAAAGCCTTATCTGGCCAAAAGGTGTTGGGGAATGCACCCGAGTGTTGAGTAAGAAAGGAAAAATCTACCCCAAGCGCCTCAGGGTATTTTCGTATTTGGTTTCGAAACTGCTGAAAGTGGTTGTGTTGGGGGGTTGGAATGTTTTTTGTATGCTTTGTGTGTGCCCCATTCCGATGCCTCCTTATGTGCACTTTAAAAGCAGTTCCCTTGGCACGTACCATCAACCGAATAGGCTTTTGTAGGACAGAGGTGTAAATCGACTTTCTTCCTTTGTATGTAGCTTACTGGCCAAGGTTTTGTATATTAGCCTTTGATAAAGCATTTACTACTTATGACTGGTTTGGTGACTGAGGGATGGTCACGAAACCTTTTTATGGAATGGGTTAATTAAATGTCCAGTTATTGTCAATTTAGAAAACCTTTCGGGAGGCCTAGCGTTCCAAATTTATCTTCCATTCTTAGTTGGCTGTCGTAATTTTTTCACCTCATTTTGCTAATTTTAAGATTAAGATTGCAGTTAGATATTTTAAGGATAGCCATAAATTCATAGAGGATCCAAAATTACCCTTCTCCCCAATCTCCCATAATTTTTACTTTGCAGTATTTGAAATTATTTCACGTACAAGTAGTTTTTGGCTGTATTTTGCAGATTGTTTCAACAATGCTACCAAAATATTTCACCTGAATTGTATGATTGCTTTCTGTGGAAAAATAGTTATTCTGAATTTATGGCTAATAACATTCGTCAAAAAGTCACCCAGCTACTTTGGTCTTTTATAGCAAGGAATATGCTTGCAATTTTTAAAAAATGCTTTTTAGTTTGACATTCTTAATGTTAAGTGGAAAATTTACTGGAAGAATGTTACTATATAATTAATGCAAAATTGTTGATTAATTCAATAAATTTCATTGTCAAAGGGGGAAAATAAGTTCAGTATATAGTCATTTTTGTCTCTGAAGCTTAAATTTGTTAATGGTAAATATTAAATATTTGGTCAATTGACCTGGATCTGTAAGTTCTTTAGAACTTAATTCAGAATTATTTCATAATGGAGGGAATGCTAATTTTAAACTTGGCAAATGTTAGAATATGTCCACAAAATTGAATTAATTTATTAGATAGAAGCACTTTTACTCTTTTCATATGCTTAATATTTTTTAAATAGTCCTTAGTGGCATCTACTTGGGGAGTTGGTCAGAATTTCTCTTAGATTTTGAAATTTGAACTAAGACTCTTTACTGCTTTTTTTCCCCCTTGTTAAAGTGATTAGTTAGTAAGTTGACACTGTGCCAGGCATCTGAAAATACCTATCTTGAAATGAAATGGATTGAAATGTTGTCATAGTTTTACAAATTACACTTTAGTTAATTTTAGATACACAATTAGTAGGATTCCGTATATTACCATGGTTTTGAATAGCTTATTATAATTTAGGGTTGTGCACATTTACCTATATTCATTAGGTGTATATTTATCTTTTGTAACATTGTCACAATGGGAGCATCTTTGAAAAGCTGCCCCCTTTCAAGTTTAATGACAAAAAATAAAGTATTTGGTGCCTAATTTTTTCTTTAGATTGTAGTTCCTAGACTAAGAAATATTTGATTGTTTTCCTCAAAAGAAATTAGACTTTGGGTTGATAAGTCAGTCAGTAAGCATTTATACCTGCAGTGTGGGTACTGTTCTAAGGGCAAAAAATAACCCTGCTCTCCAGGAATTTACAATCTAATGTTGGGAAGACAATGGTGAAAATAACCAAAAGGAGAGTAAACATTAAAGGAGCTTACAATAACAAGATTTGGCTTGTCCCTCCCCTCCTTCCCCCCACTACTTTGACATTGCAAGGGAGTAGAATACATTTTAGAGTTGCCATCTTAGAACAACTTGAATAATTAGAATACAAAAATTAAATTTTACCTCTGTGTCCATTTTCCCTTAGTACTTTTCATTCCGTTTTATTATGGGAATGTAGTGTGCTATTATGTTATTGTATTTTATATAAACACAAAATAAGAGAATATTAGAGTAGTTGTATAATTTAACAGAATCTTGAGACAAAAAGGACTTTAAGTAGTCATGTTAAAGCTTGTCCATCTGGAAGTATCTCAGGAAGTAATTCATTGTACTCTTAGTAACTTGTTCTATTGCTCAGAGTTGCCAGTAGCTTCATATTCTTATAAAAGAGTTAACTTTATATAACATTAAAGTTTACAAAGCACTTTTCATGTTTTTATTTGATCTTCATAGATGAAACTGAGAAGGGCATAGTGATGGGCAAGGTCACATAGTATCTTGCTACACTTTTAGAATAAAAAATACCATGTGTTGAGTAAGAGGGGGGGCAGCAGTGGCACAGTATAGAGGCTAGAGTTAGGAAGACTCATCTTTCTGAGTTCAAATATGACCTCAGACTCTTAGCTGTGTGACCCTGGGCAAGTCACTTCACCCTGTTTGCTTTAGTTCATCTTTAAAATGAGTGGGAGGAGCAAATGACAAACCACTCCAATATCTTTGCCAAGAAAACCCCCAAATGGGGTCACAGAGACACAACCAAACTAGAGCAATAATTAGTAAAAAGAAAGTGAGAAGTAATTAAATGTACATCACTATGCATGTCAGCCTATTTTGGTATCACCTTAAAATGTTTATGTTCCTAATAATTGTACTAGTCCCATAAAATCATTAAGGAATTGTGGAACTTTGGAGCTTGAAGATTAACTCAGTTCACCCTCCTCATTTTACAGATAAGGAAATTAAGGATCTAGTCTATAGTTATTGGCAAAACAAAAACCAGATTTCAGGATTGAAGGGTGGTAGAGAAGAGAGTACTACTGGACTTTAAAGATCTGAGTTTGAGTCCTATCCTTAGCAACCTACTACTACTGTTACTAGTATTACCTCTGCCACCCTGGGCAAAATAAAATAAATCATATCAGTTTCTTTATGAAAGAAAAGGATTGGACTAGCCACTGGATCTCCAAGATTCTTTATAAGTTTTTGTAGTGTTAAGAGTCTGGTTGTGGATATAACATTCTTAATGCCTTAACATTCAATTAAGCCTTCATGAGTAGGAACATTGTTTAGATAATGGAAGAGATACAAAGGTTGGGTAAGAATTCTACCTCTGTGGTACTTGAGTGGGTAGGTGAATATGAGAGAATTGTAATATACAATATTACATAAAAATATTTGTTGCAAAACAGTGTCATATGAGGTCCAGGGAAGAGAAAGTCTTATTAATAAAACTTATGAGACATTATTGTTACTATTGTTTCAGTTTTTAAGTATTAGGTGTTTTAGGAGTTCATCAAATGGATTAGTTGATCTTAAAATTTTTATAAAACCTTGTCAGTTGGAAATTTGCCTTTAATTGGACATTACAGACAATTCTGGATTAGTTATGGGCTATCCCATATAGATTGTTTATCAGACTTGTTTTCAAATTGAAACACCAGCTGGCTTAAATGAAATATAAGTGGTTCTAGGCAAAGAAATAATATATTGGAGGAAGATGGAATCCCACATCAGATGTAATTTATATTGAACAAAAAATTTTAATTTGTGGTTATTTTAGGCATCTTCCAGTTTCTTTGTGATTTGGCAACTAAACTGTATGTTTAAGAATCTCTTCCTGTGCTTCGGACTTTGGATGTACTTTTTTCGTTTTTAAAAGTTTTCACCGTTGAAATGTACTACATTGTGAAACTTTGCTTGGTGTTGAACAGTAGGGGGAAAAATCCCTCTTCATGATTAAATGACTAAGGTTTGTTTGTAACCTCTTAGATTTGTGGATTATCAATGAATTAAAGCCACCCTGTAATACTTGTCCTATTGATAATGACAAAATTAAAGATAATCCGAGATTATTTCTAACCCTTTAAAAAAAAATACCTGTGAATTGCTCATGTGGGGTTTTTTTGGGTTTGTTTTTGTTTTTTGGTAGGGGAAGCCTCCTTTCTCTTCAACTTAAAGATGCAGGGATGAGGGAGGGGTCTGTTAGTTGGTGTGGTGGTATTAGAATTTGAAATGTTAGGGGTGTCAGCTATTAATGGGGGGGTATTGTGTGTGTGTGTGTGTGTGTGTGTGTGAGTGTGAGTGAGTGAGTGAGTGACATAGGCAGTACATATACAAGAAATTGACTTTGCAATTGATTTAGCAAATGTAAAATTTGAGGGATAGGATCTTAGTGTATATTTAGAATGGAAGGACTGATGGCATTTAGTTCATACCTTTCATTTCATAGATTAGGAAGGATACCCAGGGAGGTTACAGATCTACATAGGGAATAGATGATGCCCTCTACTGCACAAGGGCTTGGGTTCAAAACTTTGTTTGCCACTTAGCTTGAATGATTTTTCTAGTCTTAATAATTCCCTACTAGTAAGATGAGGAATTCTAGGTGTATGATAGCACTGAAGGTTTCTTTTGACTATATAGTAATGACTTCAATTTCAGTGTTCTTTCTACTAGATTATGCTTTTCTGTAAGATGAAGATAAGTTTTCATTTGATTTCAGTGTTTTTTCAGTTTTGTGTATTTTGGTACTTTTTGGAAAATAAAAGGAAATTTAGAGTACATTTTTATACTTGTTAATATTCTAATCAGACTTCTTGAACACACATTTGTTTGAAGTTGTAAAATAATGGAAGCTGACTTGAGAAATCACTTGCAGAGCTCTTGTATTTTTAGCGGAAGCAGAAGCAGCCCCTGAAGTAAGTCAGGTGCTGGACTATCCCAGAGAAAGTAAGTATAGTACAATAGAAAGAACATTGGATTTAGAATCATAAGCCCTAGGTTCATCTCCATAGTCACTTAATTATGTCACAATTATGTCACCTTGGGTAAGTCAGTTTAAGTTTTGCTTCTACTTTCATCAAAGCTTTTTATTGTTATATTTGTTTTTACATTAATCTCCAAATATATCCTTCCTTTCCCTACTCAGAAACAAAATATCTCTTGGAACAAAAGAACAAAGGAAAGAAAATACAATGCAAATCAGTGGGCAAGATAGCAAGTCAAGCAAAATTAATACATCTAAGTCTGACATATTTGCAATGGACAACACATGTAGTTACTACCTTTGTCATAAAGGAAGGGGGAAATGTGTTTTCACCCTCTTTTTTAAGCTTAGCCATATAATGTGAGTTTTGTTAAGAAAAGTAATTGAGAGGTATGTTTACATGTAAATAGGGCATTTCCTAAGATTGACCTCCTTGAGGTACTAGATAAATAATTATTGTATGAGTTGTAACCTGTTGTCCGAAATAGAACCAGATATACGTAATGTTAATGAGATTTTTTTTGTTAAAATGTGACACCTTCCTCAACCCCCATTGTCAAATATATGGTTTAGTGATCTCAGTTTCTATTTGAGTTTGATGCCACTGATAAAGACAACTCCTTCCTCATCTTCATTATATAACATGTATATAATATTTAATTGTAATTGGTTGCAAGAGCAAATCTATCTTTTTAAAGTGCTTGGGAAACTGTACTTTAAAAATATTAAGCCATTCAGGAAGATGATGATAAAGGTGGATAGACACTTGTATTTGAAAGCAATTTGATGTTTGTTCCATATAGCTTCAAATTTCAGAAGCTTGTCATATCAATACAATGGCTTAGGGACAGCAGCAACTATAGATTTGTATCCTCAGCATTTAGCAGTGTGTGTGTGTATACACATGTACACTATAAGAAGTGCTTGATAAATGTAGAGCTTAAGTCAAACATTTCCTTAACATAAACTAAGAAGAAATATATCTTTTGAAGTTTTTTTTAAAAATTAATATCATTATGTAAAAATTACCAGATCTTCTGTTTTCTGAAATTTCTAAAATAATTGAAGGATTCCAGAGCTAGAAAGGATGTCTGCCAGTTGTTTGGTACCAGAATTTTCATCCATAAGTAACTGCTAGCCTCAACATTTTAGCTTTTGGTGGAACTATTTTACAACTTTCAAATGGTAGAAAACTAGACATGTGTATGTTCTTTTATTGGGGGGGAGTAGAGACGAGAAAACTTAATATTTGTTAATAAGACTTTTATTTCTTAGTTTGGGATCTTGTATGCTATATGGTAAATGGGTATGCTTAGAGCCCTTGGGGAGAGTATATAGTCAGTATGTGTTGCATGTACATATGATATGTATCATAAATGTAAAATTGTAGAGCTGAGTAGGGAATTTAAATGTTTTATCAGTCTTTAAACCTCCCCCTTTTCCCCCTCCCCCCAATGAAGAAACTAATTCCTAGATGGTATACTGCCCTCTCTCTCTTCTTCCCTCTGCCCACATCAGGTGTCATACCCTTAACCTACTGATGCTCTTAAAAGCAAATTTTTTCTCTTGCACCTGAACCCGCCCTAGATATCTTGGCTTATTGGCTAGATTTCTTAAGGACCAGGCCTAAAACCAATCTGATTCTAATTGGCCATCAATAATAAATCCTAGGCCAAGCCCTATTTGGTCATTGTTTGGGTTCTGATTGTTTAATTTTGAATGTAAATAGCAGTCATTTCTGCTTTGGCCAGAAACCCTGAGGGTCTTCCCTTCCCCGATTCATTCATTCTTTTGTTTATTCATTTATTTTGATTGGGGTGGAGGTGGGGGTTTGGTGAAAGAGAACATTCTTTGCCTCTTTTGATATTTATCCTTAATTATCAAAGGGTACAGCCTCAGTCTAAGTGAACTCTTTTGAAGACTTTAGCTTAAAGAGGCCCAGGTCTCCCATTTCAATCAGAGTTATCTCCCGTCATCCTGATCTCTGTCTGGCCACTGTTGTACCAGATGGCTCTGGAGGGGAAAGTGAGGTAGGTGACCTTAACATTACCTTCCCTCTCAAATTTAATTCACTTGCTGATTTTTCATGCTCTTTGAGAACAAAGGACAAACAACAACAATAATCTGGCTGTATCTGTATCTTTGTGTGTCTGTTGCCATGTCTGCCTTTGTGTCTGTGTCTCCCATCTTTCTCTTCCTTTTATCTTGCTCTTGGTTGGTAACTGCTCATGGTTAAACAATAATAATGATAATTTTTAAAACAATGGAATGCCACAATATTTATCATTTGATCAATAGGTATTATGATCTATTTATCTTTGTGCCATTATGCTGAAGGGTGTGGGTGAGATGTTCACAAAGTTTGTGAATATTTATAATGTAATCTATTTCTCCTTATATATTGGTTTAAGATTTAATGTAAAACTAGTATGTACATGAAAAGTGGCTTTGCTTAAATTATGATAGGTCTTCATTTTTATATTAATCTTCCTGTAGACTATTTTTATTAATTCTCATTACAGAATGGTAACACTTGAAATCTGGGTGTTTTTTAAAAAGCATTGGACAAAGATTGGGTTTGGTTGCAAAGCACTAGTGATGAAACACATTTCCCCCAGAGATGGTAGTATGCACTAAGGATACAAAATGTTTGCATGTGCTTGAGTGATGTGGTTATTGTGGTTGTTTTTGCTTAACTTTTTTTCTTTGTAACAAAAAAAATTTGGAGGGGAGGATTGATTTATTGGGAAAAGATTGATATAAAAAATCAATAAAACCTCCTTAAAAGAATGGGAAAGTAACTTACTAAGGTTTTTATTCTTAGAATTAAACTCTAGTAAAATTAAATGATGGAATTGATATGTGAACTTTGAGATTTAATGCCAATTTGCAGTTTTGTTAATGTGTTGTTTAATTTGAATAACACTTTAAAGTCCAAACTCTCATTCTACAAAGTTATTGTTAACTTGTTTTGTTTGAAACTAAGTAAGATTTAGATCCAGGTTTTTAAATAAATTATTCTTGAAATGTTTTCCTAACTTTGACAAATTGAATTGCCAGTTTAATAGTAATCCTAGTGGATATTTGTCTACCTCATTATATATTGTTGGCACTTCTGTTAAAAGTTCTTAAGAATGAATATTGGGATAGGTATGCTGTTTGAATAATTCTTGAAAAAGAAAACTGGTTCCTAAAATGGTCATGATTAATGGCGAATATTGATCATTTAGATTTGGAGAACCTATTTATTTTAGGCTAATCCTTAGTTTTAAGATTTTAATCTCAACTTAAAAAAAAAACCTTGCTCTTTTTATCATTTCCTAAATTTTATTACTATTTCCATAATATCTAGATTTCCTATCCTCTCCATTCACAACTCTAGTTCAAGGCTTTTTATCATTATTGCTGAACTAGCATTTTAATTCATCTCTCTGCCTCAAATCTCCCAATTTCAATCCATCTTCGACCAAATCACTTCCTCCCACTCAGTCTCTTTGTTGAATTGTTTCTGTCCTGTTCCAACTCATTTGGAATTTTCTTGGCAGAGATACTGTAGTGGTTTGCCATTTCCTTTTCCGGGTTCAAGCACTTGACTGATGGGGAAACTGAAGCAAACAGGGCAAAAGGACTTGCCCAGGGTCACACAGCTAAGAAATGTTTGAGGTCTGGTTTCAATACAGAAAAATGAATCTGCCTGACTTCAGGCTGGCCCTCCTGTTTATTTTGCCACCTATACATTCTTCATCTGTGCTAACTTTTGAGTGTCCCTCAAGTTTCTGTCCTGGGCTATCTTCTTCCCTTTTTCTTATTTTGTTTAATGATCCCATCAGTTCCCATGGATTCATTTATAACCGGTAAACAAATGGTTCTCAGATCCTTTCTGTCCAGTTCTGCCTGTTTATTGGACACCTTGAATTAGATGTCTTACACACATCTTAAATTTAGCCTGTCTAAATTTTGTTCCAAAACTTCCTTTCTTCCTCATTTAACTATCAAGGATACCATCAACTTCCCAGTCATCTGGGCTCAAAATTAAGTGTTATTTTTTACTCCTTACCCCCTCTTTCTTCCCCATATCTAATAAGTTGTCAAGTCTTGTCATCTGTAAAATCTCTTGTATATATTCTTTTTTTCCCCTGAAACTGCCACTGCCTTCATATGTTCTTTTTATAAAGCACAAGTTTGTCATGTCACATGACAAACCCCTCTTCCATACTCAGTAAATACCATTGGCTGGATCCCTTATCACCTCCTTTTAAATTCTTCCATAATGAAGACCCTTTCTACCATTATAGGCATCTTACATTATGTCTACTCTTCCCTGATATTCTGTGATCCAGTGATGCTGGTTGCCTTGCTTTTCTAGCACACACTTATCTCTTGAATGTGTGTGCATGTTCACTGACTGTCCCCTAAGCCTAAAATTCTTTCCCTCCTCATCTCTGCCATCTGATTTCTTTTTTTCCAAATAAAAACAATTTATTTAAATCAAATAATGATTCCATCTTTGTTATGTTATCCAAGCCAGTGTCTCTCCCAGTTCATTACTTTTGAAAAGGGGGCGGGGGAGCAAACTCAATTTTGGTTAAGGAAAAGCAACACCAGTAAAACTACATTAGCGATCAGGCATAGTAGTCTGCAACCATATGAAAAATAGTTTTGCCACTTTGTGATTACATACTAGCTGATTTCTATTAAGTCTCAGCTAAAGTCATGGTGTGCCCTCATCCGAGAAGGTGTTATGCTCTATGAGCAAAGTAGAATTGAATTAGCTGAAAAGAAAAGCAAGATACAAAGTTAAGAGTGTACCCCAAATGTTCATAGGGACTCTTTATGTCTGGCCTTGGCAGAGCATTCCGAACTCATATTGGTTTGATCAATCAGATACACTAACTTAATTCTAACAGTGTTGACATTTTAGTCCTCTTTGAGAAAGGACAACCAATCAAAGTCTTAACATCTATAAGAAGCCTTTTCCCATTAAAGCCTTCTTAAATTTCCAGTTTTTCCAAATGTATTATTTGTACATAATTTTTTTCCTGTTGTCATCCCAAACTGTCAGCTTTTGGAGATCAAGAACTACTTAGCAGTCATGCTTGTTTCTATGTTTATAGTCTTTTTTTTTTTTTTTTTAAATTACCCGTCTCCACCTCTCCCCATGCTCACCCATGTTCCAATCATATTGTCCTTTTTATTGCTCAGGATGCTCTATGAACTAGCTTTTGAACTTGCTATCCCTCAAGCTATACCTCTTGTGCCTCATAGAAAAAATCCTTTCAAGGCTCATTCTCATCCCTCATGTAAATGAGGCTCCTTGAAGGCAGGCACCTCTCCTAGTACACAGAAATATTTGAATGATTTAAAATTAACTTTTAACAAAATGTTTTTGATTCAGCCATTTTTCTTTATTTTCAACAATTAAGCGATATAGTATACTGATACCTTGTCTGACTGAAGTATTCTGATTAATCCCTGCTTTTCTGCCATTAGAAAAGTATGCTTGTGAATCAAGGGAAAATTTTTTTAAATTAATCACTCAATTTCATTTTTTTTATTGGCTGTTATTATGTGCATTGGTTTCTTTTGGTTATACTTATTTGCATTCTACATCAGTCTTAACAATCTCAAGATGTTTTTTTAATCAGTCATTTCTTGTTGCACAATAATTTTTATTATATGTACCAAATAGGTTTTTTAAAGTCTGTTCTTCAATCAGTAGATTTAATGGATCTACTTTCTTTGCTATCACAAAGACTATTTTGATTTATAGTGGACAGTTGTTTCTGGGTTTGACTTTAAAAGATTACTTTTGTTTAAAAAAATCTTTCTAATAACAAAACATGAGAAAGTGAAAATAGTATTCTTTGATTCACATTGAGACTCCATAGTTCTTGATCTAGATGTGGACATTTTCCGTCACATATCTCATGGAGTTGTTTTGAATCATTGCAGTGCTAAGAAAGCTATCACAGTTGGTCATTGAATGAGATTGTACACAATAGCAGCAATATTCTTCTAGTTCTGCTTTACTTCACTCACTATCAGTTTATGAGTCTTTCCAGGTTTTTCTAAAATCTGCCTGCTCATCGGTTCTTATGGAACAATAGTATTACATTAATACACATATCACAACTTATTCAATCATTCCCCATTTGATGAGCATACCTTCAATTTTCATTTCTTTGTCAACACAAAAAGCTGCTATAAATATTTTTGTAAATGTAGTCCTTTTTATGATCTCTTTGGGATACAGACCTAGTAGTGGTATTGCTGGATAAAAGAGCATGAACGGTTTTATAGCCCTTTGGACGCAGATCCAAATTGCTTTCTCAAATCACAACTTTACCAATGGTAATGGTACATTTAATGTTCAAATTTTCCTTATTATAAGGTCTTCCTGAATCCAGGACTGGTGCTCCTACTATCTACTGCACAATCTAGCTGTCCTTGACAGTCATTCTTCAATAAAGGCTCATCATTACAAATGACATTGATAATTGAGGAAAAAAATCTTTTATTTAACCCTTTAAAAACTTCAGTGGAATTGACTTCAATGTAAAGGTTGCTTTCATTTAAAAAAGTAATTAAAAATAACAAGAAAATGTCATCAGCATTTAATAATTAATTGCTGGTTGAATATACTAATGTCTTACTGATCTAGAAACTTTTGCCACATTCCTCTTGATAGAATAAATACTTAAATGTAATAACTTCTGAATAGCAGAATAGGGGATCACATTGTTTTCATATTGTGCTGTCTCATAGTAGCTGCCAAGGTGGATGAAAGAATGGGAGGGATGACTTGGAAAAGGCATCTGGCCTTTGCATGATAGACTGACCTAGTTTACAACAATTTGACATACTTTCATGCATTTCATTTCTTAGAGTCCTTTAAAAGGTTGAAACAGTCCTGATGTGAAATAGTTTGGGGTTTGGTTTTTTGGTTTTGTTTTTTTAAGAATTGTAAATTCAGAGGGGAAAAAAGTCTTCATACACAGAAAAATATTGCTGATGGATCCACACATAATTTTCTTAGTCATTTACTCGAGGGTTTTTCTCTAACCTTTCTCCTGTTTTTTTCCCCATGAATATGTATGGATATTTGTTAAAAGAAATATTCCATTTCTCCAATTTATGAAGTACAGGAATATTAGTGTTACTTATTAAATCCTACAGTAAGGTTGAACTTGAAGTAAAATTCATTTCAGAATTTTGTTCAATTTGGATTGTTGCTTTTTGATCTTAAGTTTTGGTTTTCAGGATATCAGATATTAATTAGAAATTTAGTTATTGGTGATTGACAGCATATAAATGGAATTGACAATATAAAATGAAAATTTTAAAAGCATAATATTTAGCACCTTCTACATATTTGCTCTGCAATCTAAAGGATTTGTCAAACCCTCATTGGTCAAGAAATCGTACATATAAAATAACGATAATAGTGCTAATTTATATAGTCCTAACTGTATACCAGACACTGTACTAAGTAAACACTTTACAAATAACAGTTGATCCTTACAACAATCCTAAAAAATTAATGTGATCTGTGTGAATGACATAGACTAAGCTGAATTTATACTGGACTTAGAATTCCCTTCAGCCCTGAGAAGAAAAATAGTGATGGTGGTATCCTATTCATGTTTGGAATTTTATTAAGTAATTTGTTCAGAAAGTGGTAAAAGCTCTGTTGATTTCTAAATCAGGATTATTGTATTCCAGGTTTGAGTCACATCCAGAGCTTACTCCCTATATTGATATCAAATAAAAATTTACATTTTTTTGGGTGCTAGATATTTGGGCTTGTAGGATTGAGTTGTAATTCATTTAGGACTGTGTATTATATAGGGCTTTTCTTAGAAAACTAGCTTTTAAAACAAAATAGGGGTTGCTAGGTGGTGCAGTGGAGTGAGCACTAGCCTGGAAGTCAGGAAGTCAGGAGGACCTGGTCTCAAGACACTTAACACTTTCTAGCTATGTGACCCTGGGCAAGTCATTTAACCCCAATTGCCTCAACAAATAAATAAATAAATAAATGTGTGTGTGTGTGTGTGTGTGTATATATATATATATATATAAAACCTGTCAAGTAAGTTTTTTCTTGAAAAAAATTTTATTTCCTCAGTTTCACACACCTATACTCAGTTGAACTCTTTATTAAAAAAAAAAAAAAAAAAGCATTTTAGCAGAAGTCAACCAATCATTCCATACCAGTCTCTACTTCTCTTTATTGAGAAGAAAATTGATGTATTTTTTTTTGTTATTGTCAAGAGAGTTCTATGATTATAAATGACTTGTCAGAGTAGGAACAATTCATTATCTGTTTTGTTCAGTTTAGTTTTCTTCTTCACGCTTCTCTCTTAAGAAATTTTTTGCTGCTTTTGCTGGGTATGAGATTAAATAGCCTTTAATGTACGTTTCTCTTATTTGTGATTTCAAGCATTTTTGGATATAATTGATTTTCATTTATCCTAAAATTTGTTATAAACTAAATGATCTTGAAAAAGTGACTTGGATAAGGTGGATAATGTTTTATTAGATTACAGGCAATAGTAATTTCTTTTAAAAATCGTGGCAAAGGAAGGATTTATGCTGGGAGGTATGATTTAACATTAGCTATTAGTATAAATATTATTAGTTATAAAATCAAATGATAACACTAGTAATAGAAAAGGCCTTCAACAAAATTATACCATCTATCTAAAACCTAGCATTAGTATATACTTCACAATAAAATAATGAAGGATTTTGACATAGGTTAGAAATGTCAAACTATATCAATAAGACAAGAAGAAAAATTGAAGGAACAAATACAGACTGAAAAGGTAGTGTTTTTTTTTTTGTTTATTTTTTAATATTTGCACACAAATGTGATTGGTCTCCTTGGAAAACCCTAGAGAATCAACAAAAACCATTCTAGAGTATGAAATAAATTTACAGAAACCATTAATATTTTATATATTGTAGATTCAGGAAGAGAAATTCCATTTAAAATCTTTTCAAAAATTAGCTCCTTTAGAATGCAAGTGAAGGTAAGATACAAAAACTATTTTTAAAAATACTACTTTATTGTTCCAAATTTTTCTGCTGCCTTCCATCACCTCCCTTCCCAAGAGAGCAGACAATCTGAAATAAGTTAAACATATTTCTGTTTTTGTAAATGTTGTGTTAAAAGTAAAGGAGAAAAAAAATCTAACATGCAAAAGGGTGAAAAATACTATGCTTCAATCCACATTCAGTCTCCTAGTTCTGCCTTTTTGGCCATCCCTGTCTATTGGAAATGCCTTGAATCACTGCATTGTTGAGAAGAGCCAAGTCCATCCCAATTTATCATCACATAATCTTGTTACTGTGTACAATCTTCTGGTTTTGCCTCACTACATTAGTTCATGTAGGTCTTTGCAGACTTTTCTGAAATCAGCCCATTCATTTCTTAGAGAACAAGAATGTTCCATTACAGTCTTCTCTAACATAACTCATTCAGCCATTTCTCAGCTAATGGGCATCCATTCAATTTTCAGTTTTTTGTCACAGCGAAAAGAACTGCTACAAACATAAAACGAATTTTCAAGGGCTGAGACAGTGCAAAAGATAGAACAAAAGTATTCCAAGGGGGAATTTAATTAAGATTTTGATCGTAGAAAAAATTGCAGTAATAGATCAAATAATTTGACCATAGGAGTGTTGCTGATAATGCTCTAGGATGCCAAGTTATCTGAAGAGCCATCAGTATGAAAATCAGTCAGAAGGATGGGTTGAGGAAGAAAACTGAATTAAATATATACTGATTTATATACTCATTTAAGGAAGAGGTTCAAAGGTTAAGACAGAAGGATCTAAGTAAGATGACAGTTTAATATAGAGTGAACTAAATGGAGGAAAAGTTTATGATAACAGTGGAAAGTATTGTGTTTTTCTTCTGACACACCTGGTGTGGAAATGGTTTGGAGAGAAGGAAGGAATGAGAGGTCAACACTGGAGAGAATGGCAGGATATGAAGATTTCCCTTGAGGGGTGGTTTGTAAAGTGTGGTCTCACTGCTTGGGTGGGGGTAGGATGGAAGGGAAGGGGAATAGGGTGTTCCTGAGACCCTTTCAAGGACTCTGTAAAGTCAGGGCTATTTTCGTAATACCAAGATGCTATTTCCCTATTCCTCTCCTTATCTGAATCTGCTGGATTTTCTTCATAAACTTGAACTAAAATAACATTGCAACAGATGGCATGCAGAAGCCAGATAGGAGGATCTAGCTGTCTGTTAAAGCCAGACATTAAAGAGAGTTTTAAAAATATGCAAAACAGGGGCAGCTAGGTGGCACAAATGGATAGAGCACCAGTCCTGAATTGAGGAGGACCTGAGTTCAACTTCCATCTCACATACTTAACATTTCCTAGCTGTGTGACTCTAGGCAAGTCACTTAACCCCACTTGCCTCAGCAAAAAATAGAGATTCAAAACAGTGCCACTATTCACATTTTTTGAAGTTATTTTTCATTGAAAATTGTTAATACATAATGTGTTATCTTAAAATTTCAATTTTAATTTCATTTTGGTAAATATAAATATTTCAGCAGATATAACCTACATAAACCTACATAAACAATAGTTATGACCTACATAAAACTTTTTGGAGTCTTCAGTATTTAAGAATGTAAAGAGGTTCTGAGACCAAAAAGTTTGAGAACCTCTGCTCAATAGAAAAACAATTTCGGTTACAAAATTCCAGAAATTGGAAAGAATGTAAAGAGGAAGAGATCTAAGACAAATATGGAGTTGATGACTATCAATAAAGAAGTCTTAGCAGAGGTAGATGAACAGAAGAGTATTTTTCTTTTCTTATACTCTTTATTTGTGTGCAAAATAACTCCAATGGGCTTTCCAAAGATAGGATACCTATTAGTGGCAGGAAGAAGACTATATATAATTGTGACTAAATTTTGCGTTTAAAAATCTTTGACAAAATTCCTACAAGTTATTTTCTATAGTACTTTCCTTCCTTATCTTTCCTTTCTTCCTTCCTTTTCTTTCTTTTCTTAGTTCAGTTGGAGGGTTGTTTCTCTCCCTCACACTGATTATACTCAGTCCAATTTACCTATTAGCTTCTCCTATCATCCCGTTGACTAGAAGCATGAATGCTACTTTTCCCTTCCTTTCCCCTCCTTGCATAGTGCACTGTGGAAACCATTCTCTTTCTCAGTAGCCTCAGCACTTGGCTTACAGAAATAAGCAAGCTGGAAACTCAGTAAGTAGGAGAAAAGGGGGGGAGGTGGTGGAAACTCTACAGATCTCTTATATACTTGCTCCTCAGTGCATTGCTCCATTCACCCTATTTATTTAAGGTACAAGTGAGTTGAAGTGTGTTCCCTCTCATCTTCTACTGTGACAGTATTATTCACACAAAAGAATTCTCATTCTAACCTAAGATTAGTGTTTTTCAATATAAGCTGGTACCCTATTGCTATTTATTTAACATGGCAAAACCTGAAATAGACTTAATGGTGATCTACTTCAGAGGTGCTCAGAAGCCACTATAACTGTCTTATAACCACTCAACCATAAAATTTCCAAACTTTCTGCTCAGGCTCCTGCTTCCCTAATCCCACTGACCTGAACAGCCAGAATTGCATTTGGGGTATGGGAGAATCTGACCAAACTGGAAAGGAAAAATGGGACCTAATTGCTATTTTTCTTTCTTTCTTTTTTTTTTTTAAACTAGTCCCATTTTTTTGTGGTTTAAAAAAGTCATTTTGCTTTTTTCTCTTTGATCAGTTTAATGACAGATCAATTGAAGTTTATTCCAAGAAAATTTAACATGTTTTAAGCAAACTTGAGGTAATGAAGACCTTCCAATCACTTGTTGAATGATTATTGATTATTTATTTTACAAAATGAGCACTTGAAAAGAAAATCAGGAGTTCTTAATTTGACATCCGTGAACTTTTGATAATGATAATGAAATTTTATAGTGTTTGAAGGTTTTCAAAGATAATTACATATTTTGTCCTTTCAACAACTCCAAGAGGTAGGTGTTACCTCAAATTTTCTGATAAGGAAATTGAGACACAGGTGGAGTTTAGTAATCCAATTTGGTAAATAGTAAAGAAATTTGACAACAATATTAAATATGACCTTTTAAGACCAGAAATCAAAACACAGTAAGGCGTCTTTGCCATTCAGCAAAGAATATCTATTCAAGTGCTATTATTCCCCACTTAACTAACTTTAGGGAGGAGAATACCTTGGATGTATCTGAGGTCAAACTGAATTACATAATTTGTCTGGAGATTTGACATAATTTTAACATTATTAATTTTTTGTTGTTGTTGCTTTTTTGCTGAGGCAATTGAGGTTAAGACTTGTCCAGGGTCTCACAGCTGGGCATGTTAAGTATCTGAGACCAAATTTGAATTCGGGTCTTTCTGACTTCAGAGCTGGTGTTCTATCCACTGTGCCACCTAGTTGCCCCTATTAATATTAATTTGTATACTTATTACGGTACACCTTTCTAATTTATGATTTGTACTAGCTTTCTAACTGATTTGTTCAAGATTTATCACTAGAAATTCAGTCCATTTTGTGGACTCACCATGAAAGTTTTAGGATTAGAATTGACATATACAACTAACATCAAAGAAACTTTATCTGATCTTTTTTTTTTCTTCTATTTCTGAACCACAGTTATGTAACTAGTAATACTATTGAATTTGGCATTTACCATTTGGTCATAATGAAGCAAAAACTGATTTGAAAGTGATCTGACTAGCTTTGAAGAAAGAAATTCTGCTTTACTAATATGTAAAACAGTATTGCTTATTTTGAATAACTCAGATAAATCAGACATCCTGATTTGACTTTATTTTGAGGCGGTCAGGGTTAATTGATTTCCCCCCGCGGGCCCCCCCCCCCTCCGCCACCCAGCTAGTATCTATCTGAGGCTGGATTTGTTGTTGTTTATGTTGACCATTATAAAGCTAGAAGGATTCTTTGAAGATTTAGTCTGTTATTACTGTACTGTAGTACCTCAGAAGGAAGGAGAGAACCTGGAAAAGAACTCCAGTTTTGGTTAATTTTGTTTTTTGTTGAGTTTATTATAAGAGTATTATAAAAAAAAGAGTTTATTTGGATTGATTTCAAATAAGTCATCACATAATTCTAGCGTTTCAGTGCATTTCAGAGTATTAAATGAGGTCTAATTGTCATTTTTATGCTACATTAGAAACAGAAACAATGCCATCCCAGGAGACCTTTTGATTTTTTATTTTTTTTAAGCTTTGGATGATGTGGATCTTTGGGAACCTTTTTTTTTTTTAATTCAGTAAATGTTTGAATTGACTTTTTATTATGGGAGATAGTTTTTGGTATTATAGAACATCAGATAGAGCAGAACCATAATTTTTTTTTTTTGGCAGTGTAATATTTCTTTGATTTTGAAGTAGACAAGCAAAAGTTACAAGAGCTGTGAACCAGCTCTTTTGATCTTTTTTTGATAAATTTTTCATTGGTCTGAATTATGCATGTCAAAGGTACATTCACACAGTCATCTAATTCAACAAGGTTTTATTAAGCACACCAGCAGAATATAGGACATGAGGGATACAAAGACTCTCAAACAGTCCTACCTTTCAAGGAACCCTCTATACTTTAGATTTAGGGTGTTTTTTAAGTCCATAAAAGCTAATTAAGAAGACCAAGAAAGCCAAATTATCAGTAGTTCTGAATTAGTATTTTTTTTATCTTCATACATCTTCATACCTTCCATATTAATAATATGGTATATTTTTCCTATAATAGGACTTTCACCCTTAAGTTAAGCTTGGAAGAGGTAGAAATCAAGAGAAAATGCATTTAGAAATAGAGACCACACATCAAGTTAGGGGAATGACAAGTAATCCAATTTAGAAATAGCAGCCTTATGTAGAAGACTAGTAGTAATGTGAATAAGGCAGGGAGAAGTAAAATGACGCTAGATATTTTAAAGGATTTTAAATGGTAAGCCAAAGAGGTTTTAGTTTTCTTATTTTTTAAATTCTAGAGGCCTTAGGGAACTAAAATATTTTTGAACAAGAGTAGTGGTCAGATCTTTGATTTAAAGGAATATATGAATTTGGCAATTTCGGGGATGGAGTTGCAGCAAGGATACCACTTAGGATGGTGAGTTGGAGAAAGATAAAAAGCAAAGTTGGGAACTGATTGGCTATTGGGGTGGAGTGTTGAAGGGAGGGAGAAGGAAGATTTGAAGACTCGGGTTATATAGGAAGTATAAGTGATAACTTAAACAGAAGAAATGTTAGGAAGAAGGAAAAGAATATGTTCTGATTTCAACATGAATATATAGGATTGTTATTCTGTGTTGGTTTCAGGAATATTATTAAAATGCTTTTAACCAGGATTATTATTTGGAATTACTTTAGGATTAGAAGGACCCTAACATGTTTACAATATTGAGGTCCAGGGACATAAAAATGAGCCTGCACACAACTAGTACATACAAAAACAATTTTTAAAATTCATTCCTTTTTTATGTTCTAAATCCTCTCCTCTCCTCTCCCCCTTTCTTGAGACAGTAAGCAATCTGACAGGTTATACATGTGCAATCATGTAAAATATTTTCACATTAGTCATTTTGTTCAAGAAAGTTCAAATGAAAAATTTGATGCTTTGGTCTTTTCAGATGGCATCAGTTCTTTCGAGGCAAGTAGCAATTTTTATCATGAATCATTTGGGATTGTCTTGTATTGCTGAATTGTATATTGTATTGCTGAAGTCATTCACAGTTGTTCTAGGTGTGACATTTCTTGACTCCATTTCTAATGTTCTGAACTAGTGGTTCTCAAACTTTTTTGGTCTCAAGCTCCCTTTAAACTCAAATTCTTGAGGAATTCCCCAAAGAATTTGTTTATGGATTATCTCTTTTTATTTACTTACAAACTCAGACATGTTACTATTATGAAATTAATGGGCACCTCTCTTCCCCAAGGATTTCCTGGACCTCAGGGATTTCCTGAACTAGATTAGTTCCTGTGTGCACTTAAGTTGATCATTCTAATCTCCTTGACTTGGAAAACAGGATAAGCAAGCTGGTTAGATTTGTTCCTATAAAATAGGATTAAATTATAAGTGAGTGGGTTCTCAGCACTAGACAGGGGGTCTTATTTGTTTTTTTCAGAGGATTGTTTATTCCCCTATTGTTATAGGAAGGAAGGGATGGAGGGGCAGGTAGGTTGAGGAATTGATTGTTTTATTAAGCATTTATTAAGTAGGTGCCCAGTGCTGTTATCCTCACTGCCATTCTGAGAGAATATCTTCATTTTATTAAAGCTTTTTATTTGCATATGCATAGGTAATTCTTCAACATTGACCCTTGCAAAGCTTTCTGTTAGAAATTTTTCCCTCCTACCCTCCACCCTTTCCCCTAGATGGCAGGAACTCTAATATGTGTCAATTATGTTAAAATATTTGACAGATTGAATATGTGTATACAGTTATCTTGCTGCACAGGAAAGAGGGGGGAAAAAAAAAGAACCTGAGAAGGAAAACATAATGCAAGCAAACATTAATCGAGTGTGAATTCTATGTTGTACTCTAGACGCAGATCCCACAGGCCTCTCCCTGGGTGTATATAGCTTTGTTCATCACTAAGCAGCTGGGACTCGTTTGAAACATCTCATTGTTAGAGAGAACCATGTCTATCAGAATAGATCATCGAATAGTCTTATTGTTGCCGTGTACAATGATCTTCTGGTTCTGCTCATTTCATTCAGCATCAGTTCATGCAAGTCTCTCTAGGCCTCTCTGAAATCCTGATGGTCATTTCTTACAGATAATATTACAATAAAATTCCATGACATTCATATACCATAATTTATTCAGCCATTCTCCAATTGATGGGCATCCATTCAGTTTTCAGTTCCTTGCCATTACAAAAAAGGCTGCCACAAACATGTTTTGCACATGTGGTGGGACCCTTTCCTTCCTTTAAGAGAAAATCTCTGGGAGAATGTCCTCATTTTAGAGAAGAGAAAATATAGGGGTAAAGTGACTTGCCCTAAAGTCATACAGCTATTATCTGAGACTTCAGGTCCAGCTTCTTATCTACTCTCTGCTACCTAGTTAAATCCCAAATAGGTCAAGGTAAGTCTAGAGCTGAAAAGGAAATTCCCACCTTTGACAGAGGAAACCTAAGACCCAGCAAAGATGAAGACAATATTTGAATTCAGGTTTTCTGACTTTTGAATAAGTGTTTTATTCCACTGTACCATGTTATTTTCAGGCTATTATTTCTGGATGTTGCTAGCTCATATTCATTTAGCCCATTATTGTTAGACTTGAAAATAAGTGACTTTGAATGTCACATCTTTTGGTAGTTGGAGGAAATCCCTTTGTTAAAGTGGTATTTAGGGTAATCACATTGACATTGAGGGGACCAAACAGATAGATGTTAGAAAATTCATCACATTTTTTGGGGGGCATGCTTTTTTTGCCTAGTTTTTAACCTTCTAAAATGTTTTATTTTAGAACAAATTCTGTACAACATAAAACAAGAATATAAACGTATGCAGAAGAGAAGACATTTAGAAACTAGCTTCCAACAGACAGATGCTTGCTGTTCTTCTGATTCACAGCCACATGCATTTCTCCTCAATGGACCAGCTTCTCCAGGTGAGGGTAGTCAAAACTTGATTGGGGTTTCCCCATCCCCAATTCCTTTAAAAAAAAAATTCACTGCTATTTGATTGTTCTGTTTTACTGACTAGTACAACAGTACTTTTAGTAGCAATACAGCTTAGTTTGCAAGTTGTGGACTTTCCTAAGTATCCAGAAACAGATGCTGGGTTACTATCAAACATGTTGTAGAAGTAGTTTCTTGGAAAGGGTAGGATTAAAATTGGTTAGTCTGGTTTGGATGACTACTTTGACTTGGTGAGGCCTAGGAATAAAAGATAGGTAGGAGGAAGTTTTTGTTTGACTTAGTTTTTTATTAAGAATTGCTGAGGGGAGTGGTCAATCTGTGAACCAGTAGACCTGATAATTTTAAAAGCTTTTTAAAAAAATTTAAACTGATTAAATTCCATTACAGTGAATTTCTGAAGACTTAATTTAGTGTACTTTGTAATAAGTGATTTGGAATTGAGAATAAATTGAAACTTTTTTTTTTTTCAACAAAATCTGAAGTCACTTCTGTAGAGGCAAACACCATTATTACATTAATACACCGTTTATCAGACACTTTTTGTAGGTGTTTATGAGGGAATAACAAAGGATAAAAGTACACTGCCCCAATTCCCACCCACCTTAATCTAGTAGGGCTTTTGATCTGGAGTCAGTTCTTTATACCTTTCTAATTCAGGGAATTGTTTAACATGGCTTAAAGATTTTGAATTGAAATTTTGTTTGAGATTAAATTATATTTAAAGAACAGAGACTTGTCACATTAGTATTTATAGGCATCCCTTCAGTTTTCAATTTTTTTTGCCATCATAAACAGCTACTATAAATATTTCTGTGCATTTGAATTCTTTTCCTTTGACTTGTAATATAGCCCTAGAAGCAGTGTTGCTTGGGTGTTTGCATAGTTTGATAGCCTTTGGGGCATAACTTCAAATTGCTTTCTAGAATGGTTGGGTTAGTTTACAGAACCACACACTTGGTTTTCTTTATTTCCTCTGGCATGTTATTTTCCTTTTTGGTCATCTTAACAGTGTGATAGTTGTGAAATAGTAGTTTAGAATTTAGTGGCATAGACATCCTTGGTTTAAGCCTCTTTGGGAAGGATTCTAGCTTATCCTCCCTATAGATAGATAATGCCTGCTCTTGGTTTTAGATAGATGCTACTTATTTTGATGAAACATTCATTCCCATACTTTCTAGTTCTGTGGGATTTTTTTTTTAAATGGCTTGAGTGTTTTCTCCATCTGTTAAGTAATGTGAGTTTTGCTGGGGTTTTTTTAATTATTATTATTGATATGATCAATTATTCTTTCTGATATAATCCAATCTGGTCTTAGTATAAAATATTTGAGATATTGCTGTAATTTCTTTGCCTTAAAAAATTTAATATCTCAATTTGTTGGTTGGTTCAAAAAGACTCATAATAGAAAATGTTACTTGCATTCAGAGAAGGAACTATACTATTTCCACTTAATGTTTTTCTTGTGGCGTTTCCTTTTTGTTCTGATTCTTTGATAGCATAACTATGCATGTACAACCTATATCATATGGTTTTCCCTTTTGAGGCTGGAGGAAGGAAAAAAAGGAAGAAAGGGGAAAAAATTTTTGGAACTCAAAAAATTTCATAAGTTAGTGTTGAGGGGGCAGCTAGGTGGCTAGAATATGGTCCCTGAAGTCAGGAGGACCAGAATTCAAATGTGGCCTCTGACACTTAACTGGGACTAGCTTTATGATGACCCTAAGCAAATCAGTTGTCTTACACAGGCACACAGTGAATGGTATAAAAAAACAAACTATCTTTGCATATATATGAAAAAAAAGAAAATACTGTTATCTTTCTTTTGAGTCTCCCTTGTTATCAAGATGATATTTATGTTATAAAAGAAATTTGGTTTAGGACTCATTTATCTTTTCAGACAGTTAATATATGGAGTTAATTGTTCTTTAAATGTTTGGTAGAATTGTAAATCCATCTAGTCCTAGAATTTTTTTCTTAGGGACCTTAATTTATTATCTTGTCCAGTTTATTTTTTAAGATTTTTAAGTATTCTCTCTCTTGTTCTGTTAAACTGAGCAATTTGTATTTTTTAAAAATTCATTTCATTTAGATTGTTGGCTTGATTGGCACATATTGGGCAAAATAGTTTCTATAATTGTTTTATTTCCTTTTCATTGCCTATCATTTTCAATACTGGTAATTTATTTTTTTTAAAGCTCCTAAGTTTTATTCACTTAATCTTTCAAATTCATTAACATGTCCTTTGATTTTCATTATTTCTATTTAAGTATTTTAAATGTGTTGTTCAGAGGTTTAAAATGTGTCATTTTCTGTTTTGTTTTTGTTTTAGCTGCATGCTCATTTTGTAGATCTAGTCTTTTATTGATGTGTTTAAAGATAAAAATTTTCTTGTAAGCATTGTTGCATCTCATTTTGGTATGATGTCTCATTGTTAACATTTTTTTATTTTAAATTAAAGCTTTTTATTTGTATAACATGTATGGGTAGTTCCCCAGCATTGATCTTTACAAAGCTTTCCATTACAAACTTTACCCCCAGTCCCCTCCCCTCCCCTAGATGGCAGGAAGTCCACTACATGTTAATAGTGTTGAAATACTTGACAAGTTGTGCAAGAAAAATCCTATCTACAAGAAAAAAAGAAAATCAGAGAAAGGAAAGACAATGCAAGCAAACCTCAATAGAGAGCATGAAAATGTTATGTTGTGGTCCATATTTCATATCCCTCTCTCTGGGTGTATATGGTTTCTTCAGTGAACAACTGGAACTGGTTTGAGACAATTCTTTGTTGCAGAGAGCCATGTCCATCAGAATTGATCATCATGTAATATTGTACCTCTTTAATGAAATTGTTCTATGCTTTGTTCTTTGATCCATTCACTTTTTTTTTTTTTTTTTTTGCCTTTTTGCTGAGGCAATTGAGGTTAAGTGACTTGCCCAGGGTCACACAGCTAGGGAATGTTAAGTGTCTGAGACCAGATTTGAACTCAGGTCTTCCTGACTTCAGGGCTGGTGTTCTATCCACTACGCCACCTAGCTTCCCCGATCCATTCACTTTTTAGGATTAAGTTATTTAGTAATCAAAAACCCTTTTGAATGTAATTTTTATTGCATTATAATCCAAATTTGTTAGATATTAACATTTTTATCTCCTTACCTTTTTTTGCTTTGTGGTTAGATTTATATAGATTTGAGAGGGGTAAATTGGGGTCCCACTAGTATATACATATATATAACATATATATATATATATACACACACACACACAATTTTTTTTTTGCTTTTTGCTGAGGCAATTGAGGTTAACTTGTGACTTGCCCAGGGTCACACAGCTAGGGAATGTTAAGTGTCTGAGACCAGATTTGAATTCAGGTCCTCCTGACTTCAGGGTTGGTGCTCAATCATATCCAAATTTTGTCTAATTTTGTTCATTTCAATCATGTCTGACCCTTTGTGACTCCATTTGGATTTTCTTGGCAAAGAGCAGTTTGCTATTTTTCCAGCTCATTTGACAGATGAGGAACTAAGGCAAACGGTGAAATGACTTGCCTAGGGTCACAGCTAATAAATGTCTGAGCCTAGTCCTTTATCCATTGTGCTATGTGTATCCTTTGCCCCTTAGGATTTTCCCTTCATTTTTCTGTCATGTGTACTTTTTTATGTTTCTTTTAGTTATTTGTTTGAATTTCAAATGTTCACTTCCAGTCTTTTCATCAGGAGTGCTTTAAAAAAAAAAAAAAAAAAAAAAAAACCTCTCCATTAAGGATTATACTTAGTTTTGCTGCATAGATTATTATTGCTGTTCAGAAACTCTAAGCCCTACGTATGTTTGGTATTTTGGCTATCTGATTCTTTGGAGTATTAGTCCAAAAATGTTAACACAACAATTAAACTGGCAACTGGTTAGAACCAAGGCCGCCTTAAGGTTCTATTTGTGGTTGTAGTTCTGAATTGAATCTTTTTTTCTTCATACATTATATGTAGGCACTTCATCTGCAGCATCATCACCATTAAAAAAAGAACAGCCCCTATTTACTCTAAGGCAGGTTGGGATGATCTGTGAACGTTTGCTGAAAGAACGTGAAGAAAAGGTTCGTGAAGAGTATGAAGAAATATTGACCACAAAACTTGCAGGTATTTATTTTTCTTATTTACCTCTCTTGGCTGTGGAAAATATTTGCTATGGGAAACACTTAATTCTCAGGAAAGAACTGCTTTTTGGTTTTTGTGACAGTAGTGACTAACGCCAGCCTATAACTGTATTTTATTCTGTATTCACATTCAGGTATTTTGGCTTACAGAAAATGTTCATTTTAAATGACATCTTTAGATGATTTAGAATGTAACATTTGCATTCAGAGAAAACTAGGTTTTCTAGTCCTTTTAAGAAGAAATCTTAGGCTGAGAGGGGTTGACCTGGGAAGGCTTACTTTATAAAATGATTACAAGCTTGACACGTTTACTTCTTAATCTGTTTGTAGAACAATATGACGCATTTGTGAAATTTACGCATGATCAGATAATGCGACGATATGGAGAACAGCCTGCTAGTTGTAAGTATTTGGATTTTAATTTAAATTTATAGGATTTGGTTTTTAACACTTAATTCTGGGATAGGGGTTGATGGTATATGTTACAGATGTTAATTCTTTAAAATTACCGGTATCCTTGGAGAAAACCATTCTATTAATTTTCTTCTTTTTTCCTCAGATGTTTCATGAATCACGTTTCCTGCATTTGTGGGCTGCCCAGTTCCCTGTTGAGTTGCTGCAAGTGGTCCCAGTTAAGACTTGCAGCAATGCCATATTTCTCCCCCTTCCCCTGTGAACACAGGTTATTTCAAGCTTTTGTCAGTGGCAACCACTCTTAGGCAGCAACTGATTTTGGAGTGCTCCCTGATGTCAATACCACCTGGATGTGGACTGTTGCTACCTGTATTAATACCAGTGGCCTCATTTGCTGTATCATTACAATTTGGCTTCTTATGTTAATGATATGTTTGAAAAAAATTAAAACTGGTGTTCTAGAAAATGCCCTTCATTGGTTGTGTAAATAAAACTGTAGAATGACACTTCGGATTGAAGTTAGTGTGGTTTTAATAACTGTGCACTACAACCAAGATGTAACCGTCATTAATAACTTAGAATGTAATCCCAGGACAATTAAGCAAATAGCCCGCAGTACTATCTGTGAAATATAGTGAAGGAGGAGAGCATTTCTGTATTCCAGGACTTTGGGGGTGGGGTGGTTAAGAATGGGTTTATATGATTTCTTGTTTTGTAGTTTTTATTTATTCTATCAGTCTTTAACAAATGTTTATTGCTGCATTTTTTTCCCCCCAGTGTATCATTGTTTTACTGCCCTTGTAGTACTGGAATTTAGTTGGAAAAATAAAACATTTACTTCTAATCTGTTTGTTTTTAATGTGCAGATGGGCTTTGTGCAGTGGACAAATAAAATTAAGTATTTGAAATGCAAGCATTTCCTAAGTGAAGGAACTGGAAGTTCTCAGAGAATGAAGTTTATCTCAATCAATGATTTAGTGTTGTTTAAAACTTGGCTGAGTTGTTTTCTGGTCCTGAAGCAATTTTTTACCTGATTGCAGTGATTGATAGGATTTGACTGGCACTAAATTACAGTTTATACTTTTTTAACTTCGGAATTACAAATTTCTTAAATGCTATTTTTTAGGGTATTTTTAAATTTTATTTTGTTTTGAAGCTATGCCAGGGATAAATCATTATGCTAAATTCCAGTAATACATTTGGCCATAAATAATTGAAAATGAGTTTTGGAAATGACCTAAGTGCAGTTTACTTTTTAAAATGTGCTTTTTGTAACAAGGCAAAGAGATGTATTTGATGCTATACATTTCCCTTCCCCTGGCTTATGTTGTTTTTCATTAATACTTGAAAGTATTGGTTGTAACCTAATGAAGACTAAAGGGAGGAAAGGAGGCATGAATGGAAGGGTAATAAATACACTGACACCCCCTGGGCTGTGGTTGTAAATGTTACTTCATCCTGTTTTCCTAGTCACTAACTTCCACACCTGGAATTTTAGTGCCAAAACAGTTGTTATTAAAAAATCAGTAATAGGGCTACTTTTTATACTTGACACAGGGAGACACCAGTATCTCACTAAAAGGAAAATCAGTGCCTTTTTCCTTCCTTTTTTCCCCATTCCACAAGAAATGATAAAACTTTTTAGATCACAGCATTAATGTAGTACATTTTAGATTATTTATTAAGAGTACAAACATCAAATTTCACTGTAACGAAATTTCATTAGAACAAAAAGTTTGCCAAATCTCAGTTTATGGCCTATTCTTAAGCCACAGAATTTGGGCATTCCCTTAGAATTCATTTTAATGGGATTTGGATAATTGGAAACACTTTCCTCTAGTGATGGGCCAGATATTTAGATAGATTTAGATAGTCTCTTCCTGCTCTTCCCCCTACCCCCCTCACTTATAGGCCTGTTTTCTTTGGAATTACTTTTGTAATGTTTTGCTATTGACAGATTGGTGATTAAAGTAATAGCTAGCTAGTCAGTGCTGTTAATAATTTAAAGGAATTCTGTTACTAAGACCTATCATTTGTAGATATTGTAGGTAGCACACTGGCAAGCAGTTTTTTTGAAAACAAACTTAAATTTTAGCTTCCCATGGCCTTTTAGAACTCTCAAATGGTGCTGTGAGAACTATGTTGCTCTAATGTGAATTAGTGCCATAAAACCCTGTTTAACCAGAACACTCAAATATGCTTTTGGGGTGGGGGGCAATCAAAGGGTTTGGGGGGAGGGTTGAGTGGGGGGGGGGGAGGAGTTGCCTTTGAGGGAGAGAAGTCAATCACAAAGCATATGAATCTCAGGGATTTATTCTAACATCTTCCAGGGTATTTCTTGGCCTCAATATAAATTCCAACCAGTCCCCTGTATACCTTTATTACTACAGAGAGGCAAGTAGACTACTATTTTAGACTTCTTCCAACACTTAATATAAGGTAAACCCTTAAAAAATTAGAATATCTTATTCTTGAAGTGTTTAGTTAATTATAATTTTACTTCATCATAAATAAGGGAATCGGGGCAGATTGAATGGCTTAGTCTAGTTACATGTTCAAATTATTTTCCTCCATGATAAGCTGCCATGGATAAGGTAAGATAGGCTTTGTACCTGCTTCTAATGTAATATAAAAGCTATCACCAAAAACAAATTGAACTTGACCAAATGTGAACACAAGAAAATTTCTGATTTCTGAAATGAAAATCAGGCCTAATATTTGGATAAAGTGAATCAAAATGGGGCTAGTCTTAAATACTATAGAAAAGTAGCTTGTAATGATCTGGAAGAATCGCATGACAAACCTTTTCCCACAGTACAGCTTTGCTTTACTCCTAATTGTATCATTTCTTTCTCCCTCCCTTCTCTTAAGCAAGTATGTTTGAACTTGGCTAAGCTGCTAAAAAAAAAAAAAAGCTGCTATAAAAAGGATTAAATTTCAGCTATAAAATGAGGACATTGGCTCTCTTCCAGCATTGATTTGATATCTTTATTATATATCTATTATGTTATATATGTCTCAAGTACTGTGCAAGAACAAATTAGTCGATTCCTTCATAAAGATACTGTGTCTGATTTGAGTGGTTATTTTAATCATGTTTAAAGCTTGTATTTAATATTATTCAGTACATTTGTGGAAGTATATTATGTCTGTTATCAGGTTCTTGAAAATTCCTTAAAAGATTTCAGAAATGAAGAGGTAGGTGGGGGGTTTCTATAAACTCTTTTACTTAAGGAAATGATCAATTCTGACCATTCCCATGGGAATGTTTCAAAGTAAATACATTTCAAACATGATACAGAATTTCATGACATAACTTCCACAGAACTTACTGATTTTTAAAGATGGAAGGGATCTTAAAAATCAAGTTTCATGTTTTGTATAAGGAGAATGAGGCCCGAGTGCTTGACTGGCCAGGGCAAATGGGCCACACCAGACCTGAACCAAGATTTTCAGATGCCAAATCCTAAGCTCTCTACCATGAAGCCTTTTGAGGGTGTTTTTGTTTTTGACATGTCCATTTTCAAAGACTAGGAGCCAAAATCCTGGTCTAAAATTATTTCCTACTATAATACCTCTGTCAGAGAACTCTTCTATTTGGAAATTTATTGTTATTAGTTTTACATTATTAGGCTACTTAATTTTGTAAGAAGGACGAGGGACATGTAACATAAGTTATTTTTTCTTTTCAATCTTAGGCAGAAGATGACAGGGACATAAAGCTGGGACTGAACTTGAAAAATGAACTTTGAGAATCTTATGCTCTATCCTACTTCCTCTTAAAAATATACTTTCTTAGCAACACCAAAGCATTTTACTTCTACTCAAATCTTTACAACAATCTGGGATTTGAAACTAGGCCTTTATATGATTGAATTTATTACCTAGAATATCTTCTCTATTAAGAAATGAAATGACTTAAGTTTACATTGTACATTTACGATAATTCTAAAATCTTTTCTACATTGATAAGATTGTTAAGACACTTCTGAGTCATTTTTTTCTTACTAAAGGCTGTTGCCTCCATGTCAAAATGGAATCACTTAATGCATAGCCTTATAACCAATGTCCATGCATACTTATTTCCTTAAATAGAAGCCTCCTGTAATGGCTCATATTCAAGTAGAATTTAGCAAAATTCCAGATAGATAGTTACTATCTGGCAGCTTCACTAAAAATGGCCTTTGAGTAGCCATAATAAGATTCCCCAAATCCCTTATACTTTTATCAGTAAGTCCTTCAGCCCATTTCACACATAAACACATCATGTCTAACAAGCTTGGTTAACTGGTTTCTAACCCTCTCCCCAATTTTTTTTTTAACTTTTATAAGAGAAAAAGGAAAGGGGTAACCACTACAGCTAAGCCCACTGATTGATAGCAAGGGTAGAGAGATTCAAATCACTCTGATAAAACCATTGTTTCTACTTGGATTAAGTATTAAGGACCTGATGGGTTATCAAGTCCTTCCTCCTTCCTTCTCCCCTCCATAGATCATTAATATACTTAGAGCACGGTACAATAAATGTTCATGATAATGCTGAACTATCAGAAGATTAAATTGTGTTCCATATGCTATTGAAGAAGGTAGAAAAGTACAGATTAAAATTTGATATCAAAAGGGGTAAAACCTTCAGCTCTATTCAAAGGTTTTTGATAGCTGGGGATTTACTGTACCATTTCATCTAGAATATAAGATTAGTCTACTAACAGCTTTGTTTAGAAAACTATAGGGTCTACTGAATGTGATGTGCTTTGAATGTTGATTGAAGCTGTCTTTTTTTGGGAAAATGTTTACTGACACAGGAGTACTTGTATTGGAATATTTAACATTATACTGATATTCATAATAAAATGACCTTTCCACACGTTGATAGTTGATGTTTTGGAGTTATTTTTTTGGGAAAGGGTACTAGCAGTCAGAATGGTAAATGACATTCAGTACTATTCAGATTGGTGACAGTGTGGATATTATTGATTGCTTTATGGCCTTTTCAGATCTACTTTCACAGCTTGAAAAATCTTCCTACTATCTTGGTTATTCAAAAAATAGGGAAAAATAAACTTTTTCTCACCCTTAAGCTGGTAAACTTCACCAACCTGTGAACCAAGCTAGGAAGAGTTTTTTGTTAGTGAAATCAACTTAATACAATTCCAAAAGAATACTTTTAAAAAATTAAATTTCATTCTTTCCCTGTAAATAACATTGTCATACTTGAAATTTTAAACAATCTATGCTATCTAGTATGTAGTTAATTTCTCACCTGTGTTTGGATATATATATGTGTGCATTTTCATATGTAGCGTTAAGCTTATAAGCCTATCCACTATTCATGTTAGTTACAGAGGGGAGAGCAGAGAGAAGTTGGGATTTTATGACCAGATTGCATGGTAGTTTTGATATTAATGAATATACTGGAAGGGGGTGTTAGTTTATAATGCTGGGGCAAAAACTAGTACTTGGTTACCCCATTAAATCAAACTTTTTGGATGCATTCATAGTATTGGACGTAAGGGGTAGGGGAGAAGGAGTTACTTAAACTATGAATATCCAGATCTGAAACAAGCTGTAATAGGATTCTATTAGTGTATAAAATATTTGCAAAGTTTTCTTTAAATTATTTGCTTGGTTCTATTCACTTATGTACCACTTTATTCAGGAATTACGCTTCAATCATATTTTGTCATTTCTTGAGGTATGATAATTATTTTCACATGCCTTGCTTTATAAAATTTCTCAATTGCTCAAGTATTTCCATTAGATTCCTAGTGTCTTTTCCTTCCAGCTTTTTTTTAAAGTAAATTTCAAAGATGGCACAGAGAAGCCAAGAAATTTCCTGAGTTCGAGTTTCCCTTGGAAATGTTAAATCAAACCTCTGTAAATAGATTTTTTTAGCAACAGAACTCACAAAAAGACAAAGTAGCTCTGAATATGAGAAGCTTAGGACAGTTCGTTCCCCTTGTGCCTCAAAAGCAAAGTTCAACTTTAAAAGTCACTAATTTGGCTTTAAAAAATTGGCAAAAAAAAAAAAAAAAAAAATCCTGATCACAGAAAGTTCCTATGTCAACAGGAAAGTTCCAAACACAAACTCAGAAAAATACCTACATGTGAAACCTTAAGGAGGAATATGAATTAGTCTCAAGCTCAAAAAGCCTTGAAAAAGAGCACAAAAAGATTTTAAAAATAAGCAAAAAAAAATTTGGGGAAAAGAGGAATGCATAGAAAAAGGAAAGAAAATTTGACTAAACAGTTAAAAAATGCAACGGAAAAGGAGAAAAACAAACAAAAATCCTTAAAAATTAGAATCAAGCAATTGGATGCTAATAACTGGACACTAATGACTTGCATCAAAATCAAAAGAATGAAAATAGAAGAAAATGGGAAATACTTCATTGGAAAAACAAATGGCTTAGAAAACAGATCCAAAATGTTTAGAATCTGAGAATTTACTGGACTACCTGAAAGCCCAAGGCCATGATCAAAAAGAGTCTGCACAGCATCTTTCAAGAAACAGTCAAACTGCCCTGATATTCTATAACCAAAGGGTAAAATATAGTCATTGAAAAGAATCCACCAGTTACATCTTGAAAGAGATCCCAAAATGAAAATTCCAAGTTAATATTGTAGTTAAATTCTAGAACCATGAAGTAAAAGGAAAAAAAGTGCAAGCAGCCAGAAAGAAACAATTTAAATACCAAGGAGCCATAGTCAGGAATACAGAGAATTTAGTAGTTTCTACATTAAAAGATCAGAGGGCTTGGGATATAATGTTCTGGAAAGCAAAAAAACAAAACAAAAACAAAAAGTTGGGTTACAATCAACTATGCAGCAAAATTTGAACATAATCTTTTAGAGGAAAAGACGGACATTCAACAAAATAGGAGACTCAGACTTTCCTGGTGAAAGGCACAAAGCCGAAGCCATGTTCAAGAGAAAGGTAAACAGGAAAACAAAACATTGAGGTTAAACTTTTTACATCCCTATACAAGAAGATACTAGTAATTCTTGAGAACTGTTATCTCTAGCAGGGCAGTTAAAAGAGTATTACATAGAGGGTGTGGGTATAAGTTGAAGCTGACTTTCATGGGATGATACAAAAAAAAAGTTAAAGGGTGAAAAATTGTATGGGGAGAAAAAAAGAGGGAAGCAAAATAGAATAAATTACATGGTATGAAAAGACTTGCAAAAGACCTGCTATAGAAGAGGAAAAGAAGTGAGGGACTGAGCACTGCTTGAATTTATTGGATTGGCTCAAAGAATAACGATCAATTGGATATGGAAATTTATAGAGAAGGGGAAAGGAAAACAAGGGAAAGGAGGGGTTACTGATAGATGAGAGGGCAGAAGAGGAGGGAAAATGGGAGAGGGAAGGTAGAGACAGGAAGATAGATTGAAGGGGAGGTGGAGTTTAAAAGCAAAAACATTGGTAAGGCAGGACAGGGTGAAAGGAGAAAGTAAAATATAATGGTGAAAGGGAAAACATAGTAAATCATTAATGTGAAAAATAATTCAAGTACTGTGGAGCTAGAATCACAACACAAGATTTAGCAGCTTTTACAAGGATCAGAGGGCCTGGGATTATATTTTGGAGGGCAAATGAAAGTAGGATTACAACCAAGAATCATCCACCCAGCAAGAGTTCATTTCTTTAGGGTGGGAAATGGATATTCAATGAAATAAAGCATTCTTAATTAAAAGCCTTTGGTCTGAATAGGAAATCTGATGCCAGATTAGAGAAGCAAAGGACTCATCAGAACTAGCAAGATATTCTTCAATTGATGAATGATCAGAAGATGTGAATAGTTTTTAGATGAAGTAATCATAGCTATCATAACCAAATTTTTAAAAATGGTCAACTCATTTTTGACCAATAAATTTTCTATTTATTGGAGAAATGCAAATTAAAAAGTTCTGAAATACTACCACATACCTATTAGATTGACACAAGATGGAGGGGATGTGAGAAAAAATTAATGCATTTAGTGGAGTTGTGAACAGATTCAACCATTCTGTAGAACAATTTGATAAAGCACTAAAATTCTGTAAAAAGGTATGCATACCCTTAAACCTAACAATAATTGTGTCTATACCAAAAGAAATCAATTCCTACTTCGTTGCATTTCAGCTTCAGAGGCTGCACTGAGTGCACAATCTGCAAACAAAAAATCATGCACCAATAGATGCACCATACACCTCCACTTTAGTTTTGGCATATAGCTTTTCCAAATTGAAGACTTGTCCATCAGTGCAGTAAATGACTCTCCTCATTAAAGGTATTTGACAGCATGGCTAAAAACATCATGCTTAAAAAAAGCATGGGAACAAACACAAAACCTTGTTTCCCTCCACTGGCAACTGGGAAAGCTCCAGAGTATTGCCCAAAAATGGGGCAAACCATGCCATCATTAAAGTGACGTGCTATACTAATGAACTTCTCTGAGCAAATTTTGACAAATTTCCATAAGCCTTCATGACTGACAGTATCAAAGACCTTGGTCAGATGTACAAATGTTACATATAGACATCTCTTCTGCTCCTGATATTATTCCTGGAGTAAACACCGTATTGATTGTTGCTCAACCCCTTCTGAAGCCATATTGGCTCTCAGGTAGATAACCTTCCAAGTATAGGATCAATCTATTAAGGAAGACTCAGACAACTATCTTTCCAGCAGTGACTAAAGATCCACCCCACTGATTGTCATAGGACAGTATTCCCTTTACTTTTAAAGAGATGGGCAGGGGCAGCTAGGTGGCACAGCGGATAGAGCATCAGCCCTGAAGTCAGAAGGACCTGAGTTCAAATCTGGCCTCAAACACTTAACACTTCCTAGCTGTGGGACCCTGGGCAAGTCACTTAACCCCAATTGCCTCAACAAAAAAGAATAAATAAATAAATAAATAAAGAGATGGGCAATATATGAATCCTTGAACCCCTGGGGGCACAACTTTTTGCCAAATAATGTGGAAAATTTTAGTCAGCTTTTGTATGAGCAATGGACCTTCCATCTTGTGAATTTCAGCTGGAAGAGAATCAGCACTGGATACTTTGCCACTCAGAAATAATCAAATGGCATTCAAAACCTATTGTCAGTTGGAACTTCACCTAGGAAGTGGTTGATTTCAACTTGAGGTCTCTGTTGCTTGTGTGAATTTTGGCTTAACACCACCAAGAAAACACGGGCACTCCAACCAGTACCACTGCTTAAAACACATGGTGAAGTTGCAAATGCTGTGGACAAGTTCTCTTACTTTGGCAGTATTTTACTTTCTAGGGATGTACACATTGACAATGAGATTAACACACACATTGCCAGTATTTGGGAGGTGCTGAAGGAAAGTGTGGGGGAGGAGAGGTGTTTGACTACTACACTGAAGGTCTACAGAACCATTGTGCTGACCTCACTGTTGTATGCCTGTGAAACTTTGACAGTCTATAAGTGCCATGCCAGGAAATGCAATCGTTTCCATTTTAATTGTTCTGGAAGATTCTAAAGATCACTGGCAGCATAAGATATCAGATACAACTGCAGAGCATTCCAACTCTACTGGAGGGCACAGCTCCATTGGGCTGGCCACACTGATTGAATGCCAAATGTATGTTTGCCAAAGACAGTTTTATGGAGAACTCTCATTGGGCAAGCACTCACAAGGTGGTCAGAAAAAAGCAATACAAAGACATTCAAAGTCTCTCAAGAACTTTAGAATTGATTGTATGACATGGGAGATATTGGCACAAGATAGTCTAGCATGGTGTGCTCTCATCAGAAAAAGTGCTGTGCTCTATGTGCAAAGTAGAATTGAATTAGTTCAGAGAAAATGTAAGATGCAGAGAAGCCACCCCCAAATATTCACAGGAACTGTTTGTGTCTGAACTATGGCAGAGCATTCTGAGCTTGTCTAAGTCTGATCAGCTACAGTCTTTTTAAACACACGAATGTCATTTAGATTCTCTTCAGTAAGAATAACAATCAACCCAAAAGATTAAAAAAAAAAAAAAAAAAGGAAAAATAATGTACAAAAATATTTACGACATCTCTTCTGGGGCCAAAGAATTGGAAATTGAGAGGATGCCCATCAATTGGAGAGTGGCCAAATAAATCACGGCATGTGATTATGATGGAATACTATTGTGCTATAAGAAATGATGAGCAAGATGCTCTCAGAAGAACTTGGAAGATTTACATGAGCTGATACAAAATGAAATGTACTGTCTACAAAGTGAAATCAATATTGTATGATGATCAGCTGTGAATGACTTAACTACTCTCAGCAACATAATAATCCAAGACAGACAACTTTGAGGGATTTATGAAAAATGCTAATCACACCCAAAGAACTGATGGTCTGTATACAGATTGAAGCATACCTTTTTATTTTTTTTTTTACTTTATTTGTTTGGTTGCTGCTATTGGGTTTGTTTCCTCCCCCCTCTCCCCCACATAACTATTATAGAAATATTTTACATACCTATAAACATATTACCCATATTGAATTGCTTATATTTTCTTTCTTTCTTTCTTTTTTTTTTTTGCTGAGGAAATTGAGGTTAAGTGACTTGCTCAGGGTCACACAGCCAGGAAATGTTAAGTATCTGAGGCTAGATTTGAGCTCAGGTCCTCCTGACTTCAGGGCTGGTGCTCTATCCACTCCACCAACCAGCTGTCCCGAAATTGCTTATATTTTCAATTGAGATGTATTAGGGAGAGAAAAGAATCTGAACTCCAAAGTTTTAAAAATGAATGTTAAAAATTGTTTTTACATATGTAACTGGTTTAGATGTTTTCCCAATGGGCAACAAAGATGCCCACTGTTACCAAAATTATTCAGTATTGTACTAGATTTGTTAGCTTTAGCAATAAGAGAAGAAAAATAAATTGAAGAAATTAGGATAGGCAATGGGGAAAAAAAACTGGATAGGCAATGGGGAAAGAAAACTATCACTCTTTGCAAATGATATGAGGTATAGAGAATACTAGAGAATTAACTGAAAAAACTACTTGAAATAATCAACAACTTTAGCAAAGCTGCAAATCATCAGCATTTCTATACATTACCAACAAAGCCTAGGAGCAAGAACTGGAAGAGAAATTCCTTTAAAGTAGCTGTAGACAATATAAAGTATCTGGGAGTCTACCTGCCAAGACCAACCCAGGAACTATATGAACACGGTTACAAAACACTCTTCATACAAATGAGATATAAAAAATTGAAAAAATACCATCAGTTGGTCGTGAGTAGGCCAAATTAATATGACAAAAATGTCAATTCTTAATCTACTTATTCAGTGCCATACAAATCAGACCATCAAAAATTATTTTATAAAGCTAGGAAAAAAAATTCATTTGGAAGAACAAAAGAATACCATGGGAATGTAAAAAATATAAAGGAAGGTGGTCTAGCTGTACCAGATCTAAAACTATATTATAAAGCAGCAATCATCGAAACTATTTGGTACTGGTTAAGAAATAATTGAACTGATATTCTCCATTCTGGAGAGCAGTTTGAAACTACTATCCAAAGCTATAAAAATGTACATGCGCTTTAATTTAGCAGTACTGCTACTGAGTTTGTATCCCAAAGAGATCATAAATCACATGCACAAAAATATTTATACTAGCTCTTTTTGTGGTGGCAAAGAGTTAGAAATTGAGGGACTAATACCCATCAATAGGAGAATAGCTGAACAAGTTGCTGTATATAAATATAATAGAATACTATTGTCCTATAAGAAATGAATAGGCAGATTTCAGAAAAATGTGTAAAAACTTACATGAATTTATGCTGAATAAAGTGAGCAGAACCAGGAGAATACTGTATACAGTGTGTGATGACTATGATAAGATTTAGTTCTTCTCAAGCAATACAATGATGCAAAACAATTCCAAAAGTCCTAATGAAAAATGCTACCCACAGCAGAGAAAGTAAATAAAAACCTGTAAATATATATGTGTGTGTGTATATATATATATATATGTATGTATATATATATATATGTATGTGTATATTGCAATTAATTTCTGAATTGGGATTTTGTAATAGGGCTAAGTTCTATCTCCTGCTACCTTTTAAAGAGAGGGAGAGCTAAGGTTGGCTCTGCTTATTCTTCTGGATCTTTTGAGGTTCAGAGCATTGGTTTTGAGGATTTTTACAATTATTTCAATAATCCTGAATGCACTGTTGTTACTCAGGCATTTTTTTTTTTTTTTTTTTTGGTTTCGGGACTTTCTCTAGGGTGCCTCCAAATACAAAGCCTTGAAGACTATCATTGTCCAAAACCATTTTTAATTGTTTGGGAAACTGTGGTTTCCTGCTGGCAAGCTCCTTTTTTCAATAATCCTTAGGCTGCTGACTAACCTCTTGTACTGTTTAGAGGTATATTAAGTCGGTTTCTCACTGGATTTCTTGAATTTTGGTTTAGCATGAATTTTAAGGTTTTATTAGAGTAAGTATGTATGTGGTCTTCCTCTCCCTTCAGGCAACTATCTCAGTTTCCAACATGCCCTTTTGAAGGAAAAATAAACTTTAAGCATAAAGACCCTTAAATTCACGGTTCATGAAGTCTTCTAATATTTTCCCTTATAGAAGGGAGAGGCAGTAACCTGTGGTGGATAAGGAACTAGACTCAAATATGTCTCAATACTGATTCTATGACAATTAGCAAATCATTTAACTTCTAAGTGTTCCAGGCATTTCTCTCTTTAAAACTGAAAATAAAAACTATTAAGCACATACCACCAAGCAGAAATGCTTCAATTCTGCCCTCAAAGAATTTACATTCTAATTGTACAAACTGTATTTGCATTGGTGGAGGGAATTTATTTGTCTCCTAATAAAGAAAAAATAATTCTCTTTTCCCAGTCTCCATGCCCATAAAAATAAAAAACTTTTTTTAATAAAAACTATCATAGATGATGAGAAGCTTGTGTGATAGACAATCATTGCACAACTTACTAAAAACAGTTTAACAAGTGTTGGGGAATGGGGAAGAAAAGGAGGGTAAGCTGTGTTAAACCAATTGTAGTAAGTGAACAATTTGTATTAGTCAAAGGATTTTATTATATCACACATAATTCATAAGTTCACAAGGGACTGATTCATAATCTTGTAATAAAAAAAAAAAAAAACAGATGCCATGGCATAGGAGAACAAGTCAATGTTGCTCTTCTGCCTTTGTTGACTTGCCTTCTAACAACCTCCCCAAGTCAGTCTTGCTACATGATCGGTCTTCTGTTTGGTAGGCTTTATAAATCCTAAAAGTTCTAGTTCAGATACAGCTCTGATAAATCGAGCACTGAAGGCAAAAGCTAAGGAAAGAAACCAAATCATGGTTCTGCTCTGATGTTTAATATGTCAAATGAAGGGAGAATGGGGAGTAATAAGATGTATTCAATTAGAACTTATTACTACAGAAAGAAAATAGGGAGAAACAAAATCAGTCCTAACTGAAGCTCTCCAGCAAAAAATAGCGCTACCAAATTTCCTAAAACATTAACAGACTATATAGGAAAAAAAACAAAACAAAACAAAACAAACAAGGACTCAGATAATTCTTGAAATGTTAGAGATTCCATTTTTGGTGAATGTAAAAAAGTTAACATTGTACAATGTAACTGTGTGTGTGTGTGTGTGTGCACGCATGCGTGAACATATAATACCCAGTATTATATTTCTGATTTATTTCCAGAGTAGAAATTCAGCACAAATTTTTGCTACTAAAAATTTAGTTATTAGATCTAGTCACAGTGTTTGCTTTTAAAAATCCTCAGTGAAGATTTGGGAAATTGACATTCTGTTAGTCATGTGTATCTGAATAGTGCAAAACTATATAAAAGGATACTGGATAATTTCCTTTATCTCTTCTGAGGCTGTGGAATTTGGATCTGTTTCTTCAGCAGCTGTTACCACTGTTGCAAAAGCCTTTTGAAGGGACCAAACATAGAACTTAATACTTGGAATATTTTTAGGCTTGCCAAATATTCTGCACATATGGAGTATACATATTTGTGTCTTGTCCCTTTTTTTCCCCAATATCCCCCAGTTGAGCGGGTCAGACAATGCTGTTGATCTGTATGTACACATAATTCTTTGCTCTCATTAAAATTCCCTTTATTCTTACAAGTTTGGAAATTCTAAACATTTAAAATCAATCATATATAATAAGTTAATGCCATCCTAACCCTAGTTATACTTACAAGTTTCAAAAATCTGAACATGTGATAAAGAAGAGGAATTAAAGGCAGCAAAAATTAGAGGCTCAAGGAAAAAACCTAAGTGACTCTTTCTCCTCTCCTTCTCTCCTCCCCTCCTCCTTTCTCTAAGTTCCAGTAAAAAGCCCTTTTGGAGTTATGGAAACCTTTCCCCAAACTTCCCCATCCTTGGCTGGAGGCATGCCTTTAGAAAGCTGTCTAGAAAACAACTTTTTCACTGAAAGTAACACAATAAGACACATTACTCCATGGCATAAGTGTTTTAAAACAAGTATCTTAATCCTCAAAGTACTATCTGAGGAACAGTATTATTACTATATAGTATTATATCTCTTAGAAAAGAAACAAATAAGAGTTATCAAGGGCCATGCCAAGACTCTCTGAATCTAGTACTTCTCAATTTGTAATACACACATATATGCTTTTATATCAAAATATATCTTGTTCTTTTATGATGACAAAGAAATTATTAAGAGGGGACATAGACTTTCAAAAGTAGAAGTAAAAGACATTTAAAGAACAAATGTGGATCCTCAAGAACCAATGCAATTAAAACATTAAAAAAAGTGGTCATATATGACTAAGTAGATCACATATAGCTTATTCTCCTAAAAACATACCTCTGACCAGTCCACGAGATTGATGAGCCTACTACATTCCAGATGAAGTTTATATGCTATGCAGATGTCAGGTGCTACATTTGGAATGGAGTCATCTTCACTTTTCAGAGCCTGATTCTAAAAATAATATAAATTATGATTGCTTTTCTTACAGTTGGTAAGAGGAAAAATTAGAATCTAATGAGTTGCAATAAAATGAACTTTTTTTAAAAAGTATCTTTTAGTTGTTCAATATGCTACATCATTTGGGTGAGTTACAGTTATAACCTCAATAGCCAATTCTGCACATTCTTTCCTACTAGGACTTTGGTGACATTTGTTTTTGAAGAATGTTCTCAGGATTAAAAGATAAGCACAATATTTCTTTCTTATTTTAATATTCAATAATTACTAGAAAAGCCTTAATTGCATTATCATTTTTAAATGGATTTTCTTTTTAATTTTCAATAAAAAAATCTTACTTCCATAATTCTAACAACCATATGCATAATTGAATACTAAATGAAAGTTCTAGTTAGATATCATGAAGCCTTCTTAAAAGAGAAGCCTGAGATTTGTTGGGCCAAATCTTATAAAGGTCATAAAACCAAGTCCTTCATTACAAGGAAGACAGCATCCAGGGGATCTTATAGATCATCTAAGCCATTTACCTTCATATTTCAGATGAGGAAAGTGAAGTGACAAGCTTAAGGTTATTTTTTATATGTACTCCCTCTGACTCCAAATCCACTGCTTCCCCCCCTCCCCTTAGCTTCTCTAATATTTCTATGAAAAGGAAAAGCAAAACAAAACAAGACATTTTGTATCAGTCATTTCTTCCCCTCTCCTCCTCTAGGAGTATGTCCTCAGGGAACTGAACCCTCCTAAAAAAAAAAAAAAAAGTTAAGGAAAACCAACCGGAGGTGACAACAGATAATACAGGAAATATTCTGTATTGTCCTTCACCTCTGCTTTGAGAAGGTAGGTTTGTTTCATTAGCTGTTTTTTTTTTTTTTTTGCTGAGGCAATTGGGGTTAAATGACTTGCCCAGGGTCACACAGCTGTTACATGTCTGAGACCAGATTTGAACTCAGGTCCTCCTGACTTCAGGGCTGGTGCTCTATCCACTTCACCACCTAGCTGCCCCTTGTTTTTTTTTAATTAGTATTGATTTTTTCAATTATTTGAATTAATTTCCTTTTTAGATGAAATCTGTGCTTTTCATCTATATTTTTCATCTCATTCTGTGTATCTAGTTTCTCTTGCAATGATTCTCAAGTGAGGACTATAGGATCATAGAACTGGAAGGAATGATAGAGGCCACCTAGTCCAAGTCTCTCATTTTACAGATCAGGAGCAAAAGCCCAGAGAAATTAAGTGATTTGTCCAAAGTCACACATACACACTCTAACATTTAGGGATACTTCCTTAGATTTGTTTGGTGGAGTACTTAGGAAGCATTAACATTTTAGAGACTTAAGCAGTAGATTGAGATGCCAATAGATAATCCTACAAAAATAGAAAAGAAAACTGACTTTGTTTTGTTTGTTTGTACAAAACACTCAAAACAAGAGAAAAGCCTATTCACAAAGGAGTTTTACATTCTTAAGGTCTAACTCCTTTGTGAATAGGCTTTTCTCTTGAATGTAAATCTCTACATGTATTCCTGTTGACTTTAACAGTAATGAAGTTTGTCAGAAATAAGGTTTATCATGAAAATAACTCCAGCAGAACGTTACTTTTATTTTATATATATATGACAAAATCATAAATTGTATCTACAGATTATAGTACAGTTAATTTAAGGAAATAGTCTAAGAAACTTGTACTTTTAAAGATGTAAAACATGCTGCCATCTAATCCTGAGAGGAAAGATCAGCATAGTATTCTACAATTTGTTCTTAGAGAAAACAAGTATTTGAATCCTCACTGGAATGGAAATACATTGGACTTAAATGGGGCTGGATCCAAAATACTTTGTCATAGGCTTCCTTTTTAAAAGTGTGTTTGTGACAGTGGTAGCCATGTACTACGGAGTCATATTTGTTAAAAGCAGAAGAGAAAAAATATTTTGAAATCTTGTTTACTTCCCCTATTAGAAACTTGGGGTAGCAGTGATTGTTTTCTTGCTAAATGTGGGACCCAAAGTCAGACAACGAAACTTAAATGGATCTGTTGTTCAAGATCAGAATTAAGTTCCTCTCCGTGGTTGCTACTTTCCTGACATATCTCATGTTGGGAAATCAAGAACAAGAATTCAAATTTCCTGAAGTGTACTGAAATTAGAGCACTACCCCTTGGGTACTGCTGACTATTTTGTATGTCTGGAGATGGGCTGCCTTTTGAGAACAAAATGACATCTGTGCAAAATTCATCATGAATAACCATGCATATAATATCTTACATTTAACAATGTGCTTTTCTCACATAACAACTGGTAAGTCAGGAAATGTAACTATCTTCATTTAAAAATAAGGAAACTGAGGCTAAGATAAAGTGGGGCATGTGCTTTCAGAGCCAAGACTCAAATCCAGCTCTTTTTATTATATTGCCTATTACATGACTACATGCCTATGGAAACATTTTATCTTTGAATTCCTAGACGACCAGTGCAAGTGTCTAGATTCTTATCTAAAGTGCTTTAGATTGGATTTTATCTGAAGAAAATTAAATTGTGCAGAAAAATGTACAATTATAAGAGCTGAAAGTGATCCATCATATGGATCAAAATCCAGTGTCAGTTAATTAACTCAACAAACATTGTGAATCTTAGCAGAGAACACAATGTTAAATGCTGAAGCAGCACTGCAAAGGAAGCAGTCAGCAGGGTCCCCTTTAATACACAAGTGAAGAAGGAGGACTGAAGAAAGATATTTGACAAGAGATCATTTTTGACCTTAGAAAAAGTTTTGGTAGACTAGTAAGGACAAAATTCAATTATGTTCAAAATCTATTCCTATTTCATGTATATATTCACATTTCCTCTCCTACACACACACACACACACACACACACACACACACACACACGCAAGACGGAAGTCCTTCATGAGAAGCTCCCTCAACTTCTCCATACTTCTCTATATTCTTTCTCTTTTTCTGTCTCAGAGGAGAAGTGTTACCTACTTTCTATCTCTTTATATGTAGCCAGGAACGCTTGTGGGAGGCCACCTGACATAGTGGAAAGTATATTGGGCCAAGACCAGGGTTTGTGTTTACAACATTAATTCTCTGAGGTAGTTGATATTATCCCCATTTTAAGTTGAGGAAACTGTAGCAGACAAAGGTTAGGTGATTTGCCCAGAATCACCCAGAGTAAGTGTCTGTGGCAGGATTTGAATTTAGATCTCTCTGGGTCTTGACTTGGGCTCAGCCTGATACACTGCCTATTTACCCTGGAGGTAGGTATCTTAGCTTCTCTGGACTTGGGTAATGAAATGTTTGGATCAGATTTTCTCTAAGATCTTTCCAATCCTAACAGTCAATATAGGAATCGCTTACTCCCTTTCCCAGCAGTCATCCCTATCTGTCCAGTGTATCTTTGTTAATTTTCTCACCAGAGACTTTTTACTTTCTGCCAACAAACCTATTAGATATTTCTAATATTTTATAAGGCCTTTCTTTGACCCTTCTGTTTCATCTTCTTACATTTCTCCTCCCCACTTATGGCCAAACTTCTAAATGTAGAGGGGATCTTTGGATATTTGGATGGATTAACTAATTCATTATTGTGAACATATACAGCTCTCAATTTATCCACATTTTCTCATCATATGCCATTTTTATTTGTGTCCTTCCAATCAGTGCTCCATCCAGTGCAGCAGACACTTTGTTTTTTCATTTGCTATCATTATGTATATGACTTAGCATATGACAGAAACACCTTTTTCAGCCATACATGCATCTGATGACATTTTTTGATACTATTTCTTGCATACAAATCATGGTTAATCATTTGTTGCATCCTACTCACATTCATCTTGCATATTCTAATACATGTTTAACTAAAACTTAATTCTTCTGAGATACTGGTGTTTATAAATCTCAGCCATACAGCACCACCAGGAGAATATTGATAAGACATTCACTGGTAGCAGGAAGCAACTTGGGAACTTCAAGGGGATTGCACAATTTCTCAAAAGCAATTCGGTCTTTCATTTCTTTGTCCAGCTTGATGGATAATCCTCAATACTTTCATATCACTCCTACTACTCCCCTACCATTTTTCCTCCTCCCACACATTTGTCCAACCACTGGCATACTATTATCTGGGTAATATATTCTTCATCCAATTGGTTCTCTTGTGTGGGTTATTAGGCTGATCTGTTTTTTAGTGACATCAATTTTAATGAGGAAACTTACTAATGTTTTGAGATTTCAAAGTAATCTGGTGAACTTCACCATCTTTGTGAATCCTTCTTCCATTTGGGTTTTTAATAGCCTATTTTAATAGCCATACACTGGTGAACATCTGGTGAGGGATCAATGTACAAGTTATCTTTACTTGCTACTGTCAACCAATTTTGTATGATACTTTGTCAGGGATATTTTACTTTAACCAAATGCTTTTTTGTAATTTACAAATAAAAGTCCCAGTATAGCTTTGCATTCTTTTTCAGTCATTGTATAACTGAGGATGTGATCTGCTGTAGAAAATCTTTCATTGATATCTGTTTAAACCAATCATAAAAATTCACAAATATTTTACAGAAACGAGAAAGGAGACATAGTTCAGTAGTTGCTAATGTCATGGTTGTCTTTCTTTAGTAATAACAACTGTGACTTATGGACTAAAAATCCAACTAATTAGATAAGTTCTTAAATGTTCATTGAGAATAATTTAGAATATCAATCCTAATAGGTTTAATATCAGCTAATATAGAATGCATTACTACAGAGCACAGCACTAACCAAAGTTATTGATCTCAGTTAAGACATCATTTCCTCTTAGGAACTCACTTCCTACCTTCAGATAATGATAAGGGTTGTTGAGCGCAGTATGAAGAGCAATTCGGGGAGCAGCATTCAAGTGCTCACGCAATATGTGAGCCCCAGTGAAATACACCACTTCATATAGCGTCTGTGTGTCTGGAGGGGACAGGTACTTTCTGAAACAGTCAAAATGAGACACCAAGTTTTAGAATGGAAGTTTTCCAAATCAAAAAGTCTTTCAACTGCTGTTATTCATCAGTTTACTATTTTTAAAAACCAAAAATATATACTAAAAACTAACTTTGTGCTGCTCATTTTTTGGGGGAGGGAATGATAAATTTAAAGGTTGAAGGGACCTCAGTAATCATTAACTTCTGTGCCACTCCTCCAACCACTTTACAGAAAGGAAACTGATACGTAGAGCAGAACCAGAAATGGTTTGCATAAATTCATAAGTAGTAATAATTGTGTCTTTTGAGTAACATTTCACATCTTTAATGATAACAAAACAATATATTTTTACTTTTAAAATTAAATCTCCAGGAGAAAAATGGCACATATCATTTGGTCCAAAATCTTAAAACTTATAAGCTTTTTTTTTTTTAAAAGAAATTTACTAAATGAACTCAAATATGCTTTCAGAAAATAAACATTTAATTCATTCCTTGGTAATGATATGTATTAATTCTTGGAATGAAATTTTTTTGAAACACTCTCTTAGGAAAACTAGTGTTTATATAACATGTCCTAAGGAAATCATATACTGGAGCTTTTCATACATTTTAGATTTAAAGATATAATTTTTTAAAAAATTATTTAAAGAAAAATGTATCATCTCACATTAATGCAAATTAAAATTCCTTATCCTTAAATTTTTAAATATTTTTAGAAGTAGATACTGAGCCACATTTTAGAGATCCCTATATTCTTAATTAAGCTATCTATCTATCTATCTATCTATCTATCTATCTATCTATCTATCTATCTATAAGGAAAATGTCAATAAAATCTGTTAATTTAAAAGTCATTTGAAAGTATGTTTTACACATGTACATATGGGTTAGAGTGTGCCAAGATATGAACATTATTGCAGTCTGAGCAGACTTGAAAGGCTATCACAGAGCCCAAGTTGGAATGAGAGAGATGCACAGAGAAAGGCCAGAAGGCAGGGTAACAAAAGGTCATATTTCCTAATTTGTTTAAAAGCATTAAAGATACATCCCTTCATAAAGAAAGATTGTGGGCCTTGCTCAATCCTGTGGTCAAGTAAGAAATATTTTGGCAGCATGAAAAACCTGTATCAGTTTCTTTCCAGAAAACAGGCAGTATCTGACAGATACTTGTCCCAATCCTTAGTACAGAGCTTTTGTCCTGATGTTTACTTGTTCTCCCTATGCTGGGGCCCACAGGAATCACTACAATGAATTAATAGCTGAGATGGGAGTGAGAATAAGGAAGAGGGGGAAGATGTTTTTAGTATTCCAAATTGGAATCTTGAAAGCATTTTTTCCATGAAATATCTGTAAAATGATGGTTAGTTTATGTTAATACTGTAAGAATTGATTAAATTTTATGGCTACTTTGCAGTAATAAACAATCACTAAATGGATAACATGACCTTCATCTCCACTGTACATCAGCCCCCTGAGTGATCATCACTTTAAACTTCTGCATACATCTTTCTGAAAGACTATTTCTTTAAATTTTCCTATGCTTATTCACCTTTACTATGACGTTTTATTTTTTGATTTCTCCTTTTCTTCTCTGTGTTTAAACTTATTTATCCACTTTGTCCATTTTTTACCCTAGAAACTCAGTCATTTCTATAATGACCTTTCCCTCAACCCTGATATTCTTTGCCCTTTTGTCCCTCTAGGGTTTCTATTCTTAATATCTTCGACTCCACTTAACTTTTTTCTCTCCTAATCCTGTTGTCCAAATTCTTCTGAATAAAATCATGTTGACTGGATCCACCATCAATTTATGCTATTTTATCTCAACTGGACATCACTATTGCATGTTGATTCTTTTATTTAACTCAAAATTCCCAATTATATTCCTCATACTTCCAAACTTTCTCTTCTCTCCTCAAGACCCCAACTCTCTCCTTTCTCTTTCATTCTCAGGCTGAGAAGAGAGAGGCAGTCCCAACCCTTTGAACTCCTTAAGACTAAAACTCCTACTAGTCCCCTATATCCTTGATTCCATTTCTTCTAATATCCTCCCTTGTTTTGCTCCATCAATGAAATCCTGTTACTTTTATGTATATTTAGTTTCTCACTTTCTTCTGTATCTTTCCCCTCAGCCTATATTCTAAGGCCCCCCCACATCTTTAAAAACAAATAAACAAATCTCTAAATCTAGATGTCCACTCAAGCTACAGTATTATCTTGTAGCCTTTAAGCATTTTTACCATCCAAATTCATCCCTTTTCAGAACTTTGCCATCCCTATCATACTTCCAATTACTCCTCATTCTTATTCATTTCTTATTCAAGCAGTTTACAAGCCTTGTTGAGTCTACTTCCATAACATCTCTCAAGTTTGTCATCATCTCTCTACTTATTCATGGCCACTTCCCACCACCTACTTCAGCCCTTAGTTACTTGTATTATTCCAATAGCTTTCTAATTGGTTTCCCTAGTTCAATTCTCCACCTATCCTTGTTCTCCAATGAGAATTATTCAATATATTCTTAACACAAATGCCGAAGTGATATTCCTAAAACAAAGGTCTGACCAGTAACCAGGTCACTCCTCTACTTAACAAAATCTAGTGGCTCCCTACTACCTCTAGAATCAAATATAAATATTTTTCATCATTTAAAGCTCTTTACAATATGGCTCCAATTTTCTTTCCAGCCTTATTTTGCATTACTCCTCTTCATATACTATCTGTTCCAAGTTGAACTACTTCCTGTAGTTCATGCATTTTTTCCCATCCCTGGTCACTCCGTCCTTTGCACAGTTTGTCCTCCCATGCCTGGAATATACTCCCCTCTAATTTCTGAATCTTAGAATCACTAGTTTCTTTCAAAGCTCAGTTCAATCACCTTCTAAATCAGTCCTTTCTATATCCTTATATCCTCCTGAACAGCTAATGCTTCCCCAACAAATCATGTTGATTTTAAAAAATTACATACTTATATGTTTATATGTTGTTCTTTTTGATAGCATTTAAACAAAAACTGTTTCATTTTTGTATCTCTAGCACCTAGTATAGTACCTAGAACACAAGCATTCAATAAAGATTTACTGAATGTTTGAAATGTGAGGATCTCATCATTCTGTACTTGGTTCTCTTCTTTCTCTATTCTTTCCCTTGGTCATCTCAGATAGTCCTAATACTTTAATGATTAGTCATTTCTATATAGATGCTGAATCTTCCTAACAAAATATTACTCAAAGCTCCAGTCCCACATTTGTAAATTCTTACAAAATATTGATTTTTAGGTCCCATTAGCACTTTAAGCTTAAAATATCTCAAACTGATCACATCTTTCTCACCTACAACCCCTAATACCTGACCCTTTTCCTCCTTTTGCATTTCCCTACTTTTTGTTAATGATATCATCAACCTTCTAGTTAAATAGTCTGCTAACAGAATAATCCATGACTGTTCCTTTCCCCTCATTTTTCACATTCAATCAGTGGCTAAATCCTCTTGATTCTATTCCTACAATGACTCTCCAATTGATTGCTTCCTCTATTCCTGTTTTATCCACCCTAGTTGAAGCCCTCATTTCTTTGGGGGAATTTCTATAAGAGCTTCCTACCTGGATATCTTCCATCCTATCTACCCTTTTTCTAATTCATCCTCCACCCAACTGCCAGAATAATCTTCCTAATATAACATTTTGAACATTTCACTGGTCCTGTAAAAAATATTCTATTTCCCAAAAAATCAAGGACAAACTCTCAATACTCTAACTTCAGACCGTCCACATTTATCTCCAATTTGCCTTTCCATCTTTATCTTATCCTATGTTTCTTTATTTCTGAGTCAAACTAGACTCTCTTCTATTCCTTATTTCTCAAGTTTACTTTCACAAACTTCTATACCTTTGGTGACATAGTCACCCATCACTGTGAAGAAGTCTCTGGCCTTATTTTCCTCCTCTCTTCCTCCTTCCTTTATTTACATCAATGCAATCCCTACTTGCATTCAAGGTCCCATATCTCAGATGCTACCTGCAAGATTCCAGCTCATCTCTCACAGCCATCATCCAGGGAAACCATTCCCATGGAGAAGGGGCCAACTATTCCCACTAATTGCAACTGAAAGGGCAGTCAAGCCAGTCTAGGTAAAACAACAAAGATATCCTAACCACTAATACAAATACTTTCTTGATCACCAAGTCCTTTCAGACCCTGCTGAAGAAAGCCCAAGAACCTTAAGTCCAGGGACTTTGGGAAAATCAATACCCTCCCAAACCACCAGTCCTGCTTCAAACCCAGCTCCCCCTTCCTCAGTTACCACTAAGAGGAGAAGCTATTGTGAAAGGAAGGTCTACCACCACTAGTGCCACCTGATGACTAGCTATCACCAACAAACAAATAGTTACCGAAGCCCTGGAAGTGGCTGCACACCCCAGAACACCATTCCTGCTTCCAACCCAGTCTTCCCAGCTATCACCTGGAAAAGCAACATGTGGAGAAAAGACCCGTCATCCTTATCAACTAACTGCTAATCAACTGCTGCATACAGGGCAGAGAAGTCAGTCTACCTGAAGCACCAAAGCTTCCTTAGGGAATGACACAAGACAGCTTATTCTAGGCAAATTAATCTACTGTTAGTATCATGGCCTCCATCTTCCCTCAAATTCTTATGGTAACAGCACAGGACCCTTGACTTAGGAATGTTCTCAGCCAACAGAAGACACTGGTAGAAACAAAGCCTAGAAACTGTTCTTCCTGGTGCTACAACCACAGCTACTGAATACTCAGAAAATACAATTCTTGACATCAAATACTTGGCCTTATCCAATAATTCAACATCAGAAACCGCTTTATGATGATATTAAAAAAGAAGCATTCCAATCTGCTTTGCCACTGTACCCTAAGAACCATGGGACATTTCCATCTAACTTGCACTTGAAACTGTTCATATATGCTGTCTCCCCCATTAGAATGTGAGCTGCTTGAGAATAGGGACTGTCCTACTTTTCCATTTGTCTCCTCAGAACTTAGTACATAGTAAGCACTTAATAAATTCTTCATTAATTTATGAAGCCTTTCCTATCTGTTCCAGGTGAAAATGATTTCTTACTACTTATATTATTTACAGCATTTTACCTGGATTTATACTTCTCACTTTTCACATTCTACCTTACAAAATATCAATTTGTGTACATATCTACCCACTCCAATTAGGCTATAGCTCTTTGAAAGTAGGACTTTGAATCACAAATGCCTAGAATATAGTAGGTACTTAATAAGTATTGATTGGATTTATTTACATCAAATAATATTATTTTTAAAAGAAAATGCCTTCTGCAGTCCAAACAAGTGACTTTTAGAGAAACTATTGGAATAAAACTATATTAAGTCAGACTGGATATGGTATTATTACTTAAAATTTACCAAGAGCAGGTAGGTAGCACAGTAGCTAGAGCACAGGCCCTTTAGTCAAAATGACCTGAGTCACTTATGAATTATGTGACCCTGAGCAATTCACTTGATTGCCTCCACTCCCTCCTCTGTAAAATGAAGATAATTAATAGCACCTACATTCTTAGGATTGTTGTAAGGATCAAATGAGATAAGATTTATAAGGTCCTTAGCATTGTGCCTAGCACATAGTATATCTATAAATGTTTGTATCTCTCCACCTTCTCTCCAGTCCCTTTCACTCCAATCTGGCTATCCTACTAAAATTTTTAATTACTTAAACAACCGCTTTTCTGAATTCACTTAACCTAAAGGGATGAGATCCCTCACTAATTTAATCAAATGCTTTTCTGCATTTTCTCTTCTGCTTATAAGCATTTCTTTTTCACATTAAACATATATATTAACTTTTAAACTCATTAAAGTTATTACTGAGAGAACTTTAAACTAAAATTTGCATTTTGTTGAAGTAATTATTATTATTTCATGCCTACACAGCAAGTTAGTGGGAAAATAATGACACCCACATAGTCAGCTTCAGCAAATGTGAGAATTTCAGAAATGCAAGATATCACCTGAAAAAGGTATGTTACTTTTTAATCATGCTTGGGCCACCAGCAAACTCTCCATTTGTAAAATTTCCACTTTTAGCATATGTAACTGCAAGTAATTTACCCTCCTTGGCACAAGGGGAGCTTTTTTGCTATCCTCAAATAAACCACATCATGGGTAACATCAAGTGTTTGCCTTCAGTGTGCCAGAGCTCAACTTCAGCAATTGAAACAACAAAGAGAAACAAAAGAACCACGTCAGAATTTCCTTTTGCTCAGCTTAAGAAAACAATTTGGGTGGGAATGCACCACTACAATTCTGTCTTTAAGTGAAAATAATTGATGGATATGCTTAAAAGTTGCCTGGAATTGGGTCACTGTAATGCGTACTTTTAAATTTAGATTCAGGTCAGAATTCTGTGGAGAATTCTGCTAAGTTTTCCTTAAGAGTGGTGCTGAAAATATTGGACTTAGTATCATCAAAAATTGGGAACTAAAGGATTATGGTTAAAAAAAAAAAAAACAAACAAAAAACAACACAAACCCACCACCACCAAAAATTTGACATGTAGCAGTTTTCACTCCCAACTCTATTTTCTACTAAAAAGTAGTTCAAGAAAGGTTGTGAGCCTTTTCTCTTGGACTTTCCATTATTTATAGAGCAGTCTTTTTCTAAAGAATCCACATCTTAATAAACATCAATGATTTAATCCTCAGACACTCTTTTGAAGGAATCTGGCTGTAATACTAGTGAATCTAGAATATCCTCATGATACTATAAATCGTATGTTCACTAGGACTATAAAGGATCCTGAAAAAGAAAAAAAAAAAAGATTTAGTTACTTTCTTCACTAATTAATTTGGCTACACTACAAGTAAGGAAAGCATGGGGCTGAAAAAATCTTCTGAGGAAAGAACTTTAAAGGTCTGAGTAAGCTGCAGAGTTCCACTGAGCAACATTAAACACAGGGAAACATCTTCCAAAAGGAATAACAAATGTTTTTTCAAAACTGAGTGAAAAAAAGAGAGTCATATAATACTTGCTAGGAAAAATCTATGTGAATCTCCCATGAAACAATTTTTAAGATGCAGGAAAAAGTAGAAGCTAAAAGAGGGCAGGAATTATAAAAAAGGAACTAGATTCAATATCAAACTTCTTCAGCTGACTTTGGGCAGACCCAACTGTCACCTAGTTGGTGGGGTACATAACCTAACATGCCCCAATGATTAATGCTTTATTAAATGTCTCTTTTCTAAAGAGCACAATGAATGAGCCAAGACCTCATAGATGGAGAATGACTTTTGCTCTGGAAGTGATATTAATAATGGAAAATAGCTAAGGAAACACTGAAGACAAAGTTAGAACAGAAAGCTTGGCTTACCTAAGTTATAAGGTCTCTCTAGAAAGCAACATAGGAAGAGATGGACAGATAAATGATCCAAATATGATCAAGTCCTAATTATCTGTACCAGGTCTGAGAACCATTTTTCTGTCATATGATTCACACAAGGGAGTGTCACAGCTTGCTTTTGGCAGCAGTTTATTTCTGAGCTGGCAGAATCAAGCCTCTGGCCCTACCTCAGCTGGGGTGGGCCTATCACTAGCACAGAGGCTAGAAGTGGAAGGATGATTACAGGGCACTACTTCTGCATTGATATATTCTTAATGCACCTTTATGCACAGTACAACATTTCATTTAAAAAGGATTTCTTTCTGAAGACTTAGGTATTTGGAACCATGCTAAATTGTTATACTGTTTTAAATGCTTCCTTCTATTCCTTCCACACCAGATGGAAATGGGAAAAACAAACTCAGTTACTTTCAGGCATCTTCTAGCTCTGGCTTACATGGCAGGAACAATAGTGCTTCAGGCTGAGCAAGTGGTATAAGAGTTTGCTTTGAGGGTCAAAAATTATAAAAAAGGAAATGAGGTATGCCAGCCCAGGTGATGGAAGATTATTCTGCAACTACTCAGGAAGCTAAATATGTAAGTATACAAACAGGGATGGTTGAGTTGGTTTCTAGTTATACCTTTGGGAGCTGCATGAACAGGAAAAAAAAGCCATATGTCTTTAAGATAGTTTTTGCTGATGAACAATAATCACTGTTTGATAAACTGAAAAGATTCTGTTTTAGAAACTTGGATGTAGCAACATCAGAGTCTAAGGCAATTGTTGGCCCAACAATAAGGATGAGAGTTATTAATTATACAAAGTGATTTTTCTACTAGTTGGTCACTTTACTACCATTCTTCAATTTATCACTTTTATATGGAACAGTTCTATTTACTTTTGCCATATTTTGTTAATTAATTTTGGATCTCCCCCTCATAGACAGTAGTTTTTCTCCAACATATAGCTACAATGATTCTGCCAACTAAGTGTCCTAAAAGATGGTGCTTCTCATTTTCACTAATGACATGTAATTCATTAGAAACAAATTCTGTGTGCCATTACACCTCCATTTTAATTGGATACTATTTTTCTAATAGTTCATCCCTTCTTCCCTCTTTCTTCAATACCTAGCCTATTATTTGCTTTTAATCTCCACTAAATATCATAAACAATGATAAACAATAACTAGGATGATAGCAGTTTCTTGCTATTTGTCATTTTCTTCTAAATCTCTACTGCTTAACATTCTTCTTAGAATTTTCTTTGCTATATCCCAAAATTTCACTTGTAGACCTAAATGGATGTCCTTGGCAATTTATAAACCCTGAGATATTTTTACATAGTTACAAAAAGCTGGCTTTTTATGACATCACAAACCACAATGATGATTACAGTTAGTGATAGTGAATGACCTTTAATGTTGAATCATGATGTTTAGTCAGGTTTCTAAATTTACTTTATGTATAATGCTCAACATCCATTTAACATAAATAACAAGTTAGACTAATAGGCCCTTTTTAGAAAGTAAAGAAAAGTGGAACTACCATGATGTTTTATTTCTGTGTCTTGTCAAGGACAACTTAAATGTCCAGACTGAAACCCATCATTTACTTCTAATAGAGCCATTGAAATAATGGAAGAGTCTACAATTTAAAGATTTGATTACTAGAAAGCATACAAATACTTTATTTTCTCCTTTAAAAACTTGATGTACTGGATCAAATTTAAACTTATGTTCTTGGACAACAATTAATAGGAATGGTACTTGATGGGATATGTTAGAAACTGAAAACAAGCCCAAATTACAAATTAAACTGGATCAGTTGACCCTTATGTCTTTAGATTTAATAGACTACAATCTGATATCGGTCTCTGAAGCACAATAAAAGGCTTACCTTACCAAGTTGTCAATAAAGTCCACAACTCTGTCCCGCTGTACTTCAAATTTGGTTTGCTTCTTATTTGAACTTCTTAATTCCTTCATTTCCAACAAGGACTACAGATGAAAGAATATACTTTCCAATAACTTGGCTAGGAAATCTCCATGTAAAGGAGATTAATAATATTTAGACAGTAATAAGTCAAAAAAAAAGGGAGGAGAAAGAAGGGAGGACAGAAGAGGATAAGATGGATACACATTATCATGAAAACAACATGAACTCAGACAGACTTAGTGAGGGATAGAAAGTTCTGTCATGCTATGGTCCAAGGGGTCACAAAAAATTGCCTAAACAACAGGCAAGTCTTCCTCTTGGCTTTCATCACTTTTTCAGGATAGAAAGGTCAGAAAAACACACTCTAAGGCAAGGGCTCTTGTTCCAAAGGTCAGGGCAGAAACTTTCATATTTTTTGTTTTATAAAGAGGTCCTATTAAGTTAAAGGAAGGGAAGCAAACCAAAAGTTCAATTTTAGTACTAAGGACATGTATTCTACATTTTAATTCTAAATCTAATTCTAAAATTCTTGTAGTATTATAATTTGAATAATTTTTCTCAAAACTTTATCAGTAAATTACATGTGATTTTTCATGTACAACTGTTGTAACTTGGCATCATGGTGCAAAAATGTAAATGCTTCTTTGAGTTCACAATTATATGATAGCAATGCTTATCATTTGTCCCAGATGTAGTCATCTGAATTTTTGTTACAAAATTGTTTGAAAAAACGAATACTTTTATATGTGGTACATGTGCAAAAAAAAACAAAAACAAAAAAAACAAAACCCAAAAACAAAAAACAGAAGCATCTTAGATTGCTGAAGTAGGAATTAGCAAGATTCTCTGATCACAGTGAATAAGTAAGTGTCATCTATGAATATATCATAATTTTCCTCTTGTTAGCTAGGTTTCGGAAACTTAACTTGTTTCCCCTTGTTAGTTAGTGCTATATTTCTTATGACTGAACTTTCTTGGAGAACATTTCCACTTTTGCTGGCTAGCAAATTCCACAGAATGTTTAGTTAGTTCAGAATTAGGTATGGCAGCGGGACACGCAAAATGTTCAGTTTACAAGTCAACTACAAAGTAAGTATGTTTTATCATTTAAAAAAAACCCCAAAAACAGTTATGCAGAACAAATCTAAAATGCTCAATTAACTGAAAAAGGTTAAGTCACAGGAAGTAACTGGTAGATAAGAAACTAGGCTAACCTTCTGAAGATGATAGAGGTCTGTCTTTTGGAATCCTTTCTGTTGTGATCCTGATCCACTCTCTTCCTCATTGGATTCTGTTTCTAGAACAAAAGCAACATTCAACCCCTTAAAGAATTCAAATGAGTTAACTAAAACACACTGCTGCTAATTCAAGGTAAAATCAAAGGTCATGTTATTTTTCATGGAACAAAGGGCCAGAGTTCCATAAGATGTAGAGTTTTCTTCTTAAAGCTGAAACTCAATAGATATTCTTACATAATTTATGCTACAAAGAAGTCTTCAAAAAGTTTCAGTTCCTTAAAACTTGGATTAAAAACAAGAACAACAACACACTTTCATGTAGTTATACTACATGAAAATAATAAAAGACACAAGCACAAATTTACTTTCTATGGCTATTCCAGAATGGTAAATGACCAAAAGTTGACCCCGGCCCTTTTTGTATGCTCTAGTAGAAAACTGGTGAAGCTGACCTAGATTTACCTACATTGAACTGATTTAGCTACAAAGAAGGCTCAGAATATAAAGAGGAAGCTACTCAACATTATATGGCTTAAAAACCAGAAGAGGTTCCTCCCCCTTCTGAAAGCATAGGAGCCAGAGGGAGTTGTAACCTAAGGCGCCTTCTTTGTTCAAAATCTCTCTTCCATCTCTAGTCTAAATACATATTTGATTTTAATAACACCACACACACGGTTTGTTTGGCTTAATTCAAATGATTGGAAGGGGGAAGGCAGCAATGTTTTCTAATAATGAATTTCAATTCAGTTGTTAATATTTTCTGGTTTAATATTAATTGTTAATATTTTCTTGGATTGCATTATCCAAGCATATATGTATATTATATAGTATATTCTTTTTGCCTCAAAAAATCCCCCAAACAATCCAAACTGTATCTGATCATTAAAAATAAATGAGCTATTCATGGGATTCTACTCCTACTTTAAACCCCAACTGTAATTTTAAATCTAGGTTGCAATGTGGAAGACATTTTAGGAATAAGAAAAAATCATATAGATAAATATTTCTAATCTTTCAAATTGAAGGCATTCTATTTTCATTCAACATTTAAATTAGTAGATCAGATATGAATTCCTGAACAATTCTTATCATAATTCTAAATCCAGATTTCATGGTGGAAAAGGATTTTGGGATTATAACAAAATTGGTTAACCTAACATTTTTACTCTTTCAAAGATTTCAATTTCATTTCATGTCTCATAATCCCATCCTTTTCAAGCACATAATCTAATAATTTCATTTCATTTCTTTTTTTTTTTTTGTGCTTTTTGCTGAGGCAATTGAGTTTAAGTGACTTGCCCAGGGTCACACGGCTAAGGAATGTTAAGTGTCTGAGACCATTGAACTCAAGTCCTCCTGACTTCAGGGCTGGTGCTCTATCCACTGCCCCAATTTCTTAAATTTCTAAAAATACTTCAGATTGCTTTATGCCTTATAATTTCTATTGTTCCCTCAGTGAAACCACATAACATGATTTTTTAATTGCCCTTTGGACATCAGGTTTTCTCAAAGACATAATATTAAAATTTTATCTAAAAATGACTATAGTCAAGATTCAAATTTGAGCTTTTTTTTTTCCTTTTTGGTTTTTGATAGGAATTTAAAGGTAACATACTCCCATAGATGAAGATATGCACAACATAATATTTTCACTCTTTTTGTTGTATGCTTGCATTTTATTTTGCTGCTTCCTTTTTTTTTTTTAAATACTGGTTTGATTTGATTTTTCTCATGTGGCACGATAATTGTATAAATATGAATGCATATATTGGAGTTAACATATTTGTACCATGTTTAACATATATTGTGCTATTTGCCATCTAGTGGAAGGCGTGGGGGGAAGGGAGAGAAAATTGGAACATAAGGTTTTACAAGGGCTAATGTTGAAGAATTGTCCACGTATATGTTTTGAAAAATAAAAAGCTTTAATAAAAAAATTAAATTAAAAAATATGCTTCAACTATTACTATAAAAACATTTTTGTACATTTCGAACACGGATATTTTGGTAATCAGCATAGTAGTGAGCCTTACTGCCTTGAAAACAATTTATATGTGTAAAATTTTCAAGTTCACAAATGATTTATAGAATATTTTTAAAATTCACAAAAAATGAGTAAAATGCTGAAGAAAAATTAAAAAGGAATCATAAATGTGAACTTTTTTCTTTCATTAGTCTTTTTCATTTTAAAAAATTCTAAACAAAATATAGGAACTGTACAGCCAGACCAGAAATGTCTATTTTTGACACTATGATAAAAATCACTGTTTAAGATAAATTTGGAGAAGAAACATTTAGCATGCTTATGGGCTGCTTCTGAGGCTCAGGGCCATGAGATGATTTCAGACCAGTGAATCTTCTTCTCATAACAGTCCATGAGAATGTTGGGTAGTATAATGTCATTTTGGAGAGACTACCATGACCAATGGAACTGTTAGTATATTACACTCACCTTCAAGTTTCTGAAACTGGACAAGGAACTCCTGGAGTTTCTCTGCTGTGCCCCCAAGCTGTTTTCCAGGAGATGATTTAAAAACCTCTAAACATTTCTGAAGTATGGCCATCAGCTCATCTTTAGCCAGCATCCTAGAAAAGCAGAATCAGTGACTGAAGGTATAATGCAACTGGCAAATTAATGAAAAAAAAAAAAAAAAAAAAAAGCAGTGCTTCTCAAAATTTGGAAAGGCATAATTTCTTTTTTCTTTCTTTCTTTTTTTATTAAAGCATTTTATTTGCAAAACATATGTATGAGTAATTCTTCAACATTGACCCTTACAAAGCTTTCTGTTACAGATTTTCCTCCCCTAGTCCCCACCCTTCCCCTAGATGGCAGGAAGTCCGTTATATGTTAATTAGGTTAGAATACTTGACAAATCGAATATATGTATACATATTTCCACACTTATCTTGCTGTGCAAGAAAAATTGTATCTACAAGAAAAAAAAATCTGAGAAAGGAAATACAATGCAAGCAAACATCAATAGAGAGCATGAAAATGATATGTTGTGGTCCACATTTCATATCCCTCTCTCTGGGTGTATATGGCTCTCTTCACTGAACAACTGGAACTGGCTTGAAACATTTCATTGTTGAAGAGAGCCATGTCCATCAGAATTGATCATCATATAGTCTTGTTGTTGCTATCTATAATAAGCTCCTGGTTCTGCTCATTTCACTCAGCATCAGTTCATGCAAGTCTCTCCAGGCCTCTTTGAAATCATCCTGCTTGTTGTTTCTTTTAGAACAATAGTATTCCATAACATTCATATACCATAATTTATTCAGCCATTCTCCAATTGATGAGCATCCACTCAGTTTCCAGTTTCTAGCCACTACATAAAGGGCTGCCACAAACATTCTTGCACATGTGGGTCCCTTTCCTTCCTTTATGATCTCTTTGGGATGTAAGCCCAATAGAAACACTGCTGGATCAAAAGGTATGCACAGTTTGATAACTTTTAGCATAGTTCCAAATTGCTCTCCAGAATGGTTGGATCCGTTCATAATTCCACCAATAATGTATTAGTGTCCCAGTTTTCCCACATCCCCTCCAACATTTGTCATTATCTTTTCCTGTCATTTTAGCCAATCTGAGAGGTGTGTAGTGGTATCTCAGAGTTGTCTTAATTTGCATTTCTCTCATCAATAGTGATTTGGAGCACCTTTTCATATGACTAGAAATGGTTTTAATTTCATCATCTGAAAATTGTCTTTCATATCCTTTGACCATTTATCAATTGGAGAGGGGCTTGAATTCTTATAAATATGAGACAATTCTCTATATATTTTAGAAATGAGGCCTTTATCAGAACCCTTAAATGTAAAGATGATTTCCCAATTTATTGCTTCCCTCCTAATCTTGTCTGCATTAGTTTTGTTTGTACAAAAACTTTTTAACTTAATATAGTCAAAATTATCTATCTGGTGTTCAATTAAGAGTTCCAGTTCTTCTTTGGGCATAAATTTATTTCATCTCCACAGGTCTGAGAGGTAAACTATCCTATATTCCTCTAATTTGGAAAGACATAATTTCTACAACTCAGTATTTCTCTTCAGGAAAAGGAGTATCACCATTCTTTTATTAGCAGTCACTGATTTTATCATAGAGAAGCTTTTTGGTAATTGATTTGATTTTCAGTAGCATTTGAGGAACTTTATATGATAATGTTCAAATCTGAAAAAGCTGAAAAAAGTCTCAAAGGAAACCAAGAAATTGTGACAATTTGTCCAAGGCTATGTTCCTTCAATACAAATTCCTTTGCTTATTCATCCAATGATATCACAATGATTTCACAAAGAATCTATTTGCAAACAAACTGCTTCTGTGCTATTTAGGAATGTGAAAGAGTGAGAGGAAGTTCTTTAACAGCTGATCCTGTGTTTTAAACAAATTAAATAGAAAAGATTTGTAAACTGGAATAACTACTTGAAATGAGACCAAAAGTATTAACCACAAGATGATTCACAAACACTGACCCCTGGAGTTCATATAAGAGTTCTAGAGATTGGTAATTGCTATTCTTATTTAGTGACATGGGGAGAGAGGGCAGCTTATCCAAGGTCACAGTACAAATTAGATCCAAAATAGGATTGAAAACTTAAACATTCCAGTGTCAGTGTTCTATATTTCTCTGGCAAAGCATTTGCTCAAGAGCAGAATTAACCTCAATCAGATCAAGGTTAATGATTTGTTTATTAAGTCATGAAACATAGTTATGCCAGTTACATCCTTAATTGAATGATATATGTACAGAAAATACTAATGGCATGCTGATGACCAATATTAATATCACTAAATTAGAACAAAAGGAATACCAAATAATATTAAATCAAGTTAATATTTATAAACAATAAGAGAAACTAGTAGGGATAAGCGGTGAACTTTTCCTATTTTAAAAAAGAAAATCTAAAATATATTTCTCAAAACTGATTCTTCATTTATATTAATCAAAAGGTTGCTATGAGGCATAAAGAAGAAATTCAATTCTTGATTATCCATGAGTGGTAAGTGGATTAAATATAACCTCTTTCTCTCTCCTGTCTTGCTGGGACCAGGTTATATTGACAGAAGATCTAAAATGGGAAAAGGTCACTCTAGAAGTTAGGTGCAACCAAGTGATATGTTTTGTTTGATGTTTGGATCCTTTAGTGAATTACCAATCTCTAACTCTTAATCCCAGCTCTTAGAAGTTCATCAAAGTAGTAACGTATTTCTGAAGTAAGGTATGATGGCAACATAAGATGCAACTCAAATCACTCAATTGACCTTGCATTTCTTCAATTCCCAAATTCAGGCCTAGAACTTCTAATATTTACCCAACTCAATTATTAAAAGAAAAATTTTGTTCTGGTCTTGCCCTTAATAATGAAGCAAACTTAGGTAGAAGAAATTAAAAGAAGTTTATTAAGTGTCTCAAGGCAACATGACATTGAGAGCATGTAGGCCAAAAAACCAAAACAAAAAACCAAACTGTGACTACAAATTCAAATTAGATGAATTTCTTAATAAGGGAAAGACAATACTCATAAGGGCACATTTCTAAAAGGAGATGGGCTAGCATCTCTCAGCTCCTACTTTACTGCCCTCATCATGGAGGAAATGAAATTAGAGATTTAAAAAAAAAAAAAAAAGGCACATGCAATTATGTACTCTAACAGGGACTACAAAGGACAAGGGGAAAGAATCAAAGTACATGCCTCCTTTCCCTATAGATTGTCTACCACAAGACCTAAATGACAAACAAGAAACAGTGGGGTCACTCATACTGACTCAGTATAAATTTCAATACTATTTTATACAAGCTCATCACCACACACACACACACACACACACACACACACACACACACACTCACACATTTATTCATTTGTTTATTTATTCTAGTGCTATTTTGTCTACAATCAGGGCATAAGAACAGCTTATCACTTTCCAACTTGATTTCCAACTTTATTGGACTACATTCCATAACTTTTAGTGAATTTGATTGTATGGATCAGATACTCCTTCACAGATGCTGTTTTCTATTTTGTTAGTATTAAACCAAATATCCATTACCTGTTTTTTAAAAATAAAAAGTAGCTTATGCCTTTTCCAACAACCACTTACTTTTGATAAAAAACAAAGCAAAACACATCCTAGCTCTGTGTCCCTGGGCAAGTTACTTAACCCCAATTGCCTCAGCAAAAAAAACAAAAAAACAAAACAAAACAAAACAAAAAAAAAAAAAAGCAAAACAAAAAACAATAACAAAAAGAAAAAGAAAAAAACAAACAAACAAACAAAAACGAGCTTGGAACTAGAATTGATAATCCGATAGAACTGAGCAAATTTTTCCTATTTAGGATTATCTAGTCTGAGATTCTGGCAGCTAAGTGGCACTGTGCAGGGCCTGGAGTCAGAAAAACAAATATTCTTGAGTTCAAATTTAGCCTTTGATACCTAGGCCAGTCACTTAATCCTGCTTGGCTTGATTTCCTCATCTGCAAAATGAGAGTTGGAGAAAGAAATGGCAAACTCACTTCAATATCTTTGCCAAGAAAACCCCAATGGAGTCATGAAATCTGAAACAACCAAACAACAATAATCCCTCCTAGAGATCACAAATGATTTTAGGGGCAGCTAGGTGGCACAGTAGGTATAGAACAGTGAATAGACTGAAAGCCCCTAAAAAGAGTCACAGAATCAAATACAACTAAACAACAATAAAAATCTGAAAGGTGTTATTTTGTGAAATGTGATAAATCAATTAATGATATTACATATATGAAGTATATATGTGTATGCATATATATATTATGTATACCTATATGCCTTTATCTATGGCTTTAATGTGCCAATATTCTTGATGTTTCATAGAAAGTAAATATTTTTTATACATATAAGAAAACATAAGATTGGTAAAGTAAGCCATGGTTGATATGGGGTGAGAATTGGAAGTGGAAGGATCTGCATTCAAATCTAATCTTTGATATATAGTGGATATATGAACATGGGCAAGTCACTTAACTTCTTGAAAATCTTTTGCAAATGTAAGACTGTAAATTATACATAACTGATATGAATTGATAGAGGGTGAACAAAGCCAAGACAATACCAAAAAGCAAGGAAGTTGTCAGAGCATTCTCCAGTTTCCCTGCAAATAACTGTCATCTAGCCTCAAAATGAAATCTGAAATAAATAGAATTCACAAAAGGATGAAATAACACAAATTTTCAGCCCAAGATAACTCAGAAGGACTGCAGGACAAGTCTGTCACACTTGGGTAAAAGAGGAGGACAGGCAATATCTGGGCTCTCCAACAGTAAATCTTAGCCCCAGCACAGATCAGCAACCCTGCTCAGTAAACCAGAGGCACAGGAAAACCAGCTAGGAGGCCTCCAGCCCAGAGAAGTGAGCTGCCAGCACCTGAAATCTGATGCATCAGGTAATAACAAGGAAGGTGATCCTGGTGCAACAAATGAGCTGCCAGAACCAGAACTACAAACTACCTCAAGTAAGCCAATGGCCAGGCCCCAAGCTCCCTCGCACATAAAGCTTGAGACAGCATCCTCCTGTATCCCAGGAGCAGAAGTCAATTTTAAAGGTTATTAAGTAGGCTGGAAAACAAACAAACAAACAAACAAAAATATCCTGACAATAGAAAGCTATTATATGGCAAAAAGGAAGATCAAAACACAAACTCATTAGAGGACAACAATTTCAAAATGCTTAAATCTGAAACCTCAAAAGAGTCAACAACTTAGAAAATGAAGCACAAAAATTGACTAAAGAAAACAACTCCTTAAAAAGTAGAACAGGCCAAATGGAAATAGGTACAAAAGCTAATTAAAAAATATTTTGAAGATGGATTTGAATTAGCAAATGACTGCCTTGCTACTGCCCTCAGCTGGCCATGGGCAGCTTGCCACAGTGAATGAAGCGGTGTGTAGAACTGTCAGATTGGATCCCATGAGGCTGAGATTGTGTGTGATGAGCAGATCATGGTAGGCAGTTCTTACAGGATGATGTGGCTTCAGTAGATAATATCCTGGCTCCCAATACAGTAGTACTGGAAGGGGCACTTAGTGGCCAGCTTGCTCAGCAGGAGGATAAGCAGCAGAAACAGGAGCAGCTGTAGTTTGAGCAGCCGCAATGGGAACCTAGGCAGAAGTGGTAGTGGTAGTAGCAGAGGACCCAGAACTCCTGGAAACCCTGAGCCTGGGGACAGCAGAGGGTGCTGGACCATAATAAATTCTTCCTCCACATGCAGCTGCTCCCCATCCTCCACTTCCCAAGGAAGCTTGAACCATGTCAGGTAGGGGAAAGAATATAAAGTTTTTTATGATTCCTCTCAGAAAGTGAGTTGGGTCAAGAAGGAAGGAGGAGGGCTGGTTTGTTTCCCCACAGCTGGAAGCCCCACTCACACCTTTGGGGAATTGGTTGGGGAAGGATAGTTAGGCTGCAAACTGGAGATGTACTCCTTATGGGGAAAAAAAAAAAGTATCATTTTCACCACTTCTCAAGCCTTCTGGACCCAATTAATGAGTACTGAGGTACCACTCTACTGTCTTTAGGGGAAAGGGAAGGCAGAACTGGAAAATGCCTTTGATGGTATCTCCCATAGCTAAGCCTTCATAAGGTAGAAGGAAATAACAAGAACCTAAAGATATTGCAAGAGTAAGATTAAGAATACTAGGCACAGGAGAGAAAAGTTCACAACAGGTAGAAATATGATTTCCTTGTTCTTCTGGTTTTACTTGACTCACACTGCATCAGTTCATACTATTGAGGATTTTCCGAAATTCTCTTTTATTATTTCTTATAACACAATAATATTCCATTACTTTCATATACCAAAATCTCTTTAGCCATTCCTTAATTTAAGAAGTAATCTAGGGGCAGCTAGGTGGCACAGTAGATAAAGCACCAGCCCTGAAGTCAGGAGGACCTGAATTCAAATCTGGTCTCAGACACTTAACATTCCCTAGGTGTGTGACCCTGAGCAAGTCACTTAACCCCAATTGCCTCAGCAAAAAAAAAAAAAAAAAA
>JAJPUD010000521.1:502837-529104 GCA_023553655.1 Myrmecobius fasciatus
GAGAGAGAGAGAGAGAGAGAGAAAGAGAGAGAGAGAGAGAGAAATAATCTAAAATTCGTTAGCTTCTATTTCTTTTACTTTTCTTTTTTCCATTCTTCAGAATCGGGAAATTTGTTTTGCTTGTTACTATTTCCTTGCCAGTACTAGCCTTCTTCTTAAGCCTCTCTCACTATTTCCGCTTGTTTCTCTGTTGAGTTTGATGTGTTTCTGTTCCAAACTCTGTTTTTAATTTTCCTTTGTCCATTTCTGAGAAATGAGGTTCATCTAATATCTAATCCTCAATCCTTCCTCTATTCTGTTTATTATTCTTATGCATTCCAATTATGAGAAATAGCAAGTCCATTTCATTCTTTTAACTTTCTACACTAGAGTATTTCTCCTTTTCTCCTACCTTCTCTAAAACTTCTTCAAGGATTTCTGGAATTAAGATTCTGAAGGGATATTTGTTTCTTACTTATTGTACTTCATATAGCTAAATTCAGCCATCTACTGTCCCTGGCTAAGTTTCCCTGCTGTGGGATCACTCCAACAGGACTTCTATCTGTACCAGTGTTCCACTTTCTGGCACAAAGAATCAAAGATAGATATTTGTAAAATAACCAAAAATAGAAGACAACTCCAACCATAATAACAACTTTTGACCAATATACCACAGATTATTTGTTGTTCAGTCATTTCAGTTGTGTTTAGCTCTTTATGACCCCATTTGAGGTTTTCTTGGCAAAGATACTTAAGTAGTTTTCATTTTCCTTCACCAGTTCATTTTATAGATGAAGAAACTAAGGCAAACAGTTGTATGTAACATTGTATCTTGTTCTGGTCCCCTTAATCACCATCCTTCCTTTCTAGCTAGTATAATAAATTTATAAGTAGACAATATAAAGTAACAATAGCGGAAAGTAAGCTTGCAAAGGTGAACCTTTGTCACAGAAAGATTAAAGGAAAATAATTTGCAAACTGTATCAACTAAAAATCACATCCAGATACTACATGCTAAATCTGGAGAAGTCCTTTAGACCTTGCTGTTAGGCCCTTTAGATCCTATAATCTGTGAGCCTAAAATAAGCTCCAGACATCTACAGTAAAACCAGCAGAACACCAAATGCTCCTAATGAAATGATATGGATATGTTAATGAATTAACTTCAAGGTATCATAGGTAAAGAGTTAGTCTTCTCCCCACCAAAACCCTTTAAAAATGAGAACCCAAACTCTTGCATCTTAAACACTCTTCCTATCTCCATCTGGGTCCATGCTGCCCAATGTCCCCAACTCTAATCCATGGCTTCATGAGTCACTCTCTGCCTCTCCTCCCATCCTCTTCCTCATACTGTCTGCCTCTCTCCATCACCCCATCCATATTCCCATGCCATTCTCCTCTGTCCTCTAACTCCTTGTGTGCTGATTGTTTCTGTACTTTCTGTACCAGTTGCCCCTGTACCCTTTGTGCTTATTAAAGTGTGACTGCAGCCTCACTTCTCACTGCTATTGTGTGCTTTCTAGGAAAGCACCCAAAGAATTAGGTGTGCTTGCCCCATTTCTTAATTCTATAAATTACATAGCAATTCATATGTTAAAAACAAAGGGGAAAAAAGGAAGGAAAAATACCTGAGAAGTTGCAAAGCAGGTTCATATTCTTGTGACTCCCAAATGTTCTTTTCTAAACATGCACAATACAGCTCTCTAATCTGAAAGTAAAAAACACATTTAGTCAGGAACCAGAATACAAAAGCTGTTTTGTATTAGTTTGTCAAAATTGTATATATTCAGGAAATTAATTTAGCATTATTAAAATGACCAATTTCTTCAACTGAAGACAGATATATAATAAACTTAGGACTTTATAAAAACTTCCTTTAAATGAATGCAAAGTGAGTGTACACAGTTTTAGACACCGTGCAGACGTGTTAAGAAGTCTAAATGTGACTGTTGACTCAAAATGTATAAACATATGCTTAATCATAAATAATTATTTCAAAAACAATAGAAATTTCTTCACAACTGATCTTTGAAACTGATGCAAATACTTACAGAGATCAAATTCTTTCATGATAATCTGTTGTACACAAAAATTTCTACAGGTACCTATGCTTCAGTAGTTCTGTGATTTCCAATTAAAAAATATTGGTTACCTGTCGGCCCAAGGGATACTTGGGAAGAGAAGATGTGAATGCATGAAGACACTTCAGAACTAAGAAGAAATTCTCATGGTAAATGTGTAGCTCTTCCAGGAATCTGAGAGTTTCTTCCTAAATATCATTTAAAAAATTTCAATTTATCATTCAAAAGCAAAAGTGATATGATATACCAAGTCAAAAGAAATAATAACTATTTTCAACTAATATTAAACTTACAACAAGCAAACAGAATAGCATAATCTGAATTACAAAAATGAGATCTCAATTCATCAGGTTTTAGAAGACACACAATATACAAGATGAGAGTTAGGTAAATCTGATCACTATATGGATTTTCCATCCGTTGATAATTAGCCAGATATTCTTTCGCAAATGCTAGAATCAGTTTTGTATTTCTAATAAGCATATATTTCTAAAGCTAAGGAGTTATGGAACAGAGAGGGGCAAATGCATAAATAAGCATTTAATTGGCAGTTTTATTGTGCAACTGTCCAATAAGTACTCTACCACCTCACTAGTATTAAATGGGCTGATGAGATGACTATAAAGTAGATGTAATTACTCATGAATAAGTGTAAGAAACTCATTGAAAGTGTGTGCTTTCACAAAAATATTATTACAAAAATATATTTACATCCATGGGAAAAAAGCATAAAAGAAATCTAGGGGGTAAAAATTTCTTCATCATTCTATGGTAGAAATGTACATAGTTTGAGTAACTCATTTAATCTTGAAAGTCATAGTAAAATGACAGAAATTTTAACTCATGGAGAAGAAATAAACTTGACCAAGTTAAACTGGCTTCTCCAGTTCTTATGGGAAATTCAATCCCATCATTCAATATGGCTTCTTGGCTCTTTATAAAAATAGGTCAAATGTTGAATGGAAAGTGAATTTCAAGTACTATTTAAGCCCCAAAGCTCTTCATATTTCTAATTTGAAAAATACTTCAAGCATATTATAGTATGGATATATACTTCCTTAAGCTTGACCACTGAGGGATTTATAGACTGGATTCCATATATTTAAAATTATTTTATTCTGAGTTTAATACCACACAAAACAATACAAAGTAGAATAGAAAAAAAATCCAAGTATGAAACCAAGAATCTAAATTATTTATAGCCTGCTTTGCCTTTTATACATATAATTCTATGTGTAATTTTTAAAGCTGACCTCTTTCCTTCTGACTTTTCTTTTGTCCTCTTCTAATTCTTCTTTTACTTATTTTAAAAATACTTTTATGAGTATTTTTTTTTACACTGCCTATATTTCTTTGTGTATTCTACTTCTCTTTTCCCCACTTAGGGAGCTATCCTTTATATCAAAGATTTTTTTTAAGGGAAGAAAAAAAAAATAATTCAAAGAAATCTATGTTATATGTCCTGTTTCATATTTATTAGTTTCTACCTCTGCAAAGGACAGGGGGAACACAGCTTCTTGAGGACAAATCTGGTCTGATTCCATGCATTTTTAATGTAACATTTTATTTTTCAAAGTATTCTGAAATTGTTTTGGCAATAAATAAAAAAATTTCACAACCTATCAGATGGTCTCTTTACTAGGCTATGTTTCCAAACTCTATTACCTGAAACATTTTCTTACAGCCTGACATTAACAAAGTATCCTTAGTATTCATTGTCTTCAAATTTTCATTTCCTAAGAAGTCAAATAGCTGACTTATTTACTATGTCCTCCTTCAAATAATACTTAGTTGATAATCATTATCTTAAGCTCTCAACCATGCTGAAAATAACTGCTCAGATATACATACAGCCAAGTAAATTGGATCCATAAATGACTAGTTCAATAAATTTCCCTCTGCTCACTGAAAAAAATCAATTCCTTGTTCAGCAAACTATGGCTCATTACACTGAAAGCATTGTAGGAATAAAAGAAATGCTTTTAGCTCTCAGATATTTTCTTGCTATTTCTTTAATTGGCTGAGTAATTTAAGAAGTGACAAGGTAAGATCTGAGGTCTATCACACTGAGAGTAGTCACATTTAAGAAGGCATATCATCTGTAATGGAAAAAAAGCACACTGTTAACTACTTTACATCATAAGCTAAAACAGAAAGGGCATAAAATCTGTCCTTAGTAATTTGCTTTTTTGTGTACTCTGGAAGCTTTGAAATGAAGTTTCTATATAGAAAAAGATATCTGTCATTGCTAATTAATCACATTTCATACTAACTTGAATTGTATATTGTTTATTTCTGTCTTAGAAATTAGATTTGCTAAATGAGAATGTCTCAAAGCAGTTCATCTTCTCTAGGATAGACCACAGGTGTGGCTCTTGACAGTTGCAAATGATCTGAGATTTAAATAGGAGTCTTTCTGTACATGCATGTACTCTGAAACCCTTATTATTCTCACAGCAATACACAACTAATGTGGTGGATGAAGCATCACACTAATATCCTTTGGCCAAGAACATTCCAAGATGGTTTTGAGAACTGAAATCAAAGTTGATTTTACTGTATTGTACACCTATTTTCCACTTTTAACTTCCAATTTGAGATGCCAAGTGATAATATAAGGGTATCCTTTAAAATTATTTCCACTGCTGTATATCCTACTTTGTATTCTCTCCCACAGTTATGAAAAAAGTATTTCTTGAATTTGGTTTCTAAAACTTAATTAAAATAAAGTATTGAATAATTGGATATTAGTCATTTTGGACAGCTGAAATTAACCAGAGAGTTGGGGATTAATCCTTGCATTTAAAGGGAAAAAAAAAAAAAAAAGCTTTTTTCTTATGAAAAATCTTTTGCAAAAAGCCTTTCCTAATACCCTTAAGGTTAGTATCTTCCCTCTGAGATTATCTCCAATTAAGACTGCAGATGTCTAATTTGCACATAGTTGTTTGCATATTGTCTTTATTAGTTTGAAGATTCTTTCATGGCAAGGGTCTATTTTTGCCTTTCTTTGTGTCCCCAGAAAATGCCTGACACATAGGAGGTTCTTAATAAATACCTGCTCAATATTCAATAAACATTTTTAAAGCATCTACTATGTCCTAGGAACTATGCTAAGCACTAGGGATATAAAAAGAAGTAAACGACAGTTCTTGACCTCAAAGAGCTTATAGTCTAATAGGGAAAACAACAAGCAAACACATATTTGCAAAGACATATATATATATATATGAAAGGGAATAATTAACAGAGAGAAGGCATTAGAAAAAATTAAGAGACACTGAAAAAGGATTCCTGTAGAAGATAGAATTTTAGTTAAGACTTAAAGGAAATCTCAGTAATTAGGGCAAAGTAGGGAAAGCATTTTAGGCATGGGGGACAGCCAGAGAAAAAACCTAGTCAAGAGATGTAGTATCTTGTTTATGGAACAGCAAGGTGAGAGAGTGACATTGTATTGAAGAGATCAAAATATATTTATCAGGAAGTAGGGTGTAAGAAGATTGATAAAATATTAAGGAGCTCAGTAATGAAAAGTTTTGAATAATGATCATGGAATTTTGTATTTGATACTTGAGGTGACAGGGAGTTTACTGTGTAAGGGAGTAGCATATCTGGGACTGCACTTTAGGAAAATCACTTTAGGGGCTGAATGGAGGACAGACTGGAGTAGGGAGAGAGAGATGAGCGAGAGAGGGCGAGCCACTTGAGGAATGTTGCAAAGATAAAATTGCCAGGTTTTGACAACATGAATATGACTTTATTCTATAATGTACTACACACTTCCTCAATATTAATGTATATAATTTAATCTTTTCTTGACTCAATGACATCATTATGGACATTAGTATTGTGATGTGCTCTATACAAAAGTAATAACTCATATTTGCAAAGTTTTCATTATTTTATTTGCTTTTTCTAACTTGTATGTTAAGAAAGCTGAACAGGCATCAAAATCTCCATTTTGCAAAAGAAGAAATGAAGACTGAGAAATGAAGCTACTTGCATGGTTAATAAGAAAGGTCAGAAGAGAATCTAGTTTTTGGGTTCCTAATATGCTATTCCTTCACCTCCACATTATGTGGGGATATGGCCCATTCATATATGGGAATGAGCTTGTACCAATTCATGAAAGCCAAGTGTTGAATATTTGGTGAAAGCATTTAATCTTTGAAACCAGCAAATGCTGCAAATGAGGGCTTGATTTCTTATTTTCTTGATTGTGTAGACTTAAGAAAGTGATGGAAAAAAATGATAATAATGCAGCTTAAACTTGAAAGTATGCCATAAGTATAACTTTTCCTGGTAGAGTCATTTATTATCACACTTCTGCATATGAGGCTTAATAAGCAATGACAATGGCCTTGGAAATTAATTTTTAAATTTAATTTTTAAAAAACAAATTTTATTGAAACTTTCCTTAACACATATAAGTATTCAAATACTACAACAGAAACAAAAGAAAATAACAGTGAAATACTCAAATATTCAAGTGGCTCAGTAATTTGATCTGTGTGGGTATTTTAGATTTTTTTTTAAATTGAAAAGAATGGTATGTGTTAATTATTCCTTTAATTTTTTTTTAACATAGTGGCAGTTATATTATCTTTGTTTTCACAATTCTTTTTTTGACTATTTATGTAAAGTAATTCTGTAGCATTATTATGACACTGTCTTTAATTATACAACTTATTAATGTCCATTCTTCTTTTGATTGCTCTTTCTGCCCTGTTACTTTATAAGATTTCACATTTTTTTTGTATTCATAGCCATATATTTAGAACTGAAAGGGACCCTAGATATAGTTTGTTATGGCTCAATAATATCTCATTACATTCTTATTCTATAATTTAAGTCCTTCCTCAATCAATGGCCATTTAAATTTGTTTCTAGTCTGCTATGAATTTTTCATACAAATAGGTATTTTGTACATAGGGGTCAATATGCCATCTAGCTAAAAGAAAGTTACCAAAAGCATAGGGAAAAGTCTCAGATCTTATTAAATTGCCTCTCCCCAAAAGGTAGGGAAGTGGGAAACCATAAAAACATCAATAATTATCAATTTATATGCCTGTTCTCCATCTATTACAAAATCTTTATGAAAGTCATCTATACATGCACTGGTAAGGAACAAGCAGGTTTTCAAAAGCCATATTCTAATGGACCAAATCTTTACTAGCTCTGGAGGAAAACGTGAGGCTGGTGACTTTGAATAGTCCTCCCTCACTTAAACCCAATTCATTTGCATAGCTTAGCATCATTTCCCTGATGTCACAGTCCTTTTCAAGACAAACAACAACTTTACCATTTCATAATTAACTGAATGATTTAGAGACCACAAGAAGTCACTATTAGTTGGTTGTTTTTTTGTTTTGTTTTGTTTTGTTTTTGTTGAGGCAGTTGGGGTTAAGTGACTTGCCAGGGTCACACAGCTAGGAAATGTTAAGTGTCTGAGACCAGATTAGAACTCAGGTCCTCCTGACTTCAGGGCTGGTGCTCTATCCCCTGCACCATCTTGCTGCCCCTAGTTGATTTTTTTAAAAAGTATTTTATTTTAAAAGACAAAATGTCATTCTATGTGAACTCTTAGAAAGTTTCTCTTACTGGGCAGCTAGGTGGCGCAGTGGATAGAGTACCTAGAATCAGGAGGACTCAAGTTCAAATACAAGACACTTAATAGCAGTGTAACACTGGCAATTCACTCAATCTCAACTGCCTTGCAACAAAACCAAACAAACAAAACACCCATCCTGTTCAGATCCACCTAGTTCAGATCCTTATCACTTCTTGCCTAGATTACTGCCATAATGGCAAATAGTTTCCTTGCTTCTCCTTTGTTACTGTCTCCATCCCCCAAAAGTTGCTGAAATAATCTTCTTAAAGTATAGGTCTGACTGTCACTCCTTGTTCAAAAAACTCTAGCAGCTCCTTATTGCCTATAAGATAAATGACAAATTCCTTGGCATTTCACAATCTAGCTAGAAACTTCACATTATTTCCCCTCACACATTTCATGTTTCATCCAAAATTTAGCTATTTAGCCTATACAATACTCCATTTCTTGCCTACCTCCAAGCCTGAAATACACCCATCTTTTTCATCTTAGCCTCTTAGAATTCCTTACTGTCTTTCACACTCAGATCAGAGATCATATCCTACACAAGGCCTTCCTTCCCTGATATCTTTCTGTTGCTACCCTCTAGCAAATATTTTCCACTTATTTATTTGCACATATGTTTTGTCTCCACTTGTCTTTCTTACCTCATAGTACATGAGCTACTTGAAGACAAGGACTATTTTTTTTCTTTGTATCTTCAATGATTAGCACAGTGCTGGCCTCAGAGGAAAGGCTTAAACAATTTTTATTGAATTAATTCAGATAACTTCTTATTTTCCCATCACAAACACAAGAGCATCTACACTTGTTTTTTTTTTTTTGATCCATCTTATACCTCACTTGTACTTATTTGCTTATATGATTGGGAAAGTCATATCCCTGATCATTTCAAGAATTTGTGCTTGAGTGTTTGAGGAAAGGATACTTCAAAAGCTATGAATTAATTATCATCAGAACTATAACATTACTGCAAATATGACACCAGCCCACAATTTCTTTCAAACCTATTTTTGAGGTCTGAATTTTAGCAGAATTCTAGGTATAGACAATAATGAAAATCATATTTTAAATGTTATGAGATTAAAAAAAATGTAATACTTGGATGACAGATGAGCCTTCTTTCCTGTAATAATATTTCAAATTCTGAATATAACCCTATAGGTAAAATTAGGTATTTCCTCAACAGTGCTATGAATTTGCTAAGTTTACTAGTCAAATTCTGTTTACCTAGATCAGAGCTGGTTTTTGTTTCCCAGTAGCCTTATGGTATAAGTAGAGGTGGGATAGTATTGACAATGAAGTTTCTGAGGAAAGGTGGAAATAGAGGCTGAAAATGAAATCTCCAGCTTGGGGGAGGGAAGAGGAGAATCTCTGCTAGGTAAGAAAGCTCCCGTGTAAGGCTTCAGTTTTCACTAACTGCTTTATAAGATCTGATATAAATGACCTAAGTAGTATTTACCTAATAAGAACTAAACAGAATGTTGCCTATTTCCTTTGTGTACATAGTTATTAATGTTGAGCTGATTCAATTTCATGTCATACAAGGATCAGTTGAAAGAACTAAAAATGTTTGGCCTGGAGAATAAAAGATTAAAAAGGAAATACAGCATTTCTTTATAGGTATATGACAGGCTGTCATGCAGAAAACTGCTATCAAACTCAAATAGAATTTAGCTCATTAAGTCATTAGCCCAAATATAAGGATCCTTGAGGGTCACATTGATTTTTATTTAAAATGTATTACTATCTATGCTATATTGTATTTTCATTTATTTTGTCAAATATTTCCTGATTATATTTTAATCTGGTTCAGACTACATTCGGGAATGTTTCTTGGTCTTAAAGGGCAGAACTAAGACAAAATTGTTCAAGTGGTAGAAAGGTAGATTGTGGCTCTATAAGGAAAACAAGTTCTAATAAAGATTCAAGTGGAACATGCTGTATCATGATTGGTATGGTTTCTTAACTTATTGAAACTGGCTGATCACTGATAACAGGATAGTTAACAGGAAATCTCTACTCAGGTATGGTTTGACTTAGAATTTCTTAAACTTTTTCCACTCTTCATCCCTTTTCACTTGAGAATTATTTATGTGATCCCAGGTATATAGATATATAAAATAAGCATACAGATCAAATATTTACTGATAATAAATCCTAATTTTGCAACCCTCACATCATGAGACTCCATATTGGGTAACAAACCACAATTCAAGAAACTGGGGAGTAGATGACATCTATTAAGTATCCCTTTCAACCTTTGCTCTGTATACTTACTAAGGAAATATTCCTTGCTTCTCCTTTGCTACTATTTTCCTTATAGAGCAAACATTCCTGAGTAAATGTGATAAGAAAACGTACTGTCTCCAACCTATCCCCTAAAAGTTGCTGATAGCCACTAGGAAATGGATAATTGTTACAATTTTCCATTTTACTTAAGGTTCAGAAAAGTGGATAAATTCCCCACTGACTTTTTTCCTTCTACTATACCTTGATGTTGACATTAACACAATGTAAAAATGCTAAGAGAATTCATCTTTTTGTTTAAACCTTTTATACCTTACATTACTCAGTAAAAATGACTTTTTTTTTTTTAAAGAGAGAGAAAACAATGTATTTATAACCTTTATGGTAGTGTACATTGCAGTCCTAAATGATCAATCAATCAAGTCAGATTAAATGTCAGGGAATACAAAGATAAAAATGAAAGTGTCTCTGCCCTAAAGGAGATTACATTTTATCAGGAGAGTTTACTATTGGAAATCCCATGTAGTATATTCTAGAGCAATAGATGTCAAACAAAGTCAAGTGGAAATGGGGCCACTAAGCCATACATAAGGATAACAAGGACATATATTGACTTGTTTTTTAAGTATAATATCATCCAAGTTTTATTGTATTTTCATCTTATTAAATATTTTCTTATTACATTTTAATCTTATTCTGAGTAGACTTCCTAAACCATATAGTACCTTTGATACTTCTAGAGGTCTTGTTTTCTGCCTTTTGGGGAAGTTTTTTAGATCACCTCTGATATCATCTAGGGGCCAAAAGTAAGTCATTTCAACCTTCTTGGACTTCAATTTCCTTATATATAAAGTGGGATATTTATAACATGTGGCATACTCCATAGTGTCATTGAGTCTTTACAAATAAATCTTAAAGCACTATGTAAACATATTATTAAATTACCTTTGTTAATTGGTCAAAGGAAAGACAATTAAATAATCTCTTTTCTGAATAAAGACTGGAGAACTATGGCAAGTATCCCAAATTGATAAGGAAAGTTTTCTTGGAAGTCATAAATGACTGATATTTAGCTATTCTTTAAAAAAAAAAAAAATTCATTAAAACTGATCCTTTCTCTGAAGAATTAATTTATTGAAGAATAAGTAGGAACTTCCAGATGAGGAAACTTTCTATCAGAGATTTGTCCCTTCTCAGCAATTTATTGTCTGAATTGCCTGAAGCACAGAGATTGAGCTGTCCATGGCCATACAACCAACAGATGTCAGAATGGAACTTGAACTCAGGTCTTCCTTGTTCTAAGGCCAACTTTCAATCCACTGTCAGGCTAGTTCTCAAAGAACAAAGGATGCTTTATTATGAATACATCTTTTCACCCACACAGAAGAATTGTCAAATAATTTTGGTTATCTTATTAAATATTCACCTTTTAAAGAATATTTTTACTAATCAAAGTTGAAATTTTAAGTACTGATTGGTGAACAGATTGGAAAACAAGTAGAAATAGAATCAGGAATATATGAATATATGAAATAGAAAGAAATGTAGAGAATAAGTCTAATCCCCTTGTGTTAAGGAAAAAAGTAAAGTATGGAATTATCCAAAGTTACACAGTTAGAAAACAGGATTCAAGTCCAGGTCTACTGGCTCTCAATATAGTGTTTTTCTGATGTGCCATGCTTCCTCATTATGTATATGCTATTTAATTCTAAAGGATCTTTACATTTCTCTGCTTTTGGCAAGCAGTAGCATTAACAAAAGAGCAAGTGTGCTAAATATAATGATAAGGTATCATTAATAGGAAAGATGAGTCCAACTAATTTGTGATTAGCAATTTCATGCCATCCCTCAATCCTACCTCCAGCACACATTCTACTGTCTTCTCTCATCATCTGCTTAGTAATTTACTAATGAGAGGATGTTGTTTGTGAAATAACTTTCACCTATCTGTTGGTACAAAGTGGCCAAATTTCAGATTCCTGGCATCAGCTTTAGATTTATGTGTTCAATAATTTAAAAATGAAAGATGTCATTCCATGTTTCCTGTTAGGAGAAACCAAGGTTCTGGGAGAATATATATGAATGACACCATGATTTGACAACACTAAACCCAGTTGATCTCAGTATATACTAATTTGATAATTTTGAGTTACATGGGATATGATCATCCTTCCCAGGTTTGTAGAATTAAATTCAATCCAACAAACCTTTATTTAGTCCTATCTGTGTGTAATCTTCACATAAAATGTAACATTTGAGGGAGAAATGATCAACTGGTAGAAAATGAGAACTTCCTTAAAGAGGAGTCATTTAGATTAGATTAGGCTAAATCAGGTTTAGTGCTAGGATTCAGAAACCATGTGATCCAATACCCTCATTTTATAGATAAGGAAACTGAGTTCCAAGAATGATTTGCCCAAGGTAGGATTTGAATCTAGCTCCTCTGACTCTAGTCATCCCTCTTTCTCCTGTACCATTGATGGAATAATAATAAATTATTATATATTATTGTCATTATTGTCCTAGACAAGAGAGCATAAATTTTACTCGGCAGGCAGTAAGAAATTACTGAAAGGATTTAGGCAAAAATAATAATAACATAACCACATCTATGTATAAAGAAAATGAATCTCGAAGCAATGTGAAGCATGCTTTAGAAGGAAAAGAGAGTAACAATTATGATAAAAAAAAAATAGCTAACATTAAATAGCATCTACTATGTGCCAGACCCTGACTAAATGCTTTACAATTATTATTATTTATCTCCATTTTACAGAGGAAGAAACTGAGGCAAACTAAAGTTAAGTGTCTTGCACTGGGTCACACAGTAAGTGTTTAAGGCCAGCTTTGAACTCAGATCTTCCTGAGTCAAGGTCCAGCACTCTATCAAAAACTAAATCACCACACTAACCCTTTTACTAGCTGAGGTGAAGTGAGAAGACCTGTTTTTGTGTATATATGGAAAAGACTATAAAGAAAAATGAGTTTTTAAAGAGTATGAGAATACTGGAGTTTTTGATTTAAAATCGGAAGATGAATAAAAAATGTGAGGAGATTCAGGTAGGGAACTAGCAAAGTACAGTGGAGCAAGAGCTGAATCAGGGATCCTGGGTTTGAAATCCCAGCTCTGTCACTTATTCCCTATGTGACCCCCAGACAATTCACAGAAGCTCTTCAATTTTTTCACCTATAAAGTTCATTTGAACAATAAAACTGATCCTATGATACAAAATGGGGCAGTCTCTGCCTAGAAATTCTAATAAGTCTATGGTTCAGTCAGAATAGCACAATCACTGCTTTAAAAAAAAAAATTCATATGTACTTAAGAATCTGAGGGGAGCTGCATCTTCATGCTTTAATTCTGGGCCTGCAAGATTATGGAAGAAGCCAGGAACTCTTTTTTAGGATCTGATTCTAAAGATAAACATTATTTATTAGGTTCTACTTTTCCTTCTTCTAAGTGAAAATACTAACTATATTCCATACCTTTCTCACTTATGAACAAAAAAAGAATTGTATTAATATTCTATTGTGTTGTAATACCAATTGCCAAAGTACTCAGGTTCATTCTGTTCCTTGTTTAATTGTATTACACTATGTATCACTTAAAAATAATTTATAATTTTCAAGTAAATAAAGCAAATATAAAAGATCATGCACTTTTTTTTTTAACCAGACTATAGCAAGGTATACATACAAGAGATAGGTATGGCATAAAACAAGACATACTTATATAAAATCAACATAAAAAAGTAGATTCTTAAAAATTTTATTTGCTCTTGAGAGTCATATCTGAAAACTCATTTAATCTTATTTCAAAGCATTTAGGAAAATAAATAATTAACAAAAAACAGAGATAAGCAGGACATTTGAAATATTGGTCCAAAATTATCTCTTAGCTCATAATTAAACTAAGAAATGAAAACTATTTCTGTTAAAACAAATATTTATGGTATTTAGAATCTTAAATAAGGTGACCAGCACCATAAAAGAAAGGTATCATTATATATGATATTATTTTGTTTTTTATAAGTGCTTCTTCTCAAAATGTATATAGCATATACAAAATTAAAGTCAAAATATATTTGCTTAGGATATTTATTTGCAGTCCTTAAGGGTAAGTCTGAGTTCCAGCAAGTATTATATTATATGCTATTATGGCAGAAGAGTCAGAAGTTAGTTTCTCCAAGAAGCCTCAAAATATATGCTGGGAAAGCTACCTCTTGATAACAGTCTTGTTTTGTAAAGCACAAGTAAACTATTAAGAGGAGTCATGAAAAAGGGCATGGAAGAACAGAACACTGCCAGGGAATCAAGATGGCTTTAAGACAAGGAAAAGAAGAAATTTCTAAAAGGATCCAGGGAATGAAGTTACATGATGAAGAAGCCAAGTCCCATCTTTACCCTGACTCTTCTTAAACCACTGCCATGCTAGTACCCTTTCCTTACCACTCTGTAAATTTTCTGCAAAGTAGAAGGGTTTAGCAAAGGATCAATGTCTTCAGATGGGACCAGAGTGAATCAGCAACCCAAATAAGACTAAAAAGATTGTAGTGGTCTAGAATAAGACACAGAGTAGGGAGTGAAGTATGAAATAAGCAGGCAGCAGAAAACACACTCAGTGAAAGCTGTGGGGTTAGTCTTGTGTCTCTAACCATTTACTAGAAATTTCTACTTGATGTTATATTGCTATTCTAAACTCAAAAAGTCCAGAAACAAATTCATTACCTCAGGCCTTCCCATCATTCTGATAATGAGTTATTATTTTATAAAAGTTCTGGGGTTTTATTTTTGCACTACTTCTCATGTCTATACCTTCTTTTTTATTTTTATTTCTGCCATGCTAATCCAGTCCATAATAATTTCTTGCTTAGGTAATTTTAATAGTTTCCTAACTAGTTTCCTTTTCTTTAGTATGAGTCTGAAGTTTTTATCTGTAATAGAGAAGGTGGACTTAACATGTTGATATTAGGATAATAATGACAAAACATTATTGAAGAAGGGAGAAGTGGCCAACTCTTTCTATGAATAAGAGAATGATTAAAAAATCAGAGACCTTCTAGAAGCAAAAACAAAGAGTTGTGAACAAACTACAAGAGCAGTAAGTTAAAAAAAAAAAAAAGGTTGCTTAGAATGGAACAAACAAGATGAAAGGTAGTTGAGAATTATGGTAAAATGGAAAGGAATAATCTAGTGAAGGCATGTGTCTAACAATATAAGGAGTGAATACTGATAAGGTTAAGGAAGAGATACCATGATCAGAATGGGATTATAAACATTCCAAGGTAGGAATCTGGTGTCTGTTGTTTTTGGTCATAGTGGCTATGAATGAAAGGTAGGAGTGAAGACAAAGAGAAATGTGTAGATGAATGCATGGTAGAATATTATGCTAACAGCTATCATCTGAATGATTTATCTTAATTCAGCATTCCTCTCTACCCATAACAACACCTTTCCTCTTTATCCCAATCATTTACTTGATTTTGTTCAATATGGACACAAGAGAAAATGTCAAAATCAAACTGGATCTGGCAGTAGTTCTATTAACTTTCGACTTTTAAATAAAATGTTTTAACACTAACTAGGAATTTTGCATACAGAATAAACAATAACGAAAAAAATACAGAAACTAAGATTGAATCCTTGACTTTTGTTTTCAGTTAATTCAGTCTTTTTTTTTTTTTTTTTTTTTTTTTTAAAGATGATAAAAACAAGCTTGTACAGATCTTGGAGCTTAAAATATTAGTTACTGCCAAAAAAAACCCTACATTTTTCTGCTTCCTTTTGCTTTCTCTCCAGATATCAAAAGGCTCTTTTTTGCCATTAAGAAGAAATTTTGGCCAGCAACATTTCCTCTGCTTGACACCCTCTACCCTTAGATATCACATAGCCAGCTACACAGCACAACTTTCCTTTTGTTCCAGTGTGGTATCAATCTTAGTTAAACTCTTTTTAATAAATGGCTGTAAAATTGAAAATTTCCTGCCTGATGTTCACTTGAGCCACCAGAACACTCCAATGTTCACTTGAGCCACAAAAACATAACTAATATTGGGCAAACACAGAGTTTAGCCCAAGTACACGTCTTCCTCATTCCCTGTCTCTGATAATCCGCTTTTGATAATCTCACCTTCTAATGAGAAAGCTACTTTGACTCCATGGTAATTCCAAATGAAACCATATTCTGAGTAATCTCTTACCCAAAAGTGATTTTGCTTTAGGCACAGTTCTTTGTAGCTTTTGATCAGACATTTTGCATACTTCCTCTTGAATTCTTTGCATTGGAGATCCAGACTCTAATATGGCCTCCGGTAGTTAATAATAGTTACTTTATGTTTGAACTCAAGACATGTCTATAGACAAACCTAATTCCTCAGCACACAGATTAATCTCTAGCTGTTTTTATTTATAACTCTATGAATTGATATCTTTGCCACTTAGTCTTGTGTATCTATATGTACACACATGTTCATACATGTAATCTCTAAAATGATACAATTATGTTCAATATATGTTATTTTGCTCTCTTCACAGTTATTTACATAAATATTTAATGATATTTCACTACTCAATAAATATCTATTGATTCTAAGCCTTTCATTCTTAACTAGAAATCACTAAGAATTCTGGTTATATTTACATATTTTATATTTATATTTAAATGTACAAATTTACATATTTAATATGTACATTTCTTCCCCTGGCTAATAATGTGAAGTTGACTTTTGTTCAAGGCTGGAAATAAATATTGTAATTACATTATTTTTTCCATGACAAAATATATTCCAAAATCATATTCTTTTTTTGAGTAAAATATGTTCCTTCATGTCAAAAGATGAAACTTTTCATGATGTAACATAATTATAAGTATACTGAATTAATAGCAATAGGGAGAAATGATTATTTCTTTTATGTTAATAACTATTTACTATTGGGGAAATGTGGAATTTTTTTCCTGTTTCTTCATTCAGAGATCAGCCCTTTATAAAATATTCAGCAAACATCTGAAGGACATTGCTGATAATGAGATTAGATTAATTTTCTTCACAAACTAGTTTAGACCTCACTTAAGTGGGGAAGCTCATTGTGTTCTATTCAGTATTGAGGCCCTTTGTCTAGATTGCCCAGGGATGGAGGTGGTCTAGGAGCAAAAGTGACATAATCAAGGCCATTCTCCAACCCCTCATTGGAATAAGTCCATCTCTCATTGTAATACTCATTCTTTCTATTAATTGTTAACCAGTCAGAGTCGATTGCCAGCTGTCAGGAACACCCACTCTTCCAGGGGCATATAAGCATCAAAAAACCACCAGATCCATTTTTGGTTTAGGAGAGATAGTCAAAGGACCCTTTTATTATCCACCAGCCATAATTAATAAAATGATTACTAATTGCTCAGAAACATGATACCTCTTGAACTTTTTATATGTCACACAATATAGAATCATTGTATTTTGGAGTTGGAAGAGACTTCAGTGGCTATCTAGCCCAGTAATAGTGCAAAAACAATCTTTGCATAAAATCACAAGTAGTCTCTCTTGAAGATATGCAGGGGGGAAAACCATTACCTCCAAAGGCAATCCATTCTTCTTTTTTGCATAGTTCTAATTATTAAATAGTTCTTTTTTCCCCCCCATTCTAATATAAAATCTTAATTTGCCTTTTCATTCCTCCCAGTTGTGTATTTAGGAGCCAACAAGTAAGCTCTTCAAGTACAAATCTAGATAGATCAATAGTAAAAGACTTCCAAAAGAAAAGTTTGTAAATGCTAGCAATACCAATAGATAAGAATATGTGCTAGAGTGCTATCTAAAAATGACTAAATGATAAACAGAAGAAATAGGGCCGTCCTTTCCTTTCTCTGATACCTCAGGGCTTTAATGGGTATTTAAAATTCTTTCTGCTCTTCTAAAAGTATGCTTAAATACAAAATTTTAGCAGTAAAAGCTTTTGGCTACTGGTGTTTTACCATACACTACAGCTGTAAGCTAATCTAGTCGTTCTTAAAATACAGCTATCTCTGACATTTCTCTTTTCAACAGTTTGTAAACTTCCTCTCTGCTCTATAATTTACCTTGGTTTGAGGTGAGGTTCTTGGAGAACTATAAAGATTAATTAAAATGATTAACAAACTTAATTCAGTAAGGGTTTTCTATTATACTCCTGTGAGAATTCTATTAACAATAACATTCTTCTGCAATAAACCATTATCTGGCTGGAGTCAAGATGTTGGATTAGAAGAATGAACCAAATTGAACTCTCTTAACATTCCTCTCCAAACAACTTTTAAAATAACTCCTCAAATCAGATTTTGGAGCAGCAAAGACAACAAAAAGATCATGCTGAGTTATTTTTCCAGTCTAAGAGCAGAATCTAACATGTTTTAGTTGAACTGAAAAAGGCGAAGATAACAATCATGATCTCAGGCAAAGCAAAAATCAAAAATAGATACAATTAAATGAAATAATTAGGGAAATTATGTTGTGCTGAAAGATAACCATAGACAACAGAGTAATATTAAATTTTTTACAGTGAGTTTCTCTAATTGAGGCCCCATTTCTCACATATGTAGAAAGAACTGAATAACATTTATAAAAATAAAAACCATTCCTCAGTTGATAAAAGGTTGAAGGATGTGAACAGGTAGTTTTCAAAAGAAGAAATCAAAAGTAGTCACATGAAAAAATTATCTAAATCACTAAGGAATAGAGAAATGCAAATTGAAACAACTCTGAGGTCCAATCTCACAACTATCAGAAATGACAGATTCTACAGAGGATGAGGGAAAAACAGGTGCATAAATGAACTCCTGGTACAATTGTAGACTACATCTCAAAGTGATCAAAGAAAAAAAAAAGAAAAGGACCTGTATGAACAAAATTATTAATAGTGACTCTTTGTGAGGTGGCAAAGAAATGGAAATTATGCTCATCAATTGGGAAATGGCTAAACAAGTTGTGAAACATGACTGTAATGAACTACTATTGTGCTATAACAAATACCAAACGGGTGGTTTCAGAAAAACATGCAAGAACTATCTGAACTGATGCAAAGTGAAATGAGAAGAGCCAGGAGATCCATTGTACACAGTAATAACAAATTTGTAATGATAATCAACTCTGAATGACTTGGCTACTCTGATCTATACAATGATCCAAGACAATTCCAAAAGGCTCATGATTTTAAAAAACGATTTACATCTCCAGAGAGAGAAATGATGAACTGAAAGCAAATTTAAAAATAATTTTCTTTATTTTTATTGCCTTTTAAAAAACAATATAACTAATGTGGTGGAAATAGGTTTTGCATGATTTTACAAGTGTAATTGACATCAGATTACTTGCCTTCTAAGGAGGTATGGGAGGATTAGTAAAGAGAGAATATGGAACTTCTACAGAGGATGAAGGAAAAAGAGGTGTATAAATGAACTCCTGGTACAGTTGTAGACTATATCTCAAAGTGATCTAAGAAAAAAAAGAAAAGGACCTATATGAACAAAATTATTAATAGTGGCTCTTTTTGAGGTGGCAAAGAAATGGAAATTGAGGGTATGCTTTTCATAAATAATAAAATGATAAAAATAAATAATAATATTTAAATAATAAACCACTATTTCAATATTTTCAAAGAATAGCAGAATTTTAAAGCTGGAAGGAACCTTAGAAGAATATTTTGTCCAGTCCTTTCATTTTAAATATGAGAAAAATAAGGCACAGAAAGTTTTAAATGACTGTGGAAGGTCACAGAACTAGCAAACAGGTTTTCCTGTTTCCAGAATATTGTTTGCTTTAGAAAAAAACTATTATTTGGTGCAAAAAAATTTTTAAGACTTTTTTCTTAACTGGTGGATATAACATTATTCTATCCAAGTTCTTGAAATAGTATCCAAAAGTCTTTAAGCTATCAAAAATTAAAACTGAATTAAGAATTTGGGGGTACCCGGTATAGTGTTCAGGAGAGGCATAGTCACCTAAGAGATAAAGAGCTGATCTCAGAGTAAGGATGAACTGAGCTCAAGTATAATGCTGATCTTTTAGTGACACAGACAATAATCTAAGACTAAAATTTGTAGAGCAGGAGCAAATCTGCATGGGTAGAGAGTTTCTTCACTAAAACTTCCTACCATAGCTGAAATCATAGGTCTAGTTCAAAAAAAATTACTATTCATAAAACTAATATCTAGTTGTAACATATCAAGTTTCCTTTTCCAAAGAAATGTATAACAATAAATTATATATAAGTATTAAGTATAAACATAAAGTTAAAAGAACCTAAAAATAAAAGCTCCCATTTATGTAATGTGCTTTAGTTTATAATTTCCTAAAGCTCATTATATCATCTCTGATATTATATTTATTTTACAAAGACTTTTTTTTATTTATTTTATTTATTTATTATATTTTTTTATTTATTTATATTTATTTTTATTTATTATTTTTATTTTTATTTATTTATTTATTATATTTATTTTACAAAGATAAGAATATGACATTTGAGCCTCTTGGTTTATTTCATTGTGTGATGATCCTTGCAAAGAAATTTTAAAATAAGACTGCCTACAGATTCTAAAACTGCTATGTGAACATCATACTAAGATCTAATAGTTATTTCAGAACAGACTAGAAGAAAACCAATAAAATATCCATCTTCTCTATCATCATATACTAATATTTAAATAATAAACCCACTCTAAAAAGCTGAAACATCACTGCACAAAGCACACTACATTATGCAAATTTGGGAAATGGGCTAAGTAAAATCTGACCTACAAAATTTTGCTTTTAAATTCTTTTCAGAAAAAACAGAGCTAAAACAAATTTTAATATTAATAAAGGTTTTGTTTTCTTTTTCTACTCTTACCTTTAGAAATCTCTCATCGGTCAATAACGCAACTTGTTTTTCTGGAGTTTGCTTCTCTACGTACCTGAAATTAGCACACGAGACATACTCATATACCCAGAAAACCATCATGTAAAAAATAAACGGAAACTGTCAAGGACCCCAAATTCTTTCCAGTTTAACATCAACATACAGGTATTTCTTCCTAAAATCCAAAATGATGGTCAAGGTTTCATGAGTTCTACATTGGAAACATAGTGTACTCACCAGAGAATATGTGGGCAAGGTGGAAAAAAAATGCAACTGTCTAAAATGGAAAGTAACATGAATCAGCATAAAAGAAACTGAATCATCCATTTGGAAATGCAACCAACCAATATGAGTTAACTAGTTACCAACACATTACTCAAGAGCTAACATGATCTAAAGCTACATTAATAAAATCTGGTGTTCAAAATGAGAGAGTAGATGTTTCTGATATTTTCTGTTTAGCAAACTGATTACTCAGTAATACTATCAGTAATTTTTATCAGAAACAGTTGCACTAAATGATCTTGGAGATCCCTTCCAACTCTGAGAACCATAAGAATCTATCATTTTGTTCATAAATATGATGCTACTGAGTTAAATGTGTCTCTTAAGGTAACAATTTTTTCTCCTAAATCTTACTAAGGGAAAATATCTATATGAAATGCAAATCAAGATAAAATTAGAAGAGCATATTTACAAAACTAGTGTAAACAAAATGTAGATAGACTCAGAAAAGGTAAATAAATAAACATTTTTTAAAAATATATTTTAGTTCTAATTTGGTAAAATATAACAATTTTATAGTTACAATGATTATAAAAACTGAAGCTACATCTTGTGTAATTACACAGAATTAGCTTATTCCTGAGAAAGTAATAAAAGAATGTTCCTCCCTTCTTTACTTAGCAGAGATATTAATTATATGGAACATTGCATACATTGTTACATGAGTGAATTACTTCTGTTGAATTTTTCTTTCTTCCTTCAAAAAAAAAAAATTGTCCCTTCTGGGTGGGGGAGGGAACTATCGGGAAATGAAGGTAATATAAAAACAAAAGATATTAATAATTTTTAAAAATTGAGATAAAATGTACAGTAGAATATGTTAGAGATTTTTTGTAAGATTTTATTCCTTATTGTATATATTTTCTTTGACATTGATAGTTTATAATGAAATTTAAGAAGTTAAAAAAATCTCAAGTAGACTGAAATGTAATTTATATAAAATAAACCATGACCTAATTAATTGTAATAGGAACAAGGCAATAATGTCATAATAGAAGAATTCTGATTTGTATGAATTCTAAAAACAGAAATACTAAACTGTTCAAAGGAGAGACACTATTTAGACAAGTATTCCAGTCACTAGAAAGGTGTATTCTATTAGTTAAGTAAGAATAATTCTTCATGTTTTACCATTTATCTATGTGAAAGGAAAATGTTAATAGTCTTTATATAGCACTTTTGCAAAATACTTTATAAATATTAGCTAATTTTATACTCACATATCAATTTTAAAAACTACTATTTTATCTCCATTTTGCAAATGAGGAAACTCAAACAAACAGAAGCTGCAACTTTTCAAGGATCACATAGCTGTATTTGAATTTAGGACTCCCCAAGTCCAGGTCCATTTGCTCTATCCACCAAACTATTTAGTTTCTTAGTATTTTTTAAAACTAGACAACTCTTCCCCCTTCTCTAATTTTACAGACTAACCTTTAAGATTATTTATTAGGTTTCTCTAGTAAGTACCTTTCATGTCCTTCCATGGTAAATTAATGAATTGTCATTCTGGTTTTATAAATCAGTCTCCTGTGCATAATATTAGCATAATTCAGTTCCCTAAGCTTTATCACTCAGTAATTGAGGAACAGATAATATAATAAACAGAGAACAGATACTTCAGTTTCCACATCTAAAATGGTAGGAGGAGGTTGAAGAAGGGCTGACTTCTTGGGCCCCTTCCTGCTATAGATCTATGATTCTATGATCCCAAGACCATGGGAATTCATAAAATCAAGTTATTAAAGTAGTAAAATGAAAGAGTTGTGGTGACTTTATCTAAATGTTAAGATTCCATAAACTCTACCATTATTAACCACATTTTTACTTGCTACATGTTTTAGGGGCATAAATCAGGTGTGTTTTCATAGCGTTTGTGTCTTTATGAGGTACAACAAACCCTAGAACTATAGGCTAGTCTACTAAAAAGTGAACTGTGGAATAATTTAAGAGGTTCTCCCAACTGTAAAAAGGAGATATTTTTATAATTATGCTTTTTGGAATATTTCAGATGTGGTGATGAGCAATATGTAGAAAGGCTTACATGTCAACAGAAAAGAAACTTATACAGAGTGTAATACGATGTAGAAGTGCTAAGTCTGCATTGATAGAGGGCATCCATAATGAAACTATAGATCTTTTGAATCATACAAAAATGTTAAACATGTACTTCTTTTTTACCTCATAAAAGAGGGAAGGCGCCGAATACCTTCACATTGGTCTTCTGATAAAGAATTTATTCTTCTCTTTGCTTCTGGGAGATCACAACACAAAATGCTGAGTGGCTGGGAATAGAAATGTTCTAATATGGCCAGCTGAAAAAAAGAAAGAGAGAAGATATTTGGAATGTCTTGACAGCAAATCTTTTGTCATTTATTAATTCAATTTTGGGGGGGCAAAAACCTTAAAAAAAAACTCTCAAAATATTTAAGGAACGAATATGGTTGCTATCAGGCTCAAGTCCTATCTCTGGCATAAAATAAATGGATGGCTCAAGTACCAACTCTATTAGTAGAAGAACCTTCCTCCCTGTGAGATACCTATGTAAATATTTTTAGAACAGACCTATGAGCTTATACACATATATAAAGATTTCATTATCTATTCAGATACAAATACATATGTAAATGTGTTTTATGTATCTGCGTGGAATGTTATTAATGGTACTATAATCACTGAATAAAGAGATTTGAACAGTGTATACACCCAGATTTTGAGAACAAGGTCAGAAATTGTCAGCCACCTAATTAAAACAATCAAGAAAACATCAATATCTATCGATCTATATTCCTATTTTCTTACCTCTATAAATCTTTTTGAGTATCAACTCTATATGAATAAGGACATCTCCCTAAATAAGGACATTAGTAGAGAATAGGCAAGCTTTCAGAAGTGATATTCAGCATTCAACTATATGTTTGCCAAAAGCAATTATTCATTGCTGGAAGAGATCCAGCATAGTCTAATCAAAGAGGGATTCTCTATGGCGTGAGGTTTTCCAGATGCTCTTGTTGCAAATGACATTGTGCTGATTGCATTAAGTCACACTAAAAAGACTCCTGAAAGAGATCTGTATTCACTCAAAGGAATCTGATCAGTCCATCCATGCAGGAAAGACCAAGTATATAAATAATGTGGAAAGCTTTTTTATTGACTTTGATTAGTATTCCTATATGGCAAGACATGGAATACTACTGTCTCAGAAGAACTAAAAATAAGCATCACAGAGTGCCACAGAGGCATATGGTAGATGTGAGTTCTGTCATATGTAACTAATGAGGAATTCTAAAGAACAAAAGTACATCATCAAGAAATTGTGTGAAAGAAAAATGAGTCTTCTCTTTCTGAGCTGGTCAAGTGGCAAAAGTGATGTGTGACAGATTGATAGATAAAGCATCCCACTGATACTCTCTCAATGCAAGAAGAAAGTAAGGAAGAACTCCTGAACTTTGTGTGGACCCCTAAAGTGACCTTTTGAGAAAAAATGGACAAGAATCACATAAGATTAATAAGTAAAGGTCAATAATGGTCTACAGAAACAGATCTATATATAAAATCATCTTATTTGAATCTCACAACAATGCTGTGAGGTAGGAGCTAGTATTATTTTACAGACAAGGACACTGAGATTCAGGAAGGTTAAGTGCCTTGCCAATGGTCAGCTATGAAGTTATCCGAAGCAGGATCTGAACTTGCATCCTAAAACTACTATTATATTCACTCTATTAAAATTTCTATATTAAGCAATGTGGAGGATGACTTGGAGAGGATGACCCTGGAACGAGGAAGGTTGAAGCTACTGAAATAGTCCAAGCAAGTGAAATAAAGACCTGAACTGTGGTTGTCGCAGCAGAGGCACTGAATATGAGAATGATAGTGGAAGCTGACTATAAGCTCTACCTTTACAATCTCATTTACAAATACTCCTATTTATTAAGAAAATAAATAATGACAAAATAACAATGCTTGGTACACATATGAATTTGTAGGGTCTTTGCAATAATTCCTTATTCCTCCAGAGATACAAAGTCATAGTTTGGGAACCACCAGCAAATAGAAAAAAACACTGTATTTGGAATAAGTAGACCTGGTATCAAATCTTGATTGTGGTACTAACTATATGAATGAAGTCACAACCTCTGTGAATGTTTTCTCTCTGAATAAGATGATTCCATCCTCTCACTACCACCAGTCTATTATGGGTTTTCATAACCATTCATGTAGCTTAAGTCTCTTAACAAGTTTTTCTGTTTCTACACCCTCATCCTTCCAATCTATCTTTTGTAATACTACCAGATTAATCTTCTTATACAAAGATCTTTTCACATAACTTTTTTATTTAAAAATAATAGTGGCTGATTACCATTGCTTATCAAGTAGAATTATACCTCTTTAATCTGACATTTAAAATATTTTGAAATCTTGCATTAATAGATCCTCCCCAGTCTGATCTCATTGTTCTTGTTTTCACATGTGAGATGTCCCAATAATCATAATGCAGTTTCAAGCTATTAAGTATTTAAATTTTAATAGCTTAAAGCTACACTAGATTTCTGGGACCCCCTATAATTATGCCAGTATGAAAAAACTGTCAATCCCTGTGCACATTCTATGATTTACTATTTTTGCTTACGCTATTCCTTATGTCTGGAATGTCCTTAGTCTACTCGCTACCTGTTGAATTCCTACCCCTTCTTGGCTCAAACTCAGATACCCCTTTCTAACAATACTTCCCACTCTTCTCTCTCTCTTCCCTCCCACCCCCAAGCTGGTAATGAGACTCTGCTCCTCAGATTTAAAAAAATCCTCTGATTTTTTTTCACTTATGTACTTACCATGTATTAACTTGAATGACTGTGACTGTGACAGTGCTCCTACCAGATAATGCTCAATATGGACCAAGACCATCAACCCACAAAATCAGAGTTTAGGGTTAAAGAAATTTTAATAAACCTAATATAACTCTCTTATTTTAAAGATCAGGAAACTAACTAAGGTTAAGAGAGGTGTAGTGATTTGCTTGTAATGACTGAAGTCCTAAGTTAGTAGAACCAGTTTTCTTTTCTTTTCTTTTTTTAATTTAATTTTTTTTAATTTTTAAATTTTATTAAAGCTTTTTATTTGCAAAACACATGTATGGGTAATTTTTCAACATTGACCCTTGCAAAGCTTTCTGTTACAAATCCCCCCCCCCC
>JAJPUD010000521.1:529204-671991 GCA_023553655.1 Myrmecobius fasciatus
AGAGAGCATGAAAATGTTATGTTGTGGTCCACATTCATATCCCTTGTAGAACCAGTTTTCAAAAGCACAATTCAAATTCAAGTCCTCTGAACTAAAATATAGTGTTTTCTTCCATAATATTGGGAATGGAAATCTTTTGGCCTATGTGGGGACTGGGAAAGTGGAGAAAGAAAAAGCATTATTGCAAGTATCCAATAGGTCCATACATGAACCAAGTTTTATCTTTTTTTGCATTATAGTCAGTGAAGAATAAGAGAACCACTATCATGTGAAGGTATGCGTATAATATTTAAAGGGATGTCTAATATTCCCTTTGTTATGGTTTTCGTGGCCAACAAGAACCTTCAGACTACTAATTTAATTTCCCAGGTATGTTAATAACAGGAAGGAGAAGTCATGGGTAATAATAAACGAGTTAGTCCTCCAAAGTCTAATCACTATAGGATAACAGAGAAAATTAAATTCCAGAGCTTGAAAAGCTGAAACTAAATCATGAATATAAGGTAGCCTCACCAATTAGTCAAAAGTCCTGTAAGACTCTATCAGAAACAGCCAGGCTCTAATTATTTCAACTACAACAATAAGATAATGGCAAACCATTATTTTTCCCCAATAAGAAATAAAATTTCATTAATAATATTTAGTTTTATTTCTACAAAGTATTTTTCAACCATCAGTTGTCTGTTACACTGACATTATGCTGTTTTGATTAAATGTTAATAATATTTTTACTGTGAAGAAACTGAAGACCAAAGAAAACGAGGGACTTCAATGAGTCAGTAGCAGAAGCAGCACTATTATAGGAATCTCAAACTTGCTTAGCAAACTAAGCAACTTTTCAAGTTTATTTTTAATATCTTATCAGATGAAAGTTGATTACTCTGTGGTGCCAATGAAGGCAATTTCTTGAGTTCACTTTTTATACATGCCAGTTATAAGTTCTGTGGCAAAAGAATGCATTTTAGCCAATGACCTTGCTATACAGGTGTCATTGGTCAACAAGAGAGATTGGGGAAAAGGATTTTGGAGGCATTATAGAATACTAGTTGAAAAATCATTTAAGACACATGTTCTATTGTCAATGGATCGATAATAACTTCATTTTAAAAGACATAAAATCACAAAATATTAGATTTGAGGGACCTCAGACATCATGCAGTCCAATCCCCTAATATTCCTCCTCAGGAAACAGGAACTCAGAGTGGTTAGATAATTTTTCAAAAGTCAGATAGTGAATTAGCAACAGCTACAACTAGTACTTCATGTTTAGTGTTTAAAGTTTGTGGAAAACTTTCCTAACAATCTAATGAGATAAGTACAGGAATTATCACTGTGTCATTGTGGAAATAGCTCATAAAATTATCTGACTTGCCCAAGGTTACATAACTGGTAAAAAGCAAAACCAGAACCTGAATCGAGGTCATATCATTCACAATGATTACATTTTATAAAAAGATATCTTCAGTATTTTATCAGGAAATAGAATATAATATGATGCTTTTAAACACCAAGAGAAAATGTCCTATTTTAAATATAAAGGTTTTTTTGTCTTAATTTTACTTAAATACATGTTTAAGTTATTTTTAAACACTATGAAGCAATAAAAGCATAAGATTTCAGAATAACATAACTTGACAAAATTTATTCAAAAGCTATCATGATCTTCATTTATATTAAACATTTTTACTTAATAACAAAAACAAAACTGATTAGTATACTTAAAATTTCTTCAATGTAACCTTACCTGGAGTCCTTTGATAAAGTTTTGAACTGAAAAATCATGGTATAGAAATATATTGGTCAGAACTTGCAATGCTTTCTCATTTAGTTTAAAGGTAAACCGGGTTGTAAGAAGTAGCTGAAAGAAAAATGGAAAAGTACATTAGTTATTAATTTAAAGAGAAAATCTGTTAAAAAATATACCACAGTAAAGTGCCATTTCTGAGGTGTGAACACTACAGATTAACTAATTCTCTGTTGGGCCAAATATATGTCAATTTTTTTTTTCAGTTTTATTCCATAAGCAAAAGACAAAAGCTCCCTTTCCAAGGTACAATCTTGGAAGCAATGAAAGAAGTACTAATCTTGTAGGAAAAAGGCAGTACTAAAATGCTGTTTCTTACTTGACAAATGTTGTCTTTTAGTTAAATGATTGCTGATATTTTATAAAAAAATATAAAAAAACCCTGACGATTAATGGAACAGTATTTGGAAAGTTTCTGTTACTAAGAGCCCTCTTAGGACTGACAATACTATGGGAGAAATGACTGTGAGAATTAGATGCCTGCTTTTTGTATTTCTAAGAGAAAAAAAACATGATATAAAGAATAATGGAATGAGTTTTCCCCAAATGAGCAAAGATACAAGACATTAACAAGGAAATTACACCTAATCTCTGAATGGCAGAAAACAGAATATACAGTTTCTTCCTTTATCCCCCATGTTTATGTAATTAATGCAAATTAATAAATTCTTTTACAGATGGCCTAGGTACTGCTAAATCTTCTGACCATAAGAACAAATTTAAGATATATTTGGATAATAGTAACAGAAAAATACAAATAGTTTTCAATGAAAAAAAAAATACATGTATATCTATGTGTATAATATATACATATCTATGTGTATAATATATACATATTATACACATACATATATAATGTATATACATACATAGTGAAACTACATACACACACACATACACACACACATGAATGAAAACTTGCTCAAAGGAAATTTAGCAACTGAAAGCCATGCTCACCCAAGACCAAGTATATAAAGCCACTGCAAAACAATTTCACATTTGAGGAATGGAAAAACTGTCAGTATGGTTTTTGATAAATTTAGATATGCATATTGTCTTCCTTTTGGAAAAAAAATATAAAGTTGGTCAGTAAGTGTATCAATTTATCACTGGTTCATTAAAGACAATCAATCATTCAACATATATAGCTTCTCTGCAGAAACTCCTTTGCTTACAAGCTTAACTAATAACCTAAAGAGTCTTTTATTTTTTTTTGTCTGGTAAAATTAGCTAAAAAGTTTCAATTAATTTTTTAAAATTTTGTGCTAATAAAATTATTTATAGTTATTTATAGTACTTAATTGCAGGGTTGGCAATCAGAAAAGATTTTGCTGAAAATTTTAAACCCTTTTACATGATATAAAAGGCAAAACGCTTATTGTTATATATAAATATATGCATATGTATATACACTCACATAGGCAGATACAATAAATTTTACCATGAGCTACATGGACTACTGAAAATATAAATATGTGACTATATCTTAAATTTGTTTTCTTATCTGAAAACAAAATCAATCTGGCACAAATTAATAAAGGATTATGCAAAACTGCACAAATGAATGAGCTCAACAAATGTTATTCTGAGATATGTATAGCATTCTTTCATCTTACATATGCACTTTCATGGCACAACCATGTTCTCTGTTACTCTCTTTATCTTGGTTTCTTTGGGAAAAAATTACCTTGTCTAGTAGTTTAGCCAGGTGTTCCTTGCAAGACAATGACTGGAGTAGCTCTATACATAGAGAAGACACTGCCTGAGGAAGCAATCGATGGATAATGATTGGAGATGTGGCAATTCCAAAAACAAGTACTATTGGAAGCTCATGTAGATACTGACTAGATTCCAAGAGAAAAAAGGAAACAAAAATAGGTTTTAAGTAGCTAAATATATTTCAGTACTTGATACTTCTGAATGAGACAAAGTATAATATTCTTACTTTATCTGATAATGGATAATAATAGTTTTCATGTTTAAACAAGAAATCCTAGCTTCTTAAAACTAGATGGCATCTTAAGAGTAAATTAGGTTTATCTCCTCATTTTGCAGATGAAAAAACTGAGATCCAGGAAGATCAATAATAGATTCAAAAAATTTCATTAGCAAAGAACTCACATGTCACATAATCTAATTCCCACCCAAAGCCAGAATTCTATTATATCCTTGACAGATGGTTATCCAGTCTCAGCAAGAGCATGAATTCAGTGACCTTTTTTAAATCTAAGGTAACCCTAATTTTAAAAAGGAATCACAAAGAAGTGGGGAAAACTGAAATCTTTTATGTATATATGTGTATGTATGAGTGAGTGTGTGTGTGTGTGTGTGTGTGTGTGTGTGTATGCATGTGTGTATGGCAAATTTTAATGGAAATTTCTTTAAAATGTATTTATGCCAGAGTTCCCAACTACAAAAATCTTGTCAAGTGGATATCGAAGATATTCCGTAAATACTTATACTACCCTATTGAATAATTCTGAAAGTAATACCTGAAATGGAAAAATTATATTGAGACAGAACAGTGAAGGGGAAGAGGGAAGAAGAAAGGAAATATTAAAGTACATCTGAAAATTTTCAAAAAAGTTGAAGGAATAATTCCTGTGTACCAAAACCAAATGAGTTTTGGATACAAAACTTTCTCATAATGAGTTAGGAAAAAAAAAAAATCTGGGATAGTGACCCAATGAGAGATGAAGTAATTAATCTTCACAATAACAAGCAGCTCCAAATTGATTCCCATTGATGAAGTTAAAAAGTTTTGGTGAATCCTTTGGAGATCTTATTCTTATTAAACTTGCTCTCAAACTTGCTTTAATTCCATTTATAATAATAATATCTCTGTGAATTAAGATCCTTAGTTCTGTTCTCAATCATAATAGAGCCAGAAAGGACCTCAGAAGTCATTTAGTCTAGTGGTATCAAATTCAAACAAAATCAGGGACGACTGATCCATATGTAAGGATAACTATAGGCTTTAAATTGACTTAGTCTGAAAAAGTAATGTTAGCTATGCTTATTTATTTTTATTTATTTTCTTATATATTTTCCGATTAAGTTTTGAGCTGGTAGGGGCAGCAAGGGGCTGGCAGGGGCTTTGTATTTAATACTTCTGATCTAGTCCAACTCCTCATTTTATAGATGAAGAAACTGAGGTCCAGAGAGGTAGTATCTCTTTCTCAAAGTCATATAGGTAGTAAGTGGCAGAATTGGGATCCAAACTAATGTTCCATGACTCAAAGTTCATTGCTATTTTTACTACAGCAAACTGGCTCTTCAAAGCAAGAAACAAAGTGAAAGCTGAACATGATATGTGAACACTTTCAAAAATTACACTGAGAATAAAATTGATGGTCAAAAAGAAACAAAATCAAGGATTTAATTTTTTTGACAGTCTTAATAAACATTTAATAAATTTAAACCCAAAAATATTGTTAAGTTTTGAATAAAGTTTTTTTCTCTGAAAACTTAATCACTTTATTTCTTATTTTCAGAAGCACAGGAACTGGACTTGTGATTTCCCCTGCATAGAAACTTTTAGATGAGAAAACTCCCTCTCCCAATGTAGGTAAGCACCTTCTGTGCCTAGGAAAGTCACCAAGAGTGAAGATATCAAACACAAGGCCAGAAGGCTACATTTCAGTCAGGTCTACATTGTATCCAAATGCAGTCTAAATGAGATTAAAATGTAATTGGGAAATATTTAACAAAATAAATAAAAATATGATAGGAAAGAGATAATGTTAATATGTGGCTTTCAATATGTGGCCCATACAGATCCTTAAGTACAATTTAGTGGCCCTTGTTTCTATATGAGTTTGATGCTTGATATTTTATATACGAATTTGAAACTCTGGTATTAAACTATTTCTTGCATTTTATATATACATATATTCAATACAATTTAACATTTTATTGATAACTTTAATAATAGCTATCATATTTATAATGCTTTAAGTTTGCAAAGTCTTTTACATATATTAACTCCTTTAATGACTCAGGGGGCAAGCCTATGGACATCAATCATAATACTAAACTATAATAATCTTAGTCTAAAAAGGCTTAGAGGTTATTAGATTTACAAGAGCTATTATTTTAGATAAAATGACTCTGCTTTCTCCTCCACTATTGATTCTAACTTCTCATTGCATTAACTTCTGGTAGTTCTAGCCTTATTTAAATAAAAATGTCGCCATGATCATCAAGTATTTGGTAAAATGTGATCAAAATTTTTTATAAAGAGTCAAAGATTATGTGACTCAAAGATTTTGAGTCATAAATAATCACTGAGATGAGCTACTGTGGCATGCAATAGTAAGGAATTCAATGGTGCCTGAATTGCTTGACCTCTTCCTTGTTCCATGATTTGCACATATTTGTAATGCATTTTAACATTTAAATATCTTTCTTTTAAATTTCCTCAAAGTATGTTACTCTGTGAGGACAGAGGAACAAGAAGAGAACTAATTTGTTTTCATTTGGTTGACCTGTCTGCATTCAAAAAGGTATCATTCTTAACAAATAGAATGCACAAGTGTTCAGAAACTCAGAAAATGGCTAGACATCAGAAAATAGGCTTTAGCAAATTTTAATGACACAAATGGACACCATCCAAAGGAACTAGCAATTAAGAACCTGCTTTTGTCAAGACAACTGTGCTTTGGGGGGGGGCGGGCGCGCGGGGAGGGGTCTGCTTAGTGAATTAAGAACTGGTTAATTTTCTTTTTATTCTCATTATTATGTAAGGCTGTAAATGCCAAATCTGACAGCTAGAAGAAAAGAAGAAATGTGAGATTTTTGGTGCCCACACGAGAGGAGAAGACTCCATTACCTGCTGATAATTATGAAGTCTTGAAGTACTTTTGTTGAGAAACTTTCTATGTCTTTCAAGATGATCACAATAGGAGGTGATTCCTTCCAATGACTGAAAGAAGTTATTTTTTTGTTTACACTTTCAGAGTCTGTCTTCTGTAATGACATTAGGAAAATTAAAAGCAAATGTTGAAAATATGCTTTACACAAAATTAAGATGTCAACTGTTGATGAATCTCTTGGTATGGTTTATAGATAGCAGTGGTATCAAATTCAAATAGAAATGGATTCCAGGGGACTATATATTGACTTAGAAAACCACAAATTAACATATTGTATTCTTATTTATTTCATTAAACATTTCCCAATTGTATTTTAATTTGATTCAGGACACAATGGGGAAGGTGCATTAGTTTGATACTTCGGGTTTGTAATATTGCTATTTCTTTTTATTTATCTATATAATATGTAAAGAAATGAATTTAAAATAGTAAGTAGCAAAATCTTTCTTGTTTCTGGTTGCATAGAAAATAGAGTACTAGTCATGAAGTCAGGAAGCTGAGTTCAAATCAGATCTCAGACACTTACTAAGTGTATGACCCTGAGCAAGTCACTTAGTCACGATCTGACTCAGTTTTTTCAACTTTAAAATAGAGATGATAAGGACACTCACCTCCCAAGTTTGTTGTGAGGATTAAATTATCTACAAAGCAATTAAGATGTATCTGGTATTTAGCAGGCACTTAAATGTTTATTCTTTTCTTCTTTCCCATAATAAATACAGATATATAGACAAACTATGATTTGAAATTCATATCATACACTCAAATTTTCTTTATATATTGGGTAGAGATGAAAGATTCTGAGGGAGAAGAGATGAATTTCTACAAAACATTTAAAGTTGGTTTTTTCCCTTCCTGTGAGAGCATTAGTGACATTACAATTTAATAAAGTTGGCTGACATCAAAAGACTCAGAATCTCATAATCCAGTTTACTCTCCCAACTCTGGCTTCATTTGTCTCTATAGCTTACCTTCATTCTATAATCTGCAACTTTCATATCTCACTAGTTTCTACACTAGAATCTTTTGCATTTCAACATTTCCCCATTCATGGTCAATAAATTCTATCTCAGATAACTCCTAACATTGAATTCTGCTACTCATGCACTTACTGCTAGAAAAAGTAACAAAATAAAACTGATTCAGTGTGCCTGGTACACAATAGACACTTAATCAATGCTTGCTGACTGATTCATACATAAGCAATTTATATACATTCCTTTCAGATGGGCCCTAGTTGTTATCTTACTTTGCCATTATCATTTCAACTCCCTAATTCTACAAAACAGAAATTTCAAACCTTTCCTCTTTCTCTTCAAATCCCTAAACTCCACATGACCCACTCTCCCATATTTTCAGAAAATGATAGTATTCTACCTTGTTGAAATTCTAAACTTCTTCAATTCCCCTTTTATGTCTCCTAAACATTTCAACTTTCCTTCCCATTGGTCAAGAATAGGCAACAACAATATTCTTCAAAAAACTAATCCTCTACATGCATTCCTTTCTTTTCCACTTGCTCATAGCCCCTTAAAACAAGAAAAACAAAACTCTAGCTACATAAATAAATTCTTGCATTGGTCATGTCAAAAAATAATAATAATAATTTTCAATATACATTTCTGAGTCCATCACCGCTCCATGAGATGGCAAATAGCATAGTTCATCATGAACCCTTTGGAACTATGGTACACCACTGTGTTGATCAATATTCCTAAACTTTTCAAAGTTATTTGTCTAACAAAGTTATTATTATGCATATTTTTCTCCTAATTCTATTCACTTCATTTTACATCAGCAGTTCATACAAAACTCTCTAGGTTTCTCTGAAATTAGTCTTTTCTACATTTCTGACAATATGACAGTATTCCATCATATTTCATACACCCATCGTATAATTTATTCAGTCATTCCCCAAATGATGGGTACCCTTCCAATTTCCAATTCTTTGCTAACATAAAAAGAGCTGCTTTAAACATTTCAATATATATGTCCTTCTCTCTCTTGTTCTCTTAATCTCTTTGTGGTAAGGATCTAATATTGGTACTGATGGAATACAGGATATATACAATTTAAATACAGACCCAGTAGTGGTATTGCTGGGTCAAAGATATGCTTAATGCTTAATATTAATGCTCCTTGGGCATAAATCCATATTGCTTTCCTGAATGCTAGACTATCAATAATTAATTAGTGTACTATTTTCCCACAAATCAGCATGTCATTTTCCTTTTTTCTCATCTTAGCCAATTTGATGGATGTGAATTAGTTCCTCAAAGTGATTTTAATTTGTACTTATCTAATTATTAATAATTCTGAGCAATTTTTTTTTCATATAACTCCTGACATCTTGGATTTCTTCCTCAGAAAATGATCTATTCATAACTTTTGACCATTCTAGTCATATGAAAAGGTGCTCCAAATCACTACTGATCACAGAAATGCAAATTAAGACAACTCTGAGATTGTCTCTACACACTTGTCAGATTGGCTAAGATGACAGGAAAAGATAATGACAAATTTTGGAGGGGATGTGGGAAAACTGGGACACTGATACATTGTTGGTAGAACTGTGAATGGATCCAACCATTCTGGAGAGCAATTTGGAACTACACTCAAAAAGTTATCAAACTGTGCACACCCTTTGATCCAGCAGCATTTGTATTGGGCTTATATCCCAAAGAAATCTTAAAGGAAGGAAAGGGACCCACATGTGCAAAAATGTTTGTGGCAGTCCTTTTTGTAGTGGCTAGAAACTGGAAACTGAACGGATGCCCATCAACTGGAGAATGGCTGAATAAATTATGGTATATGAATGTTATGGAATATTATTGCTCTGTAAGAAACGATCAGCAAGATGATTTCAGAGAGGCCTGGAGAGACTTCCATGAACTGATGCTGAGTGAAATGAGCAGAATCAGGAGACCATTATACACGGCAACAAGACTATATGCTGATCAATTCTGAAGGATGTGGCTCTCTTCAACAATGAAATGTTTCAAAGCAGTTCCAATTGTTCAGTGATGAAGAAAGCCATATACACCCAGAGAGAGAGATCTGAATGTGGACTACAACATAACATTTTCATGCTCTCTATTGATGTTTGCTTGCATTGTTTCCCTTCTCAGATTTTTTTTTCTTGTAGATCCAATTTTTCTTGCACAGCAAGATAACTGTAAAAATATGTATACACATATTTGATTTGTCAAGTATTTTAACATAATTAACATGTAATAAACTTTCTGCCATCTAGGGGAGGGGTAAGGGTTGGGGGGGAAAATTTGTAACAGAAAGCTTTGTAAGGGTCAATGTTGAAAAATTACCCATACATATGTTTTACAAATAAAAAGCTTTAATAAAAAAAAATAACTTTGGACCATTTATCAATTCAGAAATAGGTCTTATTCTTATAAATGTAATTCCCTAAATTTGCTGTAAAGATTATTCCCGTTTAGCAACATTGATTTGGTCTATAGAAAACCTTTTTAAGTAATGAAAATTATATATTCACCCCCTTGTGAATGCTTTTGAGTATTACCAAGTTTTTGTTGAATATTGAGTTCTTGTCCCCAAGTTAAGATCTTTGGATTTATTAAACATTAGGATATTGTGTTTACTGACTTCTATTTATTGTTTACCAAATATGTTTCAATGACCAATCTATTTCTTACACAGTACCAAAATGATGATTACTGCTTTACTAGTGTTGTTGGGCTCCTTCCTTCCCATTTCTGTTTCATTAATTGATGAATTCATTAATTGATGTTCTTGATCTTTTGATCCTTTAGGAGAATTTTTTTTTTAAACATTTAAAAAAATTCTACAATGCAATCCTTTGGTAATTTAATTTTCTGGTCTTCTCTTGGGCCCAAGAATAGTCATTACAATTAAACAGCATATGGCTTTCTTTTACACTATGTAACTTTGGGAATGTCTTCTTCCTAACATTCTCTTTAAAACCCTTAGAATATAAGCAATCAAAGAAGAATATTGTCAGAATACAACTTTTATTAGTAATTGATCCACATACAAATAAAAGAACACTTAAATTCCATCATTCTCACAAGGGAAATAAGGAGTTGTTACTCAATTAAAACTATAGCTACACCTTCTAAAATTTTAAAACTCCTCAATCATAAGCCAATTACTTCACAGAAAATTACTTATTTATACACACCTGTGTGACACTCCTATACCACGTAGAAAGAAAAGCCATAGAATAATGCGTCTTTCTCTGGGATGACTGAACACACTCCTCTTCTGTGGACTCCATGTCTATACAACATCCCATCAGTTGTGATGCCAGTTTTTGCAAAATATGCTTCACATCTATGGAATAAAAAAGTAAAGGAATTCAATTCACTTCATACAGTTTAAAAGGTAAAAAACTATTTGCTACAATGTTGCTTTATTTCTATATATTGTATTTTCCGTCAATCTCAATCTACATGTTTTGCACTGAATTTAACATAAAAGTAGCTAAAGCTACTTTTGGGAAAGAATCATATATTTCTACTTGATACAACAAGACTTAGTAAATTGTTAAGACTCAAAATAAGAATAACAAGGGGTTTAGATTTAAAAATCTAGAAATGTAATTCTTCCCATAGTAATGATTATTATCTCTTTTATATATCAATACTTCTAAAGTTTATGATTTTGTTGTTCTAGATGTTTCTCCGTAAAAACATAATGAAATCCTCTACAATTGTAGAAGATCATAAAGAATTAAATTAAATTAAAAATTCATCATCTATTAAATCTGGTGATAAAATTAGGTTAGTATTTGGAAAACAGATGACTATGAGACAGAACTTAAAGCCTTTCTGGCTTTATAGGACCAGCTGGAGTTTTGGGCTCTGTTAATGTGGCCTTAGAAAACACATAGTTATTTTCATTCTACAACAAAGAAATGGGGTAGAAGTTGAAAGGAAATGTATTATTGACAGGAGGTAGAGTCAAAATGGAAGAGTAGCAAGAAACATTGACAGCAAACTCTTCTTCAAAACTTCTCTAAACAGATCTAGAAAATGTAATGAATGTATTTTGATGGGAAAATTAAAAAAAAAAAAGTCAGTGATTAAGTTTTCCAATATAGGTCAGCATAGGGAGACAGACAGAGAAGTCTATGGACACAGGGGATAGGGTCTGGCCAGGAATGTACTGTGAAAACTCTTTCAGTGAAATTTAAGAGAAGGTACAGAACCAAAACCAAACAAACCAAAATAAGAATAACTATTCTATCTTCAATGAAAATCTTATTTTAGAATTATACTGATATAGGAATGATGCTGGATTCTCAAAGGAAGGCTACACTGGCAAAGCAAATCTGTTAAGTCTTATCAGGCTAGAAAAGTTTTAAAATGGCTTTGTTATGAAAATATGAAGAGGATAGTGGCAGCTAGATGGATAGAGCATCAACCCTGAAGCACTTAACCCCAATTGCCTCAAAAAAAAAAAAAAAAAAAAGAAGAGGATCAATACCACATTGGTAGCAGTGTGATAAGCTTGGTGATCTAGTTACCTCTTTCCAGCCCACCCATTAAGAGTGAAGGGATTGAGATCCATATTAGGTAGATGGGAGTGTCCTAAAGCAGAATATCTATTCATTAAAGAGAATGATTTAAACATTTGCTAATTTAAACATAATTTTTTAATTTAAGCATAACATTCTGTTATGCCAAATCCTGCCAATTTTATCTATTTGAATATAATAAAAATACAAAAGAAAGGAAAAAAATTATATTTCTGAGTATCTTAGATTGTTCTCCCTCTAATTTGTCAGCTAATGTACATCCATGTTTACTGAACATGGAAGACCTACCCCATTTACAGGATTTTGGAAGACTGAAAACTTTAACATTGCCCAGATCAGCTTTATTTTCTTCTGGTTGATAAAAGAAGGGGAAGAAGAAAAGTAACAAAGATAAAAAGGAAATATGAAATGTGTCCCTTCCTCTTTACTATCATTGTGCTACAGAATATTATTTCCAGATTTGAGAGAACTTTTAGAATGTATGTTCTAAGAATGCTATAATATCTTTAAACTAGTTACCAAAGTTATTACAATATTTATACCTTACCTGGGCATTCTTTAGCTTGCAAAGAGACAACATATGGAGTAACGGTATCTTTAAGCATCTCAGTTAAACCTTTGAAGGTTAAATCATGATCTGTTACATTCACACCTGCAGAGGGGAAAAAATCGGTATCAGATTCTTTTTAATCATAATAATGATTCAACATGTCAAATAAACTACAAAGAAATAAAAAAAGTATACTTCTATTAATAGATTTTTTTAAAAAAGCAATCCACAAGATTTTACAATAGTGCTGGATTATAGGTAAAAAGTCTTATTTGTCTGGACTGGAATCTCAACAAAATACTCTCAAAGTAAAAAATGCAAAGAAGGAACAAAAACTTGAAACAAAACTATTTTAGTATTTAGCCAATTGCATTATGTTAAATGATATGTATGAAGTAAATTTGTTATTGAGCAACTTAATATAGAGCTCTAGAGGAGACATAAAAGATTAGATATCTAGTCCCTGCTCTCCCTATACAAACAGATTGAGTGATAAGATATAAATACATAGACAACTAAAAAATACTCTACTTAAGGGTATCAAAACCCTCTTTGACTTAAGTGGATGACACAATTCATTACACTTAGTCCAGTTTAGGAATAAGCATATTAGAAGTTAGGACAATGGGCATACCACCATATAACCAAGCTGCACTCAAAGTCTTTACAATTTGGTAATTCAAATTCATCAAACTTTTTGTAAATTGGAGACTCTACTTGGTACTGGTAATATAAAGAAACAAATATATGCATGCATGTTTATATGTTCAATTATTCAGCCATTTTTCAGTTTCAGGGGTCCTTGTGACCCCATTTGAATTACTTTAGAAAAGATACAGGAGTGGTTTACCATTTCCTTCTTCAGTTTATTTTACAAATAAGGAAACTGATATATTTTACAAATAAGGAAACAAGATTAAGTGATTTGTCCAAGGTCATCACAAAGCCAGTGAGTGTCTGAGGCCAAATTTAAACTCAGGAAGATGTCTTCCTGACTTCAGTCAAGAAAGGCTTCATATAAAAGAAGACTCTTTAAGTTGAACTTTTTGAGAAACTAGGGATTTTAAGAAGATGAGGTGAGGAAAGAGGGCATTTCAGTCATTTCAGATCCACCTGGCAAAGTGTTGTCACAGATAGAATGCTAAACTTGAAATTAGGAAGACTTGAATTCAAAACTTGTTTGAGATATTTACTAGATATGTGACCCTGGGCAAGTCATTTAATTGGATTGGGATTCAGTTTTCATCTATAAAATGAAGTTGTACTCAGAGACCTCTGAGATCCCTTTAAACTATACATCTATGGATCTACAAGACAGAATGTTTTATATAGCTAGCAGGTCATTTAGAAAAATAAAATGAAATAAAACTAGGAAGTAGGTGGCAGTTATTATGAAGGGCTTTAAATGACAGGTATAAATTTTGTATTTTATCTTTGCAATAAGGAGCTGCTGAAGAGTTCTGAGTAGGGGAATTAAATGACCCCAATGGGTGTATCAATTTGGCAATTATAGACCACAGAGGAGAAGGCTGGCACCCAAGAGAACAATAAGGAGACTATTAAAATAGTCTAAACAAGAAGTAATAATGGTTTGAATTAAGGTTGAAGCTATAGAAGTGAAAAAAAGATAGGGATAGACTTGAGAGATGTAATGATGGTAGAAATCAAAAAGAGCTGACTATAGACAGATATGGGAAGTGAAAACTTTCCAGAAAGCAAACCCAGAAGGTAGTAAGTATGGTGGTACTTGTGACAGAATGAGAAAATTTGAAAAAAAGATGGGTTTGGGAGGAATGTAATAATAGTTTTACATATTTTCAGTATGACATACCTACAGAAAATTCCTGATGGAGATATTCATAAGTAGTTGCTTATATAGCACTGTAATTTAGAAGATAAATTACAGGTTTGGGGGACATCAGCATAGAAATAATAACTAAACTCTTGAGAATTGAAAAAATCTCCAAGGGAATAAACATATATGTATTTGTATAAATACTCATATTTAAATGTGTATATAAACATGTCTATATATAATCTCTCTATAAAATATAGGATATGTATATAATATATACAACACATATGTGTGTATATAAACATAACGTAACTATTTATACAATGTAATTATATAGACATGTATATAACATATAAAAGACCAGTACTCTGGGAAGCAACCACACAGCACAGAATAATGTTTAATTAAAGGAGACTGAGAAGGAACAGACAGCAGGAAAATTATGTAACAAACTGCAAAAAACCTGGGGAAAATAGGTGAACTGATAGAAAGAGAGGTTGTGAGGAACAAGAATAAACTCAATTTTTGAAATCTTAGGTTCAAGTTGATCCTGGGAGAATATCTAAGTGGGAATGTTCTCTAAGATAAAGAAATATGAATTTTTCTCCCAGAAGGGAAATCAGGCCTGAAAACATTTATTTCAGAATCTTTTGTATGGCGTCAACAGGTTAACAGATAAGTTTAGGAAAGTAAACAGTTTAACTTTTAAATATTTTTTTTTCCTTCCTTTCTTCCCCCCTCTAGCCCCTCCTCCCCTCCCCCCTTCTCTTGAGATTTGTATTTGATTCCATTTGGCTCTGGTCTTTTCATCAGAAATGATTGAAAATCCCTATTTCACTGAATGTCCATCTTTTCCCCTGATAGATAATGATCAATTTTGTGGGGTTGTTGACCCTTGCTCATAGTCCAAGCTCCTTTGTCTTCTGGAATATCATATTCCAGATCTTTTAATCTTAGTCTGACATTTTAATGGGGAAGCTGTTAAATCCTGGGTAATCCTGATTGTAGCTCCTTTATATCTGAATTGTTTCTTTCTGGTTTCTGTCCTCAGTTTGAGTATTTTGATCTTAGGGAGCCCTAGTGGTCTCAGTCAAACTGAAGCCTGTTGAAAGATCTTAATTTAAAAAGATCCAGTTCTCCTTTTTCATCCAGGGCCATCTCCAGTCACCTCAATCTGTATCTTGTCACTGGAGGGGAAAGTGAGGCAGGTGACCTTCCCTCACTTAAATTCAATTCACTTGCATGTGATGGCATCACTTCCCTGATGTTATGGTAATCTTAAAGAATGAAGGAAAAAAAAAAAAGAATGAAGGACAGGGGCAGTTAGGTGGCCCAGTGAACAGAGCACCAGCTCTGAAGTCAGGAGGACCTGAGTTCAAATGTGATCTCAGACATTTAACACTTCCTAGCTGTGATCCTGCGCAAGTCACTAAACCTCAATTGCCTCAGAAAAACAAATAAATAAATGTGTATGTACACACACACACACACACACACACACACACATACACACACACACACACACACAGAATGAAGGACAAACAATAACAACAATATGGAATAAGGAAGAAAAGACAAAAAAAATTTCTTTGCACATTTTAAAAGGTAGGAAAAGAACCATGAAAATATAGCATTTCAGAAACCAAAAGCAAGATTATATCTAGTGCGATACTTTAGATAGGACTGGAAGGATGTGATGGAAAAATAACAACACCGAATTTGGTGATGTAAGAAAAAAGTTTCAATAAAATGGTAAAGGTGGAAACCAGATTACAAGGGTCTGGAGATTGTGTAATGAGAAGCCAACTTTTTAAAAAAGAAAATAAGTAGCCAACTTTTTCAAGAAGTTCAATAGTAAAGAGAAAGAGTAACTAACATGGTAACTAATATGGAAAAGAAGGATCAAAGAAAGAACTCTTTAGGAATGGGGAGACTACCATTCTGGGGTCAGATGAAAAGAAAGAAGAAAGAGAAAAACTAAAGATATATGAAAGAGAATCTATCTACTGAAAAATGGTCCTGAAAAAATAAATGAGACCCAGGGGATAATAGAGGGAATTGATAAATCTGATGCAATTGGTTAGAAGGAATAAGGAAAGGGCTGGTGATGATGATGTGTTGATAAACAGAAAAAAAGAAAGTAAGGTAGCTAGAATGTTTTAAATGAAGTTTAAGTGTGTGGAATAGGAGTGAGGCTGGAAGCTTGAGAAGAGAGGAAATATTTTGGAACAGTTATTTGGGGGAATGATTGGTAGAGAAAGGTCAGGTGAAGTACTGCACCATAAGCTTGAGGTAGGCAAACTCGACTGTATTTGATAACTATCTCCCCAAGCTCTGAATAGCCTAGAAACAGAAGGGGCAAGCTCTGAATAGCCTGGGAACAGAAGGGAAGAATTAGATAATAGTCATTATTTACTTGTTTTTAAAGTGATATTTTATATTAATATTTATTAATATTTTATTAATACTTACATTAATAGTGATATATTAATTTTTCCTCAATTATATGTTAAAACAACTTTTAACACTTTGAAGTTTTATCCTTACCTCTTTCCCTTCCTTCCCTTCTCCCTGAGCTTTTAAGCAATTAAATATAGGTTATCCATGTGCAATCATGTAAAACATTTCCATGTTAGTCATTTTGTACAAGATACAAACTAAAAAAGAAAGGAAGGAAGGAAGGAAAGGAGAGAAAGAAACAAAGAAGGAAAGGAGCAGAAGAAAAAAAGAAAGCTTTGATCTGCATTCAGACAATATCAATTCTTTGCTAGATGGGTAGAATTTTTCATCATGAGTTCTTAAGGATTGCCTTGGATCATTGTATTGCTGATAATAACTAAGTGTATTCATACTTAATCACTGTACAATATTGCTATTAATGTAAACAATGTTCTGCTCACTTCACTTTGCATTATCAGTTCATGTAATTTTTCCAGGTTTTTCTGAAATCATCCTAGTTGTTATATTTTATAAAACAATAATATTCTATTACAATCATATATCACAGCTTATTCAGTCATTCCCCAATTGATGGGCATCCTTTCAATTTCTAATTCTTAGCCGCCACAAAGACAGTTGTTATAAATACATATATTTTTGTACAAATATGTCCTCCCTCCATCCCCTTTTTAAAAATCTCTTTGGGATACAGACTTAGCAGTGATAGTGCTGAATCAAAAGGCATGGGGAGTTTTACAGCCCTTTGGGCATAATTCCACATTTCTCTCGAGAATGTTAGATCAGCTCACAACTCAACCAACAGTGCATTAGTGTCCCATATTTCCCACATTCCCTCCAACATTTATAATTTTCCTTTTTTTGTCCTATTAGCCAATCTGATAAGTGTGAGGTGGTATCTCAGTTATTTTAATTTGCATTTCTCTAACCAAAAGTAGGTTTTTCCTGTGCCTAGATATAACTTTGATATTATTGTCTGAAACCTGCATGTTCATATTCTTTGACAAATCATAGTGATTATTAAGGAACAAGGATTAGCAGGTAAGGAATTTGGAAAGATCAAGAAGAGCCAAGAAATCCTATGACAGTATCTAGTCAAACATTAAGAAAATACAAAGCATTAAGCAGAATGAGATTTGAAGGATGGAGATTAACAAAGTCAAATGGGAGATAAATTGAGATAATAGGGTTAACCAAATCTTATTTCATGCAAACAAGACCAATATAGTCTAACATTTGTTGTCAATACTGTTAGTCATTTCAGTTATGTCTATCTCTTCCTGATCTCATTTGGGGTTTTCTTGGCAACAGTACTAGAATGGTTTCCAATTTTCCTTTTCCAGTTCATTTTATAGGTGAGGAAATTAAGGCAAACAGGGTTAAGTGATTTGCTCAGGGTCACACTGATAGTATCTGAGGCCAAATGTTAACTCAGGTCTTCCTGACTTCAAGCCCAGCATTTAATCCACTTAACTGCCTTTAGTTCAATTCATGCTAAAAATCAAAGAACTGAAGCACAGAGAAATTAAGATAACAAATATTCAAGAGAAGAGCTGAAAACAGAGTCTAGGAATTCAAGATATCTGTCATTCTATTCCACTAAGATTGTTTCCATATTACCAAACCTTTACTGCAGATATTCACAGAATATAGCCTAGGGAAATTATTGGTTGAAGAAACCATTATCAAGTAAATTTTCTTGGCCTTCCTGGAAATTAATATGAAATTGAGTATGATAAGTTAATCTCACCTAAATTCTTTTTATATACTACTTGGGCAAATAGATCTCAAAGAAATAAATCCTGTAGGGACAAGTACCATCCCATTATGCTTTTTTGGTTGTTTCTAAGATATGTCAACAAATGAATTAGAAATACCTAGAACAAGAGCAGCAGTTGGAATTTCTCTGCATTTTATTTGATAGTTCCAGTTTGTTGACTTCTTTCGAAACTCCAAGTGAGATTTTTCCAGAAATTCTATTAGACTGTCAAACAGATTTTTATTCAATTCCTCTTGTAGTTCCTAAAAACAAGCAAACAAAAAGACCAGTATAAAGAACCTTTAGTGGTTTTGAAAGCTAATTATCATGGGTCCTGATTTCTTAGATAAGGGCTAAGAGGAAATAGAATTTATAAGGTTTATTCCTTCTACCATCTCTGTCTTTAAGGTCTATATGTAATTTTTATTGTATTTATTTGTTTACAGATAAGAGGAGAAACAGATAGTCTGCTTAAAAATGTTTTTTTCTTGGGAGAACTACATAAATGTTCACTATTATTCTTATTCCTATTAGCACAGAAAACAAGTAAAGCAATCCCCTCTCATCCCCCCCCCCAAAAAAAAATTAAATGCAGATTTCAAAGATGAAATGGAAGGAAAAAAGTATCTTGGGGATTACTTTCTGGCAGACTGTTCTCCTTTCTAAACAATTCCCATCAGATCATGAAACAAATGATACATTCTATTCAATTTTTCAAACCTGAATAGTAAAAAGATTTATTTCCAACCAGAATAATTTAAAAAACTGCCATAAATAACAAAAAAAAATTAAAAATAAGGATACTCTTTTAAAAAAACTATCATTCTTGTCAACCCTTAAAAGAGTTAAAACAACAACAACTATGATCCTAGGGCAAAATTGGAAAAAAAAAAAAAAGTAACCCCCCCAAAATTAAAATTAGCTCATTTTTATATTACTTCTTTGTATAAATTTGACCTCTATCATAGTTTTCCATTTTCTATTTCCAATTATGAGAAGTTAAATATTATTTTTTTCAAAAACTCAGAATTGATTCATTGAATTCATTTCTGCAGTTATAAAAATATCTTTAACCCACAAGGCTATCCAAATACTTATTATTTGTCAGAACCTGGTTCAACAAAACAGAGAAGGACAGCTCCAAGGCATTTCTTTGTTCACTCTTGAATTGGTTTGCCAGTCCATGAATATGAACCAAAAGGGAAAAGAAAAAATGAGTTAACTAGATAGTGTAATTTGATGAGATTAGTATGCAGTTTTGATTGGATTATCTTTCTCCCTCTAGGAAAATGAAAAGAAATTTCTCTATGTGAACCTGGCCAAGTAAATAGATAGTTCTACATCATCAAAACAACAACAACAACAAAAAATGGAAACTGTTAGAAGGCAGACAGAAAAATATTCCGATATTGCTAATATTTCAGTGTCTGAAGCTGGATTTAAACTCAAGTCCAGTGCTCTATCCACTGCATCATCTAGCTGCCGGTCCAGAACTATTTGGTGGTGCTACTTCATAGTTAATTGTGTCTATACTGTTTAATCTTGTAAGCATATATACTATATTGCTTAAAAGCACTTAAACTTAACAGTATTCAGACTTTAATACAAGGGGTAGTATCTGTATGGCACTAATCTTTTTTTTTTTTTAATTTTTAATTTTTTTTTTTTAAAGGAGCTATTGTCTTTAAGGAACTAGTTCCAGGGAGTGATTATTTTCTGTGGAGAACTTTTTTTTTTTTGTTGTTGTTGTTGTAGATCAAATTTTTTATTCAGATCTGGTCTTTTCATTAGAAATTAGGAAAGAAGATGGAATAGGTGAAATTCACCTGTATCATTTAATGTCCATCTTCTTTTCTGAAAGATAATGCTCATTTTAGCTGGATAGTTTATTCTTGGCTATAATCCCAGTTCCTTTGCTTTTTGGAATATCAGATTCCAGGCTCTTCTATCCTTTAAGGTGGAAGATGCTAGGACCTGAGTGATATTAACTGTGGCTCCTCGGTATTTAAATTGTTTCTGACTGCTGGCAATATCTTTTCCTTGGTATGATAGTTCTGAAATTTAGCCACAATATTCCTTGGGTATTTAATTTTGGGTTTTCTTTCAGGAGGTGATTGGTAGATTGTTTCAATAGTTATTTTGCCTTCTGATTCTAAAATATCAGGGAAGTTTTCTTTCATGATTTCCTGGAAGATAGTGTCTAGATTCTTTTTTTTTCATCATGGCTTTCAGGAAGCCCTATGATCCTTAGATTGTCTCTCCTAGATCTAATTTCCAGGTCAGTTGTTTTTCCTAGGACATATTTCATAGTTTCTTTTATCTTTTCATTTTTTTTGTTTTTATTTGACTGATTCTTGAAGTCTTGTTGAGTCATTCACTTCCATTTGCTCAATTCTAATTTTTAATGTCTTAATTTCTTCAGTTACTGTTTTTAGCTCCTTTTGCAATTGACCAATTACATTTTTTTGTTCATTGCATTCTTTTTCCATTTTTTCCAGTTTTTTGCAATGATCTCATTTCATTTCCCATATTTCTCCTACCTGTCTTTTAAGATCCTTTATGCAATCTTATTTTTTTATTAAAACTTTTTATTTGCAAAACATATGCATGGGTAATTCTTCAACATTAACCCTTACAAAGCTTTCTGTTACAAATTCCCCCTCCCCTACTCCCCACTCCTCCCCTAGATGGCAGGATATCCACTACATGTTAATTATGTTCAACTACTTGACAAATCGAATATGTGTATACATATTTCCATATTTATCACTGTTGTGCAAGAAAAATCTTATCTACAAGAAAGAAAATAATCAGAGAAAGGAAACCCAATGCAAGCAAACATCAATAGGGAGCATGAAAATGTTATGTTGTGGTCCACATTTCACATCCCTCTCTCTGGATATATATGGCTTTCTTCACTGAACAATAGGAACTGGTTTGAAACATTTCATTGTTGAAGAGAGCCATGTCCATCAAAATTGATCATTATATAGTATTGTTGTTGCCATGTGTAATGATCTCCTGGTTCTGCTCATTTCACTCAGCATCAGTTCATGCAAGTCTCTCCAGGCCTCTCTAAAATCACCCTGCTGGTCGTTTCTCACAAGAACAATAATATTCCATAACATTCATATACCATAATTTGTTCAGCCATTCTCCAATTGATGGGCACCCATTCAGTTTCCAGTTTCTAGCCACTACAAAATGGGCTGCCACAAACATTCTTGCACATGTGGGGCCCTTTCCTTCCTTTATGATTTCTTTGTAATATAAGCCCAACAGAAATGCTGCTGGGTCAAAGGTTATACACAGTTTGATAACTTTTTGAGCATAGTTCCAAATTGCTCTCCAGAATGGCTGGATCTGTTCACAGTTTGTAGAGAACTTTTCACAAAATGTCATGTCTTCACCTTTCAGTTGATTCTATCTCAATTTAATTCAATAATTAAAAAAAAATTGTAACAATTGCTGTGTGAATGTACAGTAGATTAAAGGTAAATGATTTATTCACCTAAGCAGCACTGTGCTGTGTTGGTACTGAAAATAAAGACATGAAAAACAATAGCATCCCAACCCCTCAGAAATTATAATCTAATAGTAAAATATGACATTTCTACAAATAAGCATAGTGTAAAATGAGATATGTAGTAAAAGCAAAGAAATCCACAATAAGTGCTTTAAGATTCAAGAAGGGTATATAAGGAGGTAAAATAAAATTCCTTTAATAATGTATACCATAGTTGCTAAACTATTATTTTCCATATTATTATTCTTTGGGAATTATGTAGATGGGAAATGGATCATTTCTTGTATAAATCTCAAAACCCCCTACTCAGACTGCTAATGCAACCATAGGAAGTGGGTATGGTATGTAGAAATAACACTTCATGCTTCAAAGCCTAGCATAAGACTGTACATGGAGTACAATAAAACTAAAATTATATATAAAGAGTTAGTCACAAAAGGCATTTAATATAAACATAATACAAAAGCTGAAAGTTATTATTGCATGGTAGTTGATAGATGAGATTTTTCCAGGAAAGGTATATATTATGCTTGTCCATTTTGTTTTATTTCAAATATTTTATCAAGAAAAGAAAAGAAAGAACTAAAAATGATCCAAAATATTAGGCTATTTAAACTCAATGCCTTGGTAGGTAGGAGGTATAGTACAAGTATCATTCCCATTTTATAGGTGAGGAATCTTGAGTCTCAACTTGAGTCTTAAATCTCTTCACCCCTCCCCCAAATCCTCACTTCATGTCTAGTCCTCCATACATTCAAGTGAGTGTTGTTCCTTCAAACTCTTCTCCTTGAGATATTTTACTGTAGTAATGCTTGCACTATTAAGGACTTTTTTTTTTGGGGGGGATTATTTTCAGAGTCTGTCTCATTTTCAGTGGTGGAAAATCTTCATCCTCAAAGGGGGTTTGACTTTTGCAAATAGTCAAGTATCACTCAACCAAGCCTGGCAAATAAGGTGGGGAATCGAGTTGAGTAATAACAGTTTAGGTCATAAAGCCAAGTATAAGACAAAGTAGTAGAAATATTCTTGTGTGGCTCATTTATTTGCTCCAAAGGTGGTTCCTGAATTGTTTGGTGGAACAGCATCACTTGGAATCAGATGAGCTCTTTGAGAGTAAAAAATGCCCTTTTAATAAACTTGGCCTCAAGTATTACAGATGGAATGAATTATTTGTTGACTTGGCTTCCAGAAATAATTTACCTTAAAGAAGAAGTAATGGATATGTTCCCAATATATATATATTTTAAATTTCATTTCACATTCACATATTACAATGGTCCCTCTTTCATGTGTTTTCCTTCTTCCCCACCCTCCACTTTCTCTACAATGTAGTCCAGTTTAAATTCTGTTGTTATGTATCTTTTTGAAAGTAGGTCTTTATTATCAATTTCTGTATCAACACCAAATTCTCTGCTGCCTGAAATCATTGCTAAGACAATGCTACACTTTCATTATACACTGTTGCTCAAAATACTGCCTTGGTTCAATGTCTGTGAATAGTATTGCAATGTACATGCATAACATTTCTTTTCATAATAAAGAATTAATATAGTAAAAAAAAATTAGGCAAATTGAGTTATTGTAATAGTACCTACCTCAGCTTCAGATTTCATCTGTTGCCATAACAATTGACAAGTGTCAAAGCGTAGCTTGCTATCTTCAGAAAGACTTTCACCTTCATTGAAATAGTCAGCTAAGAATTTAGGGGGGAAAAAAAAAGAACCTGGGGTTTCTTAAATTAATTTTATTCCTATGAACTATGAAAAAACACTATACAACTCACTCAAAAGAAAAACCCTCGGTTTGGGACTAAAGATCATCCTAACTTGCAGAAATGTAAACTTAAAGGTCATCATATATCATGTGTCATAGAAAATGGCTAACACCACATAGGAAGGAGGTATAAATAAGGTCAAATCTTAACACATCTCAGGAATATACTCTTTCTCCAAAATATTAAGAAATGGCTTAAAAAAAAAAAAAAAAAAAAAAAAAAAGTTATTGGAAAAAAAAAAAACATGGAATGGAATCTCAGAGTCAAAAAGGACTTCAATGGTAATCTGACCTTACTCGCCTTACTCATACTTGAAGCAGAATCTTCCCAACAATATCAGTGCTGTGATAATGTAATCTCCACAAGAATTTTACTGCTCCAGGGATGCTGCATTCTACTATGGTAGGCCATTCTGGAGCAGTTCTTCCTGTTGGAAGCTTGGGTGACTTTGGTCATTAAGTTACAGAGTGGCTAACTGGGCACAAGCTTGACTGGGTTGTAGCAATAAATCAATAACCTTAAATTTTTTCTATTCTCTAAAAATACAATATATGGAAAAAAGCATTAAACTATAATTCAAAAGGCTTCAGATCAAGTCTAACTTCTCAATTAATTAAAGGTATGCTCCTGAAGAAATGCAATCTTTTGGTCTCAGTTTTCTCATCCATAAAATAAAGCCTTTCTAATTTTAAATTTCTATGGCTTAAAACATCACAAAGGGGGGCAGCTAGGTAGCTCAGTGGATAGAGCACTAGCCCTGAAGTCAAGAGGACCTGAGTTCAAATCTGGTCTCAGACACTTAATACTTCCTAGCTGGGCAAGTCACTTAACCCCAATTGCCTCAGCAAAAACAAAAACAAAACATCACAAAGGATCAATGTTGCTTCTTTTCCAAGGCATCATATAAGATCAGTTTTAAAATGGTAAATCACCATATGGTGTGTAAAATTAACTTGGATTTCTAAATTTACTTTTCTGTTTATTAGTTCAAAACAAGCTAAGTTGCCAAATGACAACCCTAAAATGCCATCTTCAGTGTTTGTACTTTTTATTTACCATGAATACCATGAAAAGAGACACATCAAACCTGAGATTTTCTTTTCTACTCTATGGTAACTATCAGTGCTAAGCATACAGTAATAATACTTTTTTGATTGATTAAAATTTGGTTTGCATATGTAAGGTAAATCTATTTCTCTCAAAAAAGTTCTCTTCTGACATAAAGAAAATTAAGAAGTCATTATTTTTTAAAGAATCGAGAACATCCATTATAAGACATTTACTATATATCTTGATTTCTGAAGATCTATTTAGGTTCTTCTTTAAGTCAAAGCCCCATCTGACAACAGTCACCTTGGAACAAAATTGCTATGTATGCATGGGTAAATTAACCAAACCTGGACATGGAAATTACTAAAATAATGTAGGGAAAAGATTGACAGGCTTTTTTATGTAAGAAAAATAAAGTATTAACTTACCTATTGGAAAAGAGACTTTTTTCCTTTTAAAATCTGGTTTAAAGACAAAGCAACCCTATAGAAAAAAGCAAGAAGTGAAATTCAAAGTTTATTTTATTTATTTTTTTAATTAATACTTTTTATTTGAAAAACATATGTATGGGTAATTCCTAAACATTAACCCTTACAAAGCTTTCTGTTACAAATTTTCCCCCCTACTCCCCACCCCTCCCCTAAATAGCAGGATATCCACTACATGATAATTATGTTAGAATACTTAAGAAATCGAATATATGTATAGTTATTGCCACAGATCATTTTTTTGTTCAGGAGAAATCGTATCTACACGAAAGAATAATCTGATAAAGGAAATACAATGCAAGCAAACATCAATAGAGAACATGAAAATGTTATGTTGTGGTCCACATTTCACATCCCTCTCTCTGGGTGTACATGGCTTTCATCACTGAACAATTGGGATTGGTTTGAAGCATTTCATTGTTGAGGAGAGTCATGTCCCTTAGAACTGATCCTCATATAGTATTGTTCTTGCCGTGTACAATGATCTCCTGGTTCTGCTGATTTCACTCAGCATCAGTTCATGCAAGTCTCTCCAGGCCTCTCTGAAATCATCCTGCTGCTCGTTTCTTACAGAGCAATAATATTCCATAACATTCATATACCATAATTTATTCAGCCACTCTTCAATTGATGGGCATCCATTCAGTTTCCAGTTTCTAGCCACTACAAAAAGAGCTGCCACACACATTCTTGCACATGTGGGGCTCTTTCCTTCTTCTATGATTTCTTTGGGATATAAGCCCAATAGAAACACTGCTGGGTCAAAGGGTATGCATAGTTTGATAACTTTTTGAGCATAGCTCCAAATTGCTCTCCAGAATGGTTGGATCCGTTCACAGCTACACCAACAATGCATCAGTGTCCCAGTCTTCCCACATCCCCTCCAACATTCATCGTTATCTTTTCCTGTCATTTTAGCCAATCTGACAGGTGTATAGTGGTACCTCAGTTGTCTTAATTTGCATTTCTCTGATCAATAGTGATTTGGAGCACTTTTTCATATGATTATAAATAGTTTTAATTTCATCATCTGAAAACTGTATGTTCATACCCTTTGACCATTTATCAACTGGAGAATGGCTTGAATTCTTATAAATGTGAGATAATTCTCTATATATCTTAGAGATGAGACCTTTATCAGAACCCTTAAATGTAAAGATGATTTCCCAATTTGATGCTTCCCTCCTAATCTTGTCTGCATTAGTTTTGTTAGTACAGAAACTTTTTAAGTTAATATAATCAAAATTATCTATCTGGTGTTCAATTAAGAGTTCCAGATCTTCTTTGGACATAAATTTATTCCATCTCCACAGGTCTGAGAGGTAAACTATCCTATGTTTCTCTAATTTGGTTATAATATCATTCTTTATATCTAGATCATGAACCCATTTAGATCTTATCTTGGTGGGCAGTGTTAGGTGTGGGTCCAGCCTTAATTTCTCCCACACTAGTTTCCAATTATCCCAGCAGTTTTTGCTGAATAGTGAGTACTTATCCCAAAAGCTGGGGGGGGGGGGTGTCTTTGGGTTTATCAAACACTAAATTGCTAACGTTATTACCTAGCTTGTCCTGATATCCTATTCTATGCCACTGATTGACTGCTCTATTTCTCAGCCAGTACCAAATGGTTTTGATGACCGCTGCTTTATAATATAGTTTTGAAATTCAAAGTTTAAAAGTAACATATATCTATGTAGCTAAAGATTTTGATTAGCCAATTAAAGTCATATATGGAAGTTATTATTATGAACTCATTTAGAAAATCTTATTTTTCAAAACTAATAAGCAGTGAAGGAAAAAACTAGTTATAGAAAGTCTGGCATTATGAGAAACAATAAGCAGTTATGTTCCAACGGAAGGAAAACCGTGTGAAACAGGAAAAAGTAGGGAGCAGGTTAACAGGAGAGTGCTGGAAACCAGCTGAAACTAGGTAAAACTGGACAGAATTAGCTGTGTGAAGAAAAAAAAAGCAAAAGGTAGGCCAAAGATCATAAAGTGGGCATGCTTAATTGCTTCATAAATATTATTAGCTTTTCCCCAGGAGTTGCTAAGGCTCATATGTAGCAGATAGGGAAACATATTAAGGGGTGATCAGGAAAGAATGTTAACCTCATCTCCCCAGACAATGGGAAGACAGGGAAGGATTTCATGACAGGGGATAGGGAATAAAAGACTATGCTCCTGTTCTTGAAAACTGTGTGTGTGTGTGTGTATGTGTGTGTGTGTGTGTGAGAAAGAAAGAGAGAGAGAGAACATATTAAAAGTTTAAACTGCTTCACTCATCCTGAGGTTGTTCATTTACTATGTCCTTATTTGGGGCTCAGGATTTTGTTTCCAACAGCATGAGGTGCAATTACATTTAAAGTCAAAACTGGAAGAATACCGATACAGACATAGGCACAGGCACACAAAACAAAAACACTCCATTACCATCAAACAACAACAAAAGGCTTGTCAGAATTTCTATATCTATATTTCAAAATTTATTTCCTCACTACAACTGGACTGACATGTCAGTCCCTAATATGCTAAAGGGGCAAAAAGAAATGAAATGAAGCAAACAAAGACAGGAAGAGCATCTGAATCAGGTCAACTATATATAAAAGCTATATACAGGAGAATAACTTCTCCTGAAGAAACTACTAAGCCTTAACTGTCCAATGGAGGAAACACAGGGTTGTCCAGGAAACATAATCTCCAATCTTCAGAAGTTACTTCCAGGAAAGTATAGCATTCCACCTATTCCCCCCCTCCCAGCTTTTGCCATCATTTAGAATATGTGGTTCCCTCTTTGAGAAGGCCTTTACTTTCCTACCTCTTCCTCATCGCAACTATCATCTTTGAGGCAGGAGTTCCCCAGGGAGGACTATATGAGTACGCAGACTTTCTCTCCTAGTGGCTCAAAAATTTCTATCTTCAGTCAGTAATTATGTTCAAGTTCCTCTAGACTTCTGATTTTCTCAAGATCTAAACTGAACACGTAGTAAGTACTTAAATGCTTTTTCATTCAATCATCTGTGTGCTCACTTCCATAGGCTTTAAGTCCAAGTTCAGGTCAATAGCCTGACTCAAAGAAATCATTTTCTATGAGATATCAATATGATTCAATAAGTACTTAAGCTAAAGATATTCCTTATGCTATCGCAAAGGAATGCCCCCAATTATTTCAACATATTAAAGAGAATGTTCATGCTTTCCATTAAGTCTTAAAATGCAGAACAAAGTTTTCATCATTTAATATCATCCACTTCAACTGGTCACACTTAATACATTTTCACATAGTAAATTTGAATTGAAGAAAGCTTCCTTGGATGGTAAAACATAAAGCATATTATAAGCACCTCCAGAATGGGACCCATATCTACTATCTCAATTCTAGAAATTCTTCATGAAAATAATTTAAACATGTATCAATGCTACATTTAATGAAAATAGAAAACAAGCTTTTGCAAATTACAGTATTCTCAATAATGTGAGCAGTGTAGATAATCCAAGATTCTACTGTACTTATTTTTTATTTAAAAAGCATTTGCTTTGCTAAAGTAAAATGCAGCTCTAAACACTCTTCTCCAACAGGGTGTTCTCCCATGCATATTAAAATCATATACTATGATAGAGCCAAAAAACATGATTTTTTTCAAGAATCTTGACTATCAATATCAAGTGAAGAATGAAACATACATAACTCAAAATTGTTTGCTTCTCTCACAAAAGATAGCCATCAAATACAAATGATAAAATGATATTCCTATGTCTCCAGTCTCCTATTCATCCTGGATATACCCTCCAACTTTTAATTGTCCTTTCTAAAATACAGTATTCAGAATTAAACATAATAATCCAGATGTGGTCCAGACATCATCTCCTTGCTTTATAGACACTCTGTCTGTTAATGTTACTTGAGGGACAATCTGGAGTCAGGAGGATATGAGCATCAGACTCAGATGTTTATTAGCTGAATGATCCTAGGGCAAGTCACTACCTCCTAAACACACACACACACACACACACACACACACACACGGCTAAAAAAGTGAGAAATGAACTTGGGTCTTTCGATGCCACTTTTCTGAAACTAATACAAGTTCTTTTTTTCCAACTGAATTTTGAAGGACAAACAGTTGATTTCCCTGTGAATTAGCTTCCTTTCCTTTGGGTCTCTACTCCTTCTTCCCTGTTCTAGATTTCTCTGCTTCTCATTCTGAGGTGAGGATGTTCTCATTCATTTATTTAGACTTTTTTTTTTTTGGACTAGGTGAAAGAGAAAATTCTTTGTCTCAATGGCTACCTAGCCCTAAGCACTAAATGGGGCAGCTTCAGTCAAACTGAGACCTGCCAAAGACCTTATCTTAAAAAGGCCAAGGTTTCCCACTGCATTCAGGGCCATCTCCAGTCATCCTGATCTCTCTCTGGCCACTGGACCCAGATGGCTCTGGAGGGGAAAGTGAGGCAGGTGACCTTGCCCAGCCCTCCTTCACTTAAATCCAATTCACTTGTGTATGATGATATTCCCTTCCTTCTGCTTGTCACTTTTTAAAAAGAACACTGAAAAGTAGAAATGTGTAAAAATTAGGGCAACTCAGATTGTTAGGTGACTGGAAATAATTATTTATGAAGATTAAATTAAGGAATAAAGGATATTTAGAAAAGAGTAAACTGGATTATTATTGCCATTACTTTTATCCACTGGATTGGGGAGAAGATGTGAATACTATTTTCAAATGTTTGAAATGCTGTGTTGCTCTACTTGGAGCTAAAGGACAGATTTTGAGAGAGAGAGAGACAGAGAGAGAGAGACAGAGAGAGAAAGAGAGAGAGAGAGAGAGAGAGAGAGAAAGAGAGAGAGAGAGAGAGAGGGAGGGGGGGAGAGAGACAGAGAGAAACAGAGAGAGGGAGGATTCAGAGAAGCAGGTTTTGACTAAAAAAATCCAAATCTTTGATAACAAAAAGCATTTCCCAAAGTAGAATGGTAGTGATTTCCTTATCATTGAATGTTTTCAGATTAAAAATAAGGTTATCAAATACTGAAGAGGGAATTCATGGGCCATGCACCAGTTGGAAATTTTGGGTAAAAGAAAATGTTAATGGTCCTTTCCAACTCCAAATTCTGGAATTCAACTGAGAGGATCAAACTCAATAATGGAGATAAAGCAAAGTGAAAAATAAAAGTGCTATGCAAATACAAAAATGGATTTAAAGTAAATATATTCTTTGATGGAATGAAACAAAAACATCTGGAAAAGGAAATAGCCCAGGTGGTTAGGATCAGACTTCTAAGTCTGTTAAAATTTTATAACTGGATTTGGACTCCAAGCTCACTTCCCCAGGTGTTTTCTCTTAGTTAACTTCACTTGACTGATAATTCTTTTGAACTGAGAGGAAAGACAAGATAGTGGAATTGGAAAAGAACTAGCAGCCTGGCACAAGGAGTACAAAACCTTGCCCAAGGGGAAAAAAATCTAACTGAAAATTAAAATTGACCAAATGAAAGCCAATGACTACATAATTCAAGAAATATTTAAACACAATGGAAAAAAAAAAACCCTGAAAAAAATAGAAGAAAATACAAGTATCTCAGAGCAAAAATAATTGACCTGGAAAACAGATCAAGAAAAGATAATTTAAGATTCATCTGACTACTTGAATACCATGATAGTAAAAAGAATATACACATAATTTTTCAAAAAATCTTAAAAGAGAACTGTCCTGATCTCTTAGAACAAGAAGGCAAAGTGGAAATACAAAAATAAGTCATCATCTGAAAGAAACCCTAACATGAAAACTCCCAAGAACATCAATTCCTGAACTTCCAGGTCAAAGAAAAAAATACTGCAAACAGCCAGGGGAAAAAAAAAAAAAAAAAAAAAAAAAACTTGAGAAGCCATGGTCAAAATCACCCATTATTTAGCAGCCAGCATTTTAAAGGAGAAGGGAGTTTGGAATACTGTCCTAGAAGGCAAGGGAAGTAGATTTGCAGCCAAGAATAATTTACCCAGAAAAACTGAATACAATCCTACAGGGGAGAAATGAACCTTTAATTAGAGAACTTCCAAGCATTCCCAATAAAAAGACCAGAGTGGCAAAAAAACTTTGAAATAAAAAAGAAAACAGGAACAATCCTAAGAGAATAAAACAAGGATAAATTATTTTCATTTTAATATGAGGAGATAATTCATTTCTTTCTTTAGAAGCTTATCATCTTGGATAATCATATACAATGTCTAGTTAGACAAAGAGCCTGAGATATTGTTTTGATGATGTTAAAGAAAGAAGAGAAATAAAAAAAGAAATGTAATATACCATTAGGAAAAAAGAAGAGAAAGGAAAGCATAATCAGTGTGAGAACATAGACGGCCAAAGGAACAAAGAGGAAAGGGTAGGCGGGACAACTGGAATCTCTCATCTCAACTAGCCAAAGGGGGGTAGAAAACACACAAATATACATGTACATATAAATATATACACAGAATTGGATTTGTTGTGCTTTTTTTCAGTTACATCCGACTTCATTACTCTATTTGGGATTTTCTTGGCAAAGATATTGGAGTAGGGGCAGCTAGGTGGCGCAGTGGATAGAGCACCAGCCCTAAAGTCAGGAAGACCTGAGTTCAAATCTGGTCTCAGACACTTAACATTCCCTAGTTGTGTGACTCTGGGCAAGTCACTTAACCCCAACTGCCTCAGCAAAAAGCAAAAAAAAAAAAAAAGAAACAGTGAATGGATTCCAAGTAAGGAAAAGAGAATTAGGGAAAGGAAGTAGAATCAGGTTGCACCAAACCTAGAGCACTGATGCTAAACATACCATTTCTCCCTTACTACCCTCTTTTTTATGAAGAAGGTATAGGGAAAATAAGAAAAAGTAAAATAGGGTAGGACGGAGGGAAATATACAATTAACAGTCATTACTATAAAAGTAAATGGGATGAATTTACCCATAAAAGAAAAGAGGATAGCAGAATAGATTAGAAAGCAAGATCTAGAATTTAAACATAATTCATTGAGGTAAAATAAGGAGTTGGAGTAAAATGTATTATGCTTTGGCTGAAGTAAAGATTTTAAACTATTATCAATCCCAACTACAAAAACAATTCTAAAACCATAATTATGAAATGTGGTATTCAATTCCTGCCAGAGAAGTGATGGACCAGGTTTAGCATGAGATTTACATTTCTGGCCATGACTAGTGTCCAAATGTAATTTGCCTGAAATATGTGTATTTGTTAAAAAAAAAAAAATTCCTCCTGCTCCCCAGTTTGGGAAATGGGGATGATAATAAAAGTTAAAAGTTATATTAAAAGAAATGTTTCAAACCACTTCCAATTGTTCACTGAAGAAAGCCATATACACCCAGAGAGAGGGATGTGAAATGTGGACCACAACATAACATTTTCATGGTCTGGGGGGGGGGGGAGAAGACAGTTACATTAAAAATAATTTTAAAAGCAAGTTCTAGTTAATTTATTATTTGCTTCTATTTGTCATCACCCAGGATAAAGCTAAGCACATATTGTTGTAGACTGACTGATACAGAACACTACTGATCAAAAGGAGAAGAGCTTACCCTTTCCATGAAGCATACCAGGGAATAAAGCAAAAGCAGACAGAGGGTGCACAGCATCAAGTCATAGAATAGTTTTCCTAGATTCTGTTTCTTCCTGTGTCTGACATTCAGTATTTTCTTTTTTCTTTTTCTTCTTCTTCTTCTTCTTCTTTTTTTTTTTTTTTTTTTGGCTAAGGCAATCAGGGTTAAGTGACTTGCCCAGGGTCACACAGCTAGGAAGTGTTAATGTCTAAGACCAGATTTGAACTCAGGTCCTCCTGACTTCAGGGCTGGTGCTCTATCCACTGTGCCACCTAGCTGCCCCCAAACATGTATTTTCAATAGATATTTACTAAATATATAAAGTGTACTATTTTATGTCTTTTTTCCTAAAGCATTTTCTATAGTAGCTACTGGAATCTGGAATTAGAGTACTTAAAATCTGGACTTTATCAGAGTGCTTTTATTTCAAAGGATCTCAAATCTGGAGCAGCAAGGGACCTCAGAGGCTATCTAATATAGTTTCCTGACTTTAGAGTTAAAGGAAATCTGAGCCCAAATTACTTGTCCTAGGGTCAAATATGTAACAAGCATTACAGATAGAATTTGAACCTTAACCTTGCGTCACCAGAGCTGGTGGTCTTTCTGTTGTGCTTGGGAAACAAACATGCTGCACACAACAGACTAAAATTTCCTCTTCTCTCATATTCATAGCCTCCAGAGGCATCTAGGTGGCAGTAGATAGAGAAGTCCTGAGTTCAAATGCAACTTCAGACATTTGACATTAGCTAGCTATGTGACCCTGGTCAAGTTACTTAATTCTGATTGGCTCACAAAAGAAAGAGAAAGAGAGAGACAGAGACAGAGAGAGACAGAGAGACAGAGAGAAAGAGAGAAAAGAAAAAGAAGATTCCCTCCATTCCTCTCCATTTCCATCCCCAGGACTCTGGCAGTCACACTGCTTGTTTCTCCTCCCTCATCTCCTTCCTAAATCAAATAAGGATTATGATGTTTTTGTGCCTGTTTACCTAAATTATAATTGGCATAGTTTGATATGTACAGAGGTTTTAAGTTTTCAATCAAGCCATTAGATAAGGGTAAAGAAAACAAATGAAAATTTCTCTAAGTTTGAAGAGAGAGCTTCTGGCTGGAAGTAATGTATTTAGTCAATAAGCAGTTATTATATGTCTACAGAACGCTGGGCACTTATATAATTAGCTGGGGAAAAGCCAAGTACCTGCCTTTAAAGAGCTTGCAGTCTACAGAAGGCTGTAAGAAGCCTGAGGAGGAAGCACTGAATTAGAGTGGCAAGAAGTAGGTGTGAATTTAACTCTACTTTGTATTCTCTGTGCACAGTGTAATCCAGGAAGCCCTGGGTTTAGATCTGATCACTTATTATCTGTGTGACATCAGCTAAGTTCCTCTACCTCCATCGGTCTCAGTTTCCTCATCTGTAAAATATTGAGTTAAACTAGTTGATTCTGTTTCTTATTTTTCAATCTAACTCCTTAGGATATTAGTACGGGTTAAGGCAAGAAGATTGAGACATGTAAGGCCTTGAATGGTAGGGTCTTATCTGACGCTATCAGTCGACACTATAAGATAGGTGGGGAAGAGTTATGAATAAGGATCTGCTTCTCAAAGGCAGCCTAGGATGAATATATACGTTTACCTAATGCCTATTATGTGCTAAGCAATAGGCTAAGTCCTTTATGAGTATCATCTTATTTGATTCTCACGACAAGCTTACAAATATCCCCATTTTTTACAGTTGGGAAACCTGGACAAATAGTGTTCACACTGACACTAAACGTCTGAGGTCGAAACTGAACTCAGATCTTCCTGACTGCTAACCCGGCGGACCTGCCCGGAGCTCGGATTCGGCTGCCCCCTCCCTCAGCACTCACAGCGGGTAACAAGCCAGTTCGGCCACACGACGCAGGCTGGGGACAGAGTGAGAAAAAGGACCCACACATGGCAGGAGAAGGAAGAGGGCGTAGTCAAGGAGTTGAGGAATGAGCAGGAGGTAAATCCATTGCGTGCCCGCAGACGCGCCCCCTCCGCCCACTCACCTTGGACACGGAGGAGGTAGCCATAACGCCCAGCATCCGCTTGATTCAAGAGCAATTGAGCATTTCCCGAGTTCCCCAGCGGCAGACGGATAAGGCGGGGCGAAAGGTCAAAAGGAGAGGAAGAGAGCTCTTGATTAGCGATTGGTTCGCAGTCTGCTTCCGGAATGATGGTTCTAAGGGACTGGGGGCGGGGCGTGTGGAAAGGGGCGGGGTGGGATGAACACTAAACTCGCTAGGTGGGTGGGTGTTGATGGGCTGGGGTTTAGCACGCAAGGGCCCAGTCTCACGTTCTGGGGTCGCGGTCCCTGGAGTTGTGGAGCCATGGCCTGCGCCTTCCGCAGGTCCATCGCCTCTCAGGTACCTGGCCTGCCAACAGTGGGGGAGGGAAGCTCAGTTGGGATAAATTCTCCGGGGACGCCTCCTGCCCCGACCGCCACGGGGTTGGGAGACCACAGGCTGCAGTGCGCCCCTCTCCCGGCTTCCGATCTGTCCCACAGTTCCGAGCCACGGCCTCCTCGTGGAGACACGGAGAAGTCGGTGTCAGGGGCCTATAGACTTCAGTCACCTGACAGGGATCGGGTTTGCAATTCTTCATTCCTTATTTGCAAAGCTTGCTCCTTTCTATGATCCTCAGCTTTGACTGCCCGGTGGTGTGTAGGGGGAGCAAAATTACGACTCACAATTCTCTTCCTACAGCCCAGTGAACGTGAGGATTCAAATGTTGAAACGCCCACTTTTTGTGTTAAGAGGCTAGGGCTGCTGGTCACCTAGCTATCTGGCCAACCTTGAAAACGCACTTCCAACCAGTCCTGGTATCTCTTTTGGACAAGGCTGGGGGATTGGAAACGTGGCTTTTTTTTTCCTAACCCTGAGACTAAATCAGTCCTCAAGTATTTGGGTTTATAAGGTGTCAGACAAAGAACACAAGGACAAAAAGGAATCGAGTTCCTATCAAGGAATTTACTTGGTAATGGGGGAAAACTACATATGTAGCAGATGTGTGGTGCTGGGCAGGTCACTTTTCTTCTTTGAACCAATTTTCTCAGTCAGTTTTTAAATGGGGACAGAGGGAGAGAATAATTCTTGAAGTAAATTTGTTGTGATGAATATGATAGATAGGAAATTGAGATCTGAGCTGCCTTTTACTACATATGTGATCACCCATCCAAGCTTAGAATGCCCATCCTCTTTACAATTCTTAAAATCCCTTATTTCCTTAAAGGCTTTTCAGGAACCCCCTTTTATCGAGGTTTGCTTCTAATACACACCAAACCAGTTGCTAATGCCTTCTCCCCAAAGATACCTTGTATATATTTATATTAAATGCCACATATAAGTATAGTATGTATAACATTTTAAATATATAATAGGACATAATATAATACATATGTATAACATTTTAAATATATAACTTACATACACACGGGTGTATATGTCATCCCGTATTTAAAAATAAAATTTCCTTGACCAGAGTATTCTATTTTTGCTATTTGTATCCTTAATATTTAGTGCAATGCTTAATATTTAAGAAGAGACTAATAAATGCTGTTTAGGCAAGGTCCTTCAATCTGGGCCTCAGTTTCCTCATAAAATGAGAAGTTTGAAATGAATGACCTAAAGACCCTTCCAGTTTTAATCCTATGATCCTAAGCATTGTTGAAAAAAACTATAAAAGGCTCTCTAAATGGTGAGATTTTGGTGTAATTCTAAGCAATTTGAAGGCCAGATTTTCTTCTGTTAGGCTTGACATTCATTTCTATGGGGAGAGGTAGGAGGAAGGCGGCTTGACATTCATTTGTATGGGGAGAGGTGGGAAGAAGGGAAGTATTCAAAGAAACCATTCGACTATATCTTAAATTAATTTCTGGCTCCCATGTACTTTGATGTTTTTTGTTTTTGTTTTTTGGCTGAGGCAATTGGGGTTAAGTGACTTGCCCAAGGTCACACAGCTAGGACGTGTTAAGTGTCCGAGATCAGATTTGAACTCAGGTCCTCCTGACTTCAGAGCTGGTGCTCTATCCACTGGGCCATCTAGCTACCCCTGTAAAGATGTTGTGATACTGTTTTTCCTTCAAGTTTCTTCTGCCTCCTATCCCCAGACTACTCTCTCTTAGCCTAGGACTTCGGCTTTGTATTGAAAATATTGAGGCAATTCATCTCAAAATTCACGGACATTATTTCCCACTCTCTTCTTTCATCCAGTATTCAACAGAAAGATGTTTTTTTTTTTTTTTTAATCGAAGTACAAACCACTATATGTGAATTTGAACAAATTCCTCTCATTCCTCCAACAGATTATATCCTCAGTCATTTTCTATGTCTCTCTCATCTTCAACCTTTTCTTGTTTACTGACTCATTTCTCTGGCCTTAAAACATACTTGTCTCCTTAAAAATTCTTCACTAGACCCTACCATTGTCTCAAGCAATTAAATTATAATTCTCCTTTTCTTAGCCGTATTCTTTGAAAAAGTTGTCTATACCTACTGCCTTCAATTCCTCTCACTTAGTCCCTTTGATGTCTGACTTTAAATCTTATCACTCAATTGAAACTACTCTCTTCAAAATTGTTAATGATTTCTTACTTATCAGATTTTCTGATCTTTTTTTTTTTCATCCTCATTCTTCTTAACCTTTCCACTGCATTTACCAGTATTTGCCACATTTGAATATTTTGTGAAACTGTGCACTCCTAGTTCTCCTACCTGTCCATTCTTTCTCAGTCTCCTTTTTTGGCTCATCATCTGTGTCTTGCCTTCTAACTGGTTTTCTCAAGATTCTATTCCAGGCCTCCTCCTACTTTTATGCTTTTTTGGTAACTTGATCAACTCTTATAGATTAAATTATCGTTTTCATAAAGATGATTGAAATTCACAAAACATGTCACATATATGATAAATTTCCCCATTTGCAAAAGAGGGATAATAATTTCACCTCCTCAAAGAAGTTATGATAAAATAAGATCATTTTCTTTCCTGAGCTTTGCCATCTGTTCATAATATCAACTCCATGAGACTATTCATACTGAATATTACTAAGATGTCTCAGACACATATCCAAAACAGAGATCATCTCTTCCCTAAAGTCTTTCTCCCTCTGAAGACTTTCCTATTTCTGTTGAAGGCAGAAGAAGGTTTCCCATCACTAAGGTCTGTAACCTTGACATTATCCTTGACTCCTTTCTTTTCCTTTTGGAGGGTGAGCCACCTTGTGAGTAGGGTTTCATCCTATACTTGTACCCAGTGTATTTGTATCTAATACCTACCATTGTGTTTGACGCAGCAAGAACTTAAATATTTGATGCTTGATAAATGAATAAATTTAAAAAAATTTATTAGTTCTTACTATATGCCAAGCATTGCACTAAGCATTTAGAGATACGAATAGAAAAGAATGCAAAAATTATGCAGTCTTCTTTTTGAGAAGTGGTTCCTGCCAGCTCTGAAATTCTGCTATTTTGTGATAAGTTAAATGTAGTAGAACTTGTTGACCCACTTGTATTTGAAGGGACAAAGAACATCATAGCACTGGGGGCAAAGGTAAGGAAGAAAAACATAAAGGTTTTGAGGAAGTAATAAACCTGGATATTAGGGGTTTAAGGAGACTGAACTCAGTGGATCAAAGAGGATGAATTAAAATATAATATTAGAAGTTAGATAAAGTGAAACTTTTTGATAAGGAACTTTCAAATATTTATCTAATGCAGTGATTACACCCCTTTCTAAAAATGCACAACCCTTTCACAGTCTCATAGCCTACTTTATTTGAGCAAATATTGATTGCCTACTTTCAGGACTCTATGCTAGGCAATGAGGCAGGTACTGAAAACATGGGCTTTAATAATGATATAGTAGGAGAAAACAATACAGTCCAGTTCTGCAACTTCTCCAACAGAATCTGAGGAAGAAGAACCATACTGTGTAGTGGGGAAAAAAAAAAAAAAAAAGATAAGGAGACACCACAGTGGGTCATTTTTTTAGTCACAGATTATGGATTCAGCCTAAAGGCAAGTAATCAGGACAAGTATGATCAAAGTAAGTGGCATTCTGACTCTAGGGTATAATTTTGAATTTAGTTTACAGGTTAGTGACCAGGGCAAGTAGTCTGATAAGAAGTGAATCTTTAGCTCAGGTTTGTTGCTAAGCTGCAGGACGGAGTCGGTGGACCTCCAAGAGTATGCCTAACCCTGTTGCTGTGAACTCACAGAACCTCTCAACCCAGAACTGTATACTAGAGATCTAATCAGGGTCAAGACTACAATTGTGTGGCTGAGATCCAGATAGTATTGGAAGCTTGCAAAGCTAAGATCAGGAAGGCAGCCCTTGGTCGACTTCTTAGGAGTGATAAAAGTTTGAGCTTCCTAGCCTAAGCTATCCATTAGATATCTAAGGAATATAACACTCAAAATATGGAGACTGCAACGGTAAAATTCCAGATAATAAAAATCAGGATCATATTGTTTCCCACTATTTCCTCCAGAAGTGCTTATAACCAGATCCTAACACAAAGTCCCAATACAAGAAGTAAGGTTGAACTCTAGTACACTTGTGGTTGAGAGAGCCATCTACATCCAGAAAAAAGACTGGGGACTGAAGGAAGAACACAACAGTATTTTCACCTTTTTTTATTGTTTGCTTTTTTTTCTATTTTTTTCTTTTTTGATCTGATTTTTCTTGTGCAGCATGATAAATCTGGAAATATGTATAGAAAAACTACACATCTTTAACATATATTGGATTACTTGCTGTCTAGGGGAGGAGGGTGAGAGGAAGAGGAAGAAAAATTTGGAACACAAGGTTTTGTAAAGGTGAATATTGAAAACTATATGCATTTTGAAAATAAAAGGCTATTTTTTAAATTAAAAGAAAAGGCTATTATTTTAAAAAATTAAAAAAGAAAAAAAGAAGAATGAGTAAACAAAATAGACATCAATCTTAAACAGCTATTATGGAGAGAAGACACCCAAGACAGAAACCCAGAAAAAAGAGAATAAACTTTAAAAAATCTATAGGGTCTTCTTCAAAGAAAAACGCAATTTGCCCTTAAGATAAATAAGAATTCCTATAAGAAATGTAATGAGTTTAACTTAAAAATAATGTTTTAAAATAAAACAAGAGTTCTGAAACAGATGGAAAAGAATTAATAGCTTAGTAGAAGAGGTTCAAAACTTTTGTCCCTGAATATTTGAATCGACCAAAGAGAAGTTAATGATTCCATAAGACAATGAGAAATAATAAAATATGATTAGAGACTGAAAAAAAAAAGCAAGGTATATCATTTCAAAAACTGTCCTGAAAAACAAGAAAAGAGTTTACAAGTCATTGACTCTCTAATGCTAATATCAAAAGGAGAGAGAGAGACAGAGATTATTGTCATTTTTATAAATCATGATTGAAAACTTCCCAAATCTATTAGAACCAGAGTAAAAAAATAGAATCTACTGGTCACCTCCTGGAAAAAAAAAAACTTCAAATTCCATCAAGAGTTTTCAATAAAGAAAAAATACTGCAAACAGTCAAAAAAAAAAGTTCAGCCCTGAGTATCCACAATTAGGAATACACAAGATCTGGTAGCCAGTCCATTTGAGGAACAGAGAGTTTGAACTGCCAGATTTCAAAAGGCAGAAGATAAAGGCTTACAAGAATAATTTACACAGGAAAACTAAGTGATATATGTGGGGTCTAGAGTCAGGAAGGCTCATTTTCCTGACTTTAAATCTGACCTTACTGTGTGACTGTTGGCCCGGTTTTCACAAATGTAAAATGATCTGGAGAGGGAAATAGCAAATCACTTCAGGGGTTATGAAGAGTTGGACATGCTGAAAACAACTGAATGACAATAACAATGAAATAAAGGTCTTCTAAGTATTAATGGAAAGACCTTAGAGAAGTAAAAATTTTGAAATGCAAACACTAGAGTTGAGAGAAACAAAAAGGTAAATACAAGTGAACAGTCAGAGGGAACTAAATGAGTGATGGAGATATGTGTCCTCTCAGAATTATAATGTCAAGAGTTTGAAAGTGATTTTGTTAATGTTTTGATGATATTTAAAAGAAAGAAAAGGTGGAGGAAATTGCCATTTCACATAATCAGGATGGACAAGTAGGTTATATAAATAAAGAGGAAGGGAGTAGGAACAGAGTATCACATCATTTTCATCTGAACTGATCAAGAAAAGATAGAGCACAAACCAAGTCATCTAAATGCATGCTGGTGTGCAAATAATTCAGCTCAAAAGAGATACTGGAAATAAGGGGTTTGAGGAAAATAAGAGATAGGGATTTGAAAGCAATACTAGCCACTTTTAGAGGGGATGGATCAAAGAAGGATTTTTAATGAAAAAAAAAAAAAGAGAGAAAGTGTGATTGGAGTCTGGAAAAGGGGAGTGAAGGAAGTTTAGAAAACTAGAAGCAGATTGTATTTTTCAATCTTTGCCCTTAAGGAGTTTATAGTCAGAAGAGGGAGTTAGCCTCCATATGTAATAGAGGTTTGTGAACTATCATTCTGGCATTTTTAACTATTTCCCATATAAATAACTATAATACAAGGTCATGTACAAGAATTAAGAGAAAAAGGACACAAAAGAACATATTATAAATTGGAGGATGGATGGTTGATATGAGCAGGGAAGGGCATATGAAACAGGTGACACTTGAATTGATTCTTTAAGGGCAGGTATGATTTTGTTAGTTAGAAATGTAGATAGTTAAGACTTTCCAAGCTCAGAGAAATGTGAACAGAGACATGGAAGGAAAAAAATAAAAAATGATGAGTAGTCTTATTTAGCTAGCACATGGAAGGAGTAGATAAGTAGTGTGAGGTAAAGCTGAACAGTTAGGTTGAAACTAAATTTTAGATCCTTAATACCAGACTGAGAATTTTGTGCTTTATTTAGCAGATCATGGTGAGTTTTTAAAGGTATTTGACCAGATGTATATGTTCATACTTGTCTGCATGACTGCTTAGTTCTTTTCAGTGATAAGATTTTATGTCCATGTTGTAACTACAGAACCAAGTATATAATGTTTAATAAATTTTTGTTGAATTGAAAAATTGGCCTGAGTTACTCAGAGTGGAAATCTCCAATAAAATATTACCCCTGCGCGCATTACATAGTCTGTATGTGTGCCTATGTAAACACAAGGGTAAATTTGTTAATGTAACCTTGGGTAAGTAATTTACTCTATAAAATCTATATATCTTTAAAATTCAAGTGTTAGACTAAATACATTGTGAGTTCTGTTCTTGCCTTCATTTGTGAACCTCTGATGGATAAATAATTAAAGACAAAAATTCTAAACTGAATTTTAAGTAGCTTTTGATAGAAACATTTTTATCTTAGCCCTAAACCTTTTGTTGCCTTAATTTAATGATTTTTCAACTTAAGTTAACATTGTAATTTATTCAGAAGTTATTACCATAAGCATTAAAATAATTTGAAATTAAATTGGATTTTTTCTTTTAGCAATTTAAATCATTTTTCTATCAGAATTGTTTTTGTTCATTCAAAATCTTAATCATTTGATTATTAGCAAGATTCTCATCTTATTTGCCAGGTGAAGTTATTTATAATTGACTTGGGCGAGAGTATCTAGCCAGTGTTTTTAGGGGATTTCAGTATTATGTAGTAAGAGGTAGAATATCTTGACAGTTAAAAATAGTGTTTGCTGAATTCAAATCCAGCCTCAGACAGTTAACAGGTATTGGTTTTGTGATCTTGGGCAAGTCACTTAACCCAAGTGGCCAAAAAAGAGGGAGGGGGGATAGTATTTGATTTCATGGTCAAAATAAATTAAAACCATTTTTAAAAAAGTTCATAACTATGTAAAATGATTCTCAAGCCAATATATATCAATTACATTGTATAATAATCACATTTATTAAAAATATCTGGTGTAATATGATGGAAGTTAGGCATGTTTACCATGTGGAAATGTGAGTTTTATTTTGAGAATGTTTCCTTTTGTTTTTCTTTCTAAAGAACAGATTTCTGAATTATTATTGTTAGCATTTGTTTTCATAACCTTATAAATATTTTTGGCTTTTCTATGAAATATTTAACATTGAATATTCTTGTTTAATGAAATTTTTTAATCAGTCAATTAAAATTGGAGTTATGAACATGTAGTCTGACTGAATATGAACCTATGAAATATTTTAACAGTCATTTTTAATTGGCTTTTACTTTATTTTGATTTTAGCTATCCAGAGTTTTGGATCTTCCACCAGAAAACTTGATCAAGTCGATATCTGCAGTTCCAATCTCCAAAAAAGAGTAAAGTTGTTTTTTTTTTTCCTTATAGTGAACTGAAATGCTACTATCCTAGTTGATATAGCATGCATGTACATGCATTTTATGCTAATTTACAAAATAGTTGAGTTTCCAGAGAGCTAGCTATGGAAGTAAAATTTTATATATTAATTGACATTATACTATAGAAATATATACAGAAAAAATTATAGTCCCTCTGAACAATTAGTCTTGTCTAAAAGTCAGAATGATTTGCTTCAGGAAGTCATGAATTCCTCTTAATTGAATATTTTCAAATACAGATTGGGTGTGTGAGAATGGGAATAATTTTTAGAGTGTATAGATCATGAAGGCCCTTTCAACTATTAAATTCTGTAGTCCCAATATTGGCTGTTATGGCAAGTTCTAATAATTTTCATACATTATCTATACTGCTGTTCTCTTGGAGAGGATTTTTTTTTTTTTACTGGAATTTAAAGCAAATAAAATAACTGGAACTTGTTGAGGGTCTCCATTAATTAAATTCTGGTAGGCTAAGCAATGATGGTGAATAGAATATAGTATCTCTTTACCCTCACTCCAATCCTACTTCTCTCTGGGGAACTTTGTTCTCAGAGTTAAACAGGATCCTAGAGATAAAATAATTCGACACCTTTTTCAGCTTAATGTGTTGAAACACATCTAAATCTACTCTCAATCCTATAGTTGATGTCTGAGATAGACCTGTTTCAGTATATGTATAAAACATATACTTGGATCTCTTAAGTATTCTGTTGATTTCATTAGTTTGTATATTCTCTCCACTGACTTGGAATCAAATCCTTTTGTGCCTTTTCAGCTTGGGCTTGTTTTTATTTGTATCTCATAGATGATCTACCCAATGTGTTAGAGTCCCTCCTCTTTTTTCTTTTGTGTTCTGTACTATAGATACTACTATACTATATGTGCTATCAGTTGCTCTCATTCAAGAGGACAAGAAGCAATACCACTGTAATATCTTAAACACCCAGGTTCCTTTCTCCCGACATTCCTATTATTTCTACTATAGCCCTCATTTCTTCCTTTTGTGAGAATTGGATCTTTTCCCTTGTTGGTTGTTGTACCTTTTGAAAGTTGTTTTCTCAACTGTTGAGAGAGAGAGAGAGAGAGAGAGAGAGAGAGAGAGAGAGAGAGAGAATATTTGCCCTACTTAACTCTCTGGAGCACTATTACCAGGTAATAGACTTGAGATTACTTTGTAGGATGAGGGGAAGAAAGCAAAAAATGCAATTCAATTTGTAGGTTCATTTTAAAATTTATTTTACTTGATGTAAAAGCTTTTAAAAATTGGAAATAGAAGTTGGAAATAGAAAATATCCAGAGTCTTTCTTTAGATTTCCTGTGAATTTTTTAATAGGGAGAAACAATTTTACTTTTTTTCAATATTTTGTAGAGAAGTAGCTGATTTCCAACTTTCTGTACGTTCTGTGCTGGAGAACAGCAGTGGTCACTCAAAACCAGATATTCAAGCTCAAGCCCGAAAACTAGCAGAGAAGGTACTTTTAACTCCTAATTGTCTTTTTTTGATTAGATATTAAGTTTATTACTGGGCTAAAAACAGACTATCATCTCATTAATCATATATTTATAGTAATCATTGCCCATAGAAAGCTGACCCATGTGAGATAATTTTATTTTAAAGCATTACTGTAAAACTATGATTTTTTTTTTCAAATTGCATAAAAGATTTGTTCTTGATTCAGCATCTTTTAATTTTCTGGTTAAATACTTAGAGAATAACTAGAGTATTAATTAAATGTAAGTATTATTTGAATCTGGGTAAACTTCAGATATTTGGGGAAATGTAGCTAAAATGCAGAATGAATTGGATAAATTGAAGTAGTGGATAACAGTTTTAAAATAGTTCTCGATGAAGATGAACCTAAAATGAGAAGAAAATAATTAGATATAATACAAAATTGTTAGAGTTTCTATGATTTAATAAGTCTCTTTTACTTCCAATAGCCACAGTTTGTTTAGTAGCAGAAAAAAATACAGGGATAATTAATAACCAAATGTAAGTTGTCTGTATAGTGGCATCGGAATGTGAAATTAAATCAGGTCTATTAAAAAGCTAATTATAAGTTAAGCAGAGGGAGAATTGGGACTGAGATGGCATATAATAGAAAATAAAGGTGATTTAGCCAATGAAAGGATAACTAAGGTGATGAAACAATACTGCGAATAAGTAATACAGTTTTATTTAACCTAATCCAAACTCTCCTTAGGAAAGACATCTATAGCAAAAGAAATTAAGACTTTTATTGGAAAGAAATTTGGGTTTCTAGGTTAACCTGTAGTTAAAAGTGTGACTCTCCTTTTACAGTGTTCCTTTAGCCTCTCTCTGCTAGAAGACTTAGATCTCCTAAGGGAGCTGCTTCTGCATGTAATTAGCTCTGTGCAGAAACTTCCCATTTATCAAGCCAAAATAAAAAGAAAGCTTTTTTTTTTTTTTTTTAAATTTTCATCTCTAATTAGAATATAAGTTCCTTGCAAAGAAATATTATTTTGTTTTGACCAAGCACAGTGCTTTACACACTCATTCAGTCAGCATTTAATAAATATTTTTTAGGGTGAAATTAAATAAAATCTTTCTCTACAATTTCTACCCATTGTTCCTAGTTTTGTTGTCTAGTGGCAAGCAAAAGAAGTCTAGTCCTTTTCCTTGGGATTTCCCTCTGAATATTTGAAGACCCTAATGATGGTTGAAGTCTTTTTTTTTTTTTTTTAATCTCTAGGCTAATCATTCTCTGGTCTTTTATTTATAAAAGAAATAAAGAAACAAAACATTGTAGTGGAGCTTTTTGTCTTTATTTTATAGTCCTTGATAGTTCTTCCCCCATATGGAGATTTCATTGGCCAGTTCTTTCTCATAGAGATTTTATATCCTGGTTTGGGGTACTATAATATTAATAGAGCCTAGCATTGAGTTACCTTCTTTCATTTCACTAAAAATTTGTCCTTTTTTGATCCTTTATACCCATCATTTCTCGAAAATAATGACTAAAGTTATCAACTAATTTCATAATTTCCCCAGGCAGTAATATCATTTATACCTGTTATCTGAATGCAGAAGTTAATATACGTAATAAGTAAGACACATAACTCAAGGAATTGATAGTTTTAGACATTATTATGAATAAGTATGTAGAAAAACATGTCAGTAGTTGTCCAGATATCAACTGAATGTTTTACATTATGTGCATTCATATGCATGTGTAATATCTTAAACTTTTTAGGCACATTATTTTTTTGCTTTGTTTTTTTATTCCAGTCTTTCATTTTTATTATGTATGAAATTATTTTTTTTTTATTAAAGGCTTTTATTTAGAAAATATATACATAGGTAATTTTTCAACATTGACCCTTGGAAAATCTTGTGCTCCAAAATTTCCTCTTCTTCCCCCTACCCCCTCTTCTAGATGGCAGGTAATCCAATGCATATTAAATATGTTAAAATATATGTTAAATCCAGTATATGTATACCTATTTATACAGTTATCTTGCTGCACAAGAAAAATTGGATCAAGAGGAAAAAAAAACTGAGAAAGAAAACAAAATGCAAGCAAACAACAACAGAAAGAGTGAAAATGCTATCTCGTGGTCCACACTCACTTCCCACAGTCCTCTCTCTGGGTGTAGATAGCTCTCTATCATAAGATTATTGGAACTAATCTGAATCATCTCATTGTTGGAAAGAGCCATATCCATCAGAATTGATCATCATATAATCTTGTTGTGAGGCACATTATTTTGCAAAAACATTGACTAATGGTTTCAGAGTGACATTTGCCAGTTCTTTAAGTTCTTCAAACTACATATTATCAGGTCTGTTTATTTGTACATATTTAATAAGTTAAAAACATGCACAATTCAAGAACCTTGTTCTTATGTGTCTCTGAGAACTGACACATAGAACAAAAATAATTGTCTAAACACCAGTTAAATTATTTACATAAACGTAAAAGTTTTTAATATAAAGCTACATGCCTTGTGATTATCAGATAGGAATAAAATGTATAAAATTTGCATGTCAGAATGATTGTTGTGATGGCAAGTAACCATCTTATTACCAGAAATATTTAGAATTTCAAAGGAGAAGAAAGGAGACCTGGAGTGGGACAGCACTCTGTGATATAAGGATATAAGGCAGGAAGTGATGAAAGGGATAAACAAAGGAAGGGAACTTAAGAGTTTATCTGGTTAAAGAATAATAAGCATAGGAGAATATTAACAAGATACATTGAGTAAAAAGAGAGTTCACTGGATGCCGTTGCAAATCAAATACTTGTTTTCATCTTAATATTGTATGTGTCTCTTTTCATTTAATATCTAATTTAATGTATTTATATCTCTAGCTAAAATGTGATACAGTAGTGAGTGAAATCAGCACTGGACCTGGAACAGTAAACTTCAAAATAAACAGAGAACTGCTAACAAAGGTAAGAATTATTAGAATTTCATATTTTATGATTTAGACAAAAGGCATTCTTCAATCATGGAAGCTCTTCTAAGATGGAATATTTTGAAATTTATATGGAATTTTATATTTCAAATAGCAAGTATATATTGAGTGCTTGCTATTCAACAACTTGATTCAGTGTTTTTTAATCCATTATTATAGACTAAATAGAGACAAAAAAAGTTTTTGCACTTAGGGAGCTTACATTTTACTAAGGAGATACAACATCTATGCAGATGATGTAAATACAAGATCTCACTGTGCTTGGAACTATGGAAGACATAAGGGAAGTGTAAAAAGCATCTACCTTCTGGGAACCTATATTCTGATAGAAACTAGATTTCATTTAACACATTAGAGGCAGTACAAAATTATCTGGGACCTGGACTGAATTTTTAAAACCGTCTAGTCCAACACACCCTCTATTTTGTTTCTCCCCCCCCCCCCCAGATAAGGAAACTGAAGTTCAGAGAATTTAAGAGATTTGTCTATAATTAAATAATAGAAACAGGACCCCCAAATCCAGTTCACTTTCAGCTATGTAACTGACTGCCCAGGCTTTGGAAATAGGGTCTGTCGTGTGTTTTTTCTTGATGGTAGTCATTTTATTAGTATTTGTTGATGGAGAAAATACATAATAACAAAAACCTAAATTCATTAATATTTCTAAATGGATTTGTATCTCATTAATGACAATAATATCTATGTGGATTTGAAAAATAGTAAGCTATTTCTGTGCACAGTATGCATCATTCTACAGAAGGTATGCATGTTATTTATGGATTCACAGTAAATTCATGAACCCATTGCAATAATTATGTGGTTCAAATTTTGAGAGCATCTATTTTAGAGCATCCCCAATTTGTTGGTCTTTTGCTGTAGGTTTGATTTGATTTGTTCTTCATGTTCCAGGGCATCTAAGAGTGATACTTTCTGGGGTGATAACTTTCTGCATATATGGAGAGTTTTAAGGTGGCATCACTCCATGCTGACTGTGCTTTAAAAAAAAATTACCTTATATGTAGAGGAGCATGTTACAGGATACTTCAGTGTAATGCCTCTGCTTTAGGATGTGGAAGAATACCATGCTCACAATAGACAATAAATAATTTATTCCCCTCCAAGATTCAAAAACCCATGCTGAGGAGTTTTAGTCTTCAGGAATTGAGAGAGCAAATAAATAATTTCCTTCCCTCCAAGATTCAGGAACCTGTGCTGAGGAGTTTTAGTCTTTGGGAATTGAGAAATCAAAAAAACAGGCTAAAAAGTTTTTTTGGGCTTAAGATAGTTTTCATCTTGAGATAAAATATAACCTATTTCTCCCAATTAATAATTCTATGGGACTGATCAATTCATTCACACCAAAGCTTCCAGAGTAGAGCTAAATAGGATTTGTTTTAAGTATTCATTTTCCTTTGCCAGTTGCAAAATACTAGACGAAGGACTACCTTCCTGTTTCTTTTTTCTTTCTCTTTTTTTTTTTTAATGGGAAAATGGTATTTAATAAAATTTTGCCTTAAAGCTCTTTTGAGTAATACTATATATGATGATGGATGGTTAAAGTTACAAATTGATCTTTGACAACTTTATGTTGACCTTATTTTCATTCTTTGGTCTCAATTTTTGATATTTGTTATTTGATTCAGAGTGATGAACTAATCTGTTATTTTTAAAGGTGAAACGTACTTAGGGGAGACCCTTTTGCGGCTGTGGACTCAAATCTGATACAACTAAATGTAATTCATTTGAGGTGTCTTATAAAGGGATTAGCCCCAAGGCATTGTAGATTGTATTGCCTCTGTAGTTGGCACTGCTCCTAAAGGATCTCATGAGACAGAAATTTTTTTTTTCTCAATTACTGATCAGGATTAAATTCAAAAGATAAGTGTGTTGTGCCATTTCTGCTTGTTGTGCCTACTTCCATTTCCTTCTTTAGTCAGATATTAAAGACATAGCCTATTGGAATGTATTTGGTTGCATAAGTAGTCAAGAGTAAGCTTACTAAAGTTGTAGTTGTATTATGTTGGCATTGTTAAATGCTGAAGAACATATCTTTGCCAGTCAACTAAAAATACAGCTTTATTTAACTTAATTTTTTTTAGGTTATGATACTCATGAGTCTGAAGTCACATATTTGATTTTAGCAGCTAGTGATTATAAGGGCCCTCCTGTGTGCCAGACACTGTGCCTAATGCTTTACAAGTATTATTTCACATCCTGGGAAGTAGGTGCTATTATTATTTCCATTTTACAGGTAGAAAAACCGAGGCATGCAGATTAGGTGACTAAGCATCCAAGGACAGTTTTGAAATTGGGTCTTTCTGATTCAAGACCTAGGGCTTTATCCACTGCGCTGTCTTGGTTTCCTACAGAGGAAAAACTACTGAGACAATAGCTTAAATCATTTAAACTGACCAGGTGTGTTGTAAATATATATTCCATGATTCTTCAGGGAATTAGGGAAAAGGATCATCCTCACTTGGAGATACCTAAAATGTCCTGCAGCCAGAAAGTTAATCACGTGTTAGGTGAGACCTGGTATCTCCAGATAACAAATTTATAGATGAAATTGCCTTGTCTTATCAGAATTTATATTATAGAACTACCCTAATGGATAGTTTTTTTAATTACAAAGAAACTTTTCCTTTCCCTCCTCGCACTCTTCTTAATTTATTGTGACCTGCCTTCCAAGTTTATCATTTCACTGAAAACCACTTTATTCCAATTATCAGTGTACTCTCACTTAGAAAATCCAGTGGCCTTTTCTCACTTTTCATTCTTATGGATCTATCTGGAGCCTTTGAAACCTGATCATTTTTTCTGCCTTTTCTCCCTAGGTTTTAGGGATAGCAATCTTCTAGTTCTCCTACATATCTGATAGCTCCTTCTCAGTCTCTTTTGTGGGATCCTCCTCTAGACAACACTCTTTAACTGTTAAGTGTCCCTTAAGGTTCTGTCCTGGGCCCTCTTTTTTTCTTCCTTCAATATCAGTTTCCATGAATTTAATTACTGTCTCTATACTGACATTTACAAATTTACTTATCCTGCTCCAAACTCTTCTGAGTTCTAGTCTTACAGTTTCAGCTGTCTTTCAAACGTCTCAAATGGATGTCTTGTAGACAACTTTAATTTAATTTGTGCAAAACTCCTACCTTCTCTGTTACACCATTTCCCCAATCTCCGGTTCATCCTCAACTCTCTTACTCTCCTCATCCAGCCTGTCAGTTTCACTTTTGCAACATCTCTCATACACACCCCCTTCTTTACTCTAGCACTGATACCACTCTAGAGCAGACCTTCCATCACCTCATACCTGCATTATTGAAAAACTGCTGGTGGGTCTGCCTACCTCAGGTCTTTCCCCACTTCATTCTATCTCCCATTCAGCCATCAGAGTGGTTTTCCTAAAACACAAGTCTGTCTATATCATCAACCCTACTCAGTAAACAATAGTAGCTCCCTATTTCCGTGACCAAATGCAAAATGCTCTCTTTGACATTCAAAGCCTTTTATAATGTGGCTGCCTCCTATCTTTTTATTACACTTTTTTATTTTATTACACTTTGTTCCCCAGCATATATATTTTGATCCAATGACACTGACCTGGCTCTTCCAAAAATGAGACATTTATCATTTCTCAGCTCTGAACACTTTGTTTGGCTGTCCCTCTTTCCTGGAACGCTCCTTTCTCAATTCTACCTATTGATTTCCTTTAAGTCTCAATTAAAATTCCATCTTCTATAGAAAATCCCTCTTAATTCTAGTGCCTTCCCTTTGGTAATTATTTCCTATTTATTCAGTATGTAGCTTGTTTGTAAATATTTATTGTCTTTTCCATGCTGCTTGTGAACTCCTTAAAGACAGGAACTATCTTTTTGTCTTTTGCCTCTTTTTTTGTTTTGTTTTGTTTTGTTTCCAGTATTCAGGGTGATATCTGGCACATAATAGACTCTTAGTAAATATTGATTAATTGATTGATTTCCTTATGTGCCATATAAATAGACTTTTCTCTTATTAAAAAAAGTTTGCAAAGGGTTAGTGTGTTATGACTGGGGAGGGGTACAAGGATGGGAGGGAAAGGGAAAAAGTAATTAACATTTCTATAAAGCCTGCTGTGTACCAGATAATTAAGTGCTTTATAAATAATATATCTTTTGAACCTCACTACTCTGGGGAGGAAAGGAAGAGAAGGGAATTAACATTTATATAATGCCACCTATGTGCCAGGCACTATGCTAAGTGCTTTATAAATAATATCTTGTTTGATCCCCACAACAACAACCCTGAATATAGCCAACATCTTTTACAGATAAACTTCCTTTGCAGAAGTCCTGTTCGGATGCTTCATTGTGGTTTAGGAGGGACCTTTGGAATTTGAAGATTATGCTGCTGAAGCGCAAGCCCTGGCAAGAGCTTACAAGCTTTAAAAAAAAAAAAAAAAAAAAGGTTTCAAGAATAAGGACTGGATATCTTGTCCAAAAATCAGCCAGATTGAGGAACTGATGGGTGGCCCCCTTCCGAGCTCTAATCTCATCTACCAAAACAGAGGGATGTGATGTGCATCACTGGAGGGAGTACCCGTATCAACAAAATACCATGATTTTGAAATATTACATTAAACATAGCAAAAGTTATAATAGAAACACATGCATTGATATTTTTAACTTGCAGGCCTAGGAATTTTGTGAACTATAAATTTCCATGCAATGTCTAGAAATGCATTTTGAGTTTCTGTAAAATTCCCCACCCTCCTATTTTTTTTTCCCCTGTATAATCAGTACGCATTCCATTTGTTGCTACTGTGCTTTTGCGTCTTATCATTAGCTGGCTCATGGGAACTTTAAAAAAAAAAATCTATGAAAACAGCATTCATTTCATGGTAAAATGCCCCAGCATATTGCCAAAAACATCCAATTCTTCTGTCAGTTCATTTCAAATCAATAAGCATTTATGAAGCACTTGCTGTGGGCCAGGCACTATGTTATTTTGATATAATATAATCATTGACAATGAGATTGGCACACATTGCTAGCTAGAGTTAGCTCAGTGTTCAAGAGGCTCCAAAGGAAAGTGTGGGAGAGGAGAGGTATTGGATTGACTACCAAACTGAAGGTCTACAGAGTCTTTGTACTTATCTTATTGTGTGCCAGGGAAACCTGAACAATCTACCAGCACCATGCCAAGAAACTGAATGCTTCCATTTGAATTGTTTTAGAAAGATTCTGAAGATCAAACTAAACTGCCAAGCATTGCAACTCCACTGCAGAGACCACAATTCCGTTGGGCTAGCCCCATTGTACAAATGCCAAATGTACACTTGCCAAAAAGATTATTTTATGGAGAACTCACACATGGCAAGCTCGCAAGATGGTCAGATAAAGCAATATAGGCACACTTTCAAGGTCTCTCAAGATTATAAGACAAGGGAGTCATTGACATAGAGACTGCCCAGCATGGTGTACCTCATCAGAGAAGGGGCTATGCTCTATGAGCAAAGCAGAATTGAATTAGCTCAGAAAAAATGTGAGATAGGCAAAGTTAGAGAAGCCACTGTAAATATTCATAGGGACTATTTGTGTTTGACCTCTGGCAGTGCTTCTGAGCTCATTTTGATCTGATCAGCCACAATCAGACACACTGTAACTCGACTAACATAGAGATGGCTTTTTGGTCCTCTTCAAGAATGAAAGACAACAAGTAACCAACTAGTCTCAAATTCTGCTCCGACTGTCAGTTCATTTCAAGTCATTAAGCATTTATGAAGCACCTGCTATGGACCAGGCACTGCATTATAAACTGTGTTTACAAAAATATAGGTGAAACAATTTCAGCCTTCAAGGAGCTTATTTTCTCTGCGGAAAGCGAACAATATATAATTATATACAAAACATGTACTAAATACTATATAATTCTGGATGTAGAGAGGTACTAGATATGTACTAGAGGTACATATCTTACATATGGGTAAGAAGAAAAGTCTAATATAGCAGAAGTTCTCTGAGTTAAATTTTGGAGGAAGCTAGAGATTCTAAAAGTTTAGGAGGGAAAGCATTCTAGTGAGACAGGATAATCTGAGCAAAGACAGAGATTTGAGACAGTATGTGTGAGAAATTAGCAACATCTGTGGCAGAACGTAGAAAACATGAAGAGGAGTTTTATGTAGATACAGCCTGGGGCCAAGTTTAAGTGTCAACAGAAGGGTTTGTATTTTTTACTCTGGGCAGTAGGGAGCTATTGGAGTTTTTTGAGGAGACTAGTGCCATGGTCAGACCTTTGTCTTTTGACAGCTGGAAAGATTGAAGAGAAGGATTTTGAGGCAAAACTAAGTAGGAGGCTGTGTCAATAGTCCACATAAAAGAGGTGATGGGGACCTGAGCTCCAGTATGATTCTGAAGTTCTGTATGTTATTGGTTTGTTAGGATTTCATTGAGATACCATTGAATAAGACCTTAAGTTTGTTGATTTTATTTTGCTTTTTTCAACTATCCAGAATTTATTTTCTCTCTTACCCCTATATTTCATTCCCCTCAACTGGAAAAAAAAAAGAAAAAGAAAAAAGAAAAACGGAGGAGCAGGAAGATGGAAAAACGGAGAAGTAGGTCAGAAAATTCCAAGCTCTCCAGATTTCACCCCATAAGCAAAACAAAATTGCACCTCATTGCTAATATAGACTAGTGAAAACAAATAAGATTGGGAGAGAACAGGGGTCCTCCTGGGACAACCCAAGAAGACCAGAAGAAAGACCCCAGGACGTAAGTTTAAAGTGTAAACACCTCTGGACTAGCTCTGTGGAAACAGCAGGAGGGGAACTCTGGGTCTAGCTGGGTTTGGAAGTAGCCTCAGCCTGAAATACAAAAATTTTCACGCTCTAGACAGGCTGGGGAGTCTAGGTCCAAGTACAGGAAGACTGAGGGAACCTCTGAGGATTAGGAACTCCAGGCCCAGCTATGCTGTGTAGATGTGGCCCTAGGCAAGAAGGAACCAATATATGCCCAATTAAGTGCAAAAATAATGAGACAGGAAAGCTGTTGACCATGGGCACTTACCAGAGGGTGGTGTTCCAAAATTGGGGTTCCAGGTCAGAGGGGAGAACTGAAGTAAAGCCAGAGGTACCCATCCACTACAGGAAAAAGAGGTGGTTTACTAATAAGTCCTCATTTTAAAAAAAAAATGAGCAGGCAGAGGAGAAAGAACATAACCATAGGAACTTACTATGAAACAGGGAAAACCAGGGTTCATCTTCAGAGGGAGAACAATGGAATAATAAAAGCCTCTCATATCCTAAAGAGTAACATTAAATGGCTACCTACCCAAAAAGAACTTAAAAAAGTAACTTTAAAAATCAAATGAGAGAGATTGAGGAAAAATTAAAAAAAAAATAGGAAGAGCCTTCAAAGAAAATCAAGATTTATGTTTTTAAGTCAGCCAACTAGAAAAGGAGATCCAGAGTCTTAAAGAAGAAAACAATTCTTTGAAAATTAGAATTAAGCACGATTAGTGAAGCTATAAGACCAAGGACTAACAAAACAAAATATAAAGAATGAACAGAATATGAAACATAAGAAAAACAACAGATCTGGAGAAAATATAAAGAAGAGAAAATAAAAGAATTGAACTATGTGAAAGCTGTGACCAAAAAAAAAGAACCTTGACAAAATAATACAAGAAATAGTCAAAGAAAATTGTCTTGGAGTGATAGAACAAGATGGGAAAGTAGAAAGAGAAAAAAAATCCACCAGTTACCACCCCAAGGAGATCCTACAAGGAAAACACATAGAAACATTATTCTTAAATTTCAAAACCACTTAATCAAAGAGAAAATTTTATAAGAAAAAAGCCAATTCAAATATGCTAGAGCTATAATAAGAATTGTACATGATCAGCAGCTACAATAAAAGACTGACGGTCCTGAAATATTACATATCAATAATCAAGAACTAGACCTGTAACTATCTAGCAAAATTCAACATATTGGACAACAACAACAAAAAGACATTCAATGAACTCACATATTTTAAGGCTTTTGTCTCAATCAAATCTGAATTCAGTAGAAAATTTAACAATAAGAGCTAGCTTCAAAGACTAATTTCAAGGGACTTAATAATGGCAAACTGTTCATGTTTTATATGTGGACATGTAAACCATATGTTTAAGATTGACATTAGTTTTTGAGTAGTTCAAAAGAAAAATTGAGACAGACTGAGTATGATCTGATTCTAAAAGGCAAAACTGCCTAGGAAAAGGTAAAAATAATAATTATACTATATGAATGAGGTGCAGATAGGTGAGGACATAATATCCTTCAAAATCTGTAAAGAAATAAGTGAGAAGGGAATAGGATAAGGTGGGATATAGAAGAGTCTATAGATTTATGGCAGTGGGACCAGTTATATAGATTATAATGGGAAAGGGATAAAGAAGGAGGGCAAAAGTGGGAGGGGGAAGATAAGTGAGAATCCATGGGTGGGGATAAGTAATAGCAAGGTTAAAGAGTAGAGCTAAGATAGAAGAGTTAGCAGGGATAGGAAATAAGAGATATACACAAATATATTAACAAGGATCAGGAGTAGGGGAAAAAATGTGTTGGGACTTCACAATGTTAGGGGAAAAATAGGGCTAATAATCATTGATCTTGGACTAAGTCAAATTTAAGAGATTCAGTGAAGAGAGAAATCTTCATTATATGTCAGCCATATTAATATTGTTTTAGATGTGTATCTATAAAATGCATGTTTGTGTGTGTGTATTCATGTAGGTATATATATTATGTATAGTATTGTGTACACACATGTATAAACACACGCGCGTGTGTGTGTCACTCTCCTTACTTAACTGTAGCCTGTTTTGGAGAGAGGGGGAGGATGAAAGGGGAAAGAAAGAATAAGGTAAAAAGTGCTCAGCATATGAGCAAAATGAGCAGAACCAGGAGATCATTATACACAGCAACAACAAGACTCTATGATGATCAATTCTGATGGATGTGGCTCTCTTCAACAATGAAATGCTTCAAACCAGTTCCAATTGTTCAGTAAAGAAAGCCATAAACCCAGAGAGATGGACATGAGATATGGACTACAACATAACATTTTCATGCTCTATATTGATGATTGCTTGCATTGGGTTTCCTTTATCAGATCTTTTTTGTTCGTGTAGATACAAATGTTCTAGTACAGCAAGATAAGTATGGAAACATGTATACATATATTTGACTTGTCAGATATTTTAATATAATTAGCATGTAGTAGACTTCCTGCCACAAGGGGGGGGAGGGGAATAGGGGGGAAAATTTGTAATGGAAAGCTTTGTAATGGTCAGTGTTGAAGAACTACCTATACATAAGTTATGCAAATAAAAAGCTTTAATAAAAAAAATGTTCAGCATTGAACAAAAGAATAACTTACAAAGAAGCAAAGATGGATGGTCTTGTATTATTATTATTGTATTATATGGTGTCTTGTATTATTAATATACACTCTCTCGAAATGGAAATTTATTGTTTACATATTTTGAATCCTTCCTGTTCTGCTAGACACATTACACTGTTTTGTTTTGTTTTGTTTTTCCTTTTTCTGCCTATTTGATTTTCTCTTGCTTTGTATTGAGTTATAAATAAGTTGTTGTTTTTTAAGAAGGAGGAAACCTTGTAATCAATGTGCATAGTTAAGCAAAACAATTTCTTATGGGGCAGCTAGATGGTGCAGTGGATAGAGCTCCAGCCCTGCGAGTCAGGAGGACCTAAGTTCAAATATGGCCTCAGACACTTAACATTTACTGGCTATGTTACCCTGGGCAAGTCACTTAACCCCAATTACATCACACACAAAAAAATTCTTATCATGGCCATATCCAGAACTGTATAAGACCTTAAATTATTAACATAAGAGTGTGGAAATAGATGCACAATGATGCTAGCTAATATTTTGTAATGTATTTGGAGTCAGAGGATATTGTTTTGAAGCCCCTGGAAAAACATAACCTCTCTTTCTCTTGTTATTTCCTTATCTCTTTGCACTGCTTGAGCCATAAGTATCTTAACAAGGCTCTTTGATTTGCCGCCGCCTCCATCTATTTTGTCTCTACTCCTGTAAAGCAAATTATAACTTATATTCATATGACATCCAAATCTCTTTATCCAATTCCAGTCTCTTCCCCAGAAATTTCATCTCATTTTTCCAGCTGCATACTAGATTTTCTTACTTTAACATCTCACTTATTCATTCCATCCCACATCAGATTCAGTATATCCAAAATTATGGTTCTCATCTTCCTCCAAAACACTTGGCCTTCTATGTATCGTCTATATTTCACTTGATGTTACCAGCATCCTTTTCACCCAGGCTCTGAACCTTGGAGTCATCTTTGACTCTTTGCTCTCAGTCTTTAGCTTTTCTAAGCTCCTGAAGGCTGAGATTTACATGGAAAAATTTCAGTACTCTATTGAATAATAAGATAATTATTTAAAATCAGTTTTTCACAGTAACTTTTTAAAGAATTAAATTCTGATTATACTTATTTTTTTTAGACAGTGCTACAACAAGTATTTGAAAATGGTGCAAATTATGGATTAAAAAGTGAACTTTTTTCTGATCTTCCCCAGAAGAAGGTAGTGGTTGAATTTAGGTGAGTATATATACTTAGATATTAAACAATTCATATAACTAATTGAGAAAGTACTTTTCAGGTTGGTGCTTTACAAACATTAACTACTTTTATATTGTTTTAAAGTTGGAGAACCTCAAAAGCAAAGAAATTAGGATCTGAGGTTACAATGCATTATATGAGACAGGAGTTTATAGATAATCAATCCAGAGATTTTTTCATTAGTTAGAGCATTCTTTGTCTTTTGTCTTTTTAAAAAATAAAGTATCATTTATTTTCTTAGTAAAAGAATGTTTCTCTACATGGCATCCTTTTGAGATGTATTGCTTATTATTATTCTTAGAGTACAAAGCTTTGTGCAAATTAAAATATTAGTTTGGGTTATATACTGTTACTTGAAATAATTTCGGTAGTTATCCTTACAGGTGTGTTTGTGATTTGTTTTTAAACAACTAAAGAGAAGAGAGTACCCTACCGGTTATAGTTGTCCGTGAAACAATATATTTTAAATGCCATACATGTTAGTTTTATTTCTGTAGCAAATAAAGAATAGCAGTAACGCACTCTAATTTTTCTATTTGGAAAGTCAAAAAATGTTATAAATAATTGGTTTTTTAAGTTAATATTTCTATGGGAGGACTTAAAAATAATAGTCATTGAATAAGAATTCTTTGAAATAAAAATGAGAGTTCTTTGAAAGGAAAAAATAGGCCACATGTTATATAAACCTGAGTTGGAGAAAATGACTAGCCTCTAATCAGATGCTTAGTAATTCAGAAAACTGCTTAGTAAAGGAAATGGAGAAAGGGAAATAAATGGCTTCATGAATTTCATTCTGGTGATGCTGGAATCTGGATAAATAGCCTATTCCATTTTTAGGAGTTATGTCTTTCAAAATACCTTTTTAAATGTCAAAATAGTCCCTTCCCTTTGCAAGTATTGGGATTTCACAATGACAAATCATCTCTGATTTGCCCATTCTTTTGATTCTGTTCATCACACTAATCTTCTATTTTCTGCCTTATTTCTGCTTAAAGTAATCTTTTTAAATTTTGTATTAGGCAATGATTTTAGCTAGGTATATATAATGTCATTGTGATTAATGGTGCTACCTAATAACTAGTAGGTTCTTTTCAATTAAAGATCATTGTTTCTCCCTGACCTTTGCTTAGTTGACATTTTCCTGACCTTTTTGGCTTTTTTTTTGTTTTTAAAAATTTTTTTTTTTTTGTTACATTTTAAGTTTCAAACTGTCTTCTTCCCTTCATCCTTTCCTTATAATATGAAAGAGAGAAAACCACCATTTACCACAAATTTATAAATATATGTAAAATCATACTATGTATGCTTCTGTTTATCAGTTCTTTCTCTGGAGAGGGATACCATCTTCATTGATAGGTCCTTTATAATTAATTTAATATTATAGTTCTCAGAATAACTTCATTGTTCACAGTATTGCTGTTACCATATACAACATTATCTTGGTTCTATTCACTTCACTGTTTTAAAATAATTATTTTATTTTTAATTTTGGAATAAAGCATTTCCATTACATAGTGTTTTTTAAAAGATGATTGCATGTGAAACTGCAAATCTGTTATGTACAACTTGCTGTTCTTTTTAAATATATAATAGTTAATTGTATACATTTCTTTTTTCTTCCCCCACCGTAGAGATAGCTAGTATTAGGCACAAATATGTATATATTTATATGTATGTGTAAGATCATTCTATACATACTTTTTTTTATTAGTTCTTTTTCTAGATGCAGATAGTACCCTCCTTTTATAAGACCTTTATAGTTAATTTGGGTATTTATAATAGTCAAAGTGACTTGGTTAAGCAACTATATGCAACATACTCTTGGTCTTCTCATTTCACTCTTCATTATTTCTTTGCATGTCTATACAATTTTTCTAAGATTATTGAGCTCATCCTTTCTTAAATAGCACAATGGTATTCCAGCATAATCACATACCACAATTTGTTTAGTCATCCCCAAAATTATGGGCATTCCTTCAATTTCCAGTTCTTTGCCACCATAAAGAGAGCTGCTCTAAATATTTTAAATCATATGTGTACTTTATACTTTCCCTTTTTCCCTCATCATTTGCTGGGCCGAAGAGTATATACACATTTGTATATACTCTTTGGGCATAATTCCAGATTACTCTCCAAAATGGTGGGATCAGTTCACAGCTCATCTTTTAAACTTTACACAGAAATAAACTTCTTGCAATGTTGTGTGTTTTTTATTTTTGTTTTTGCAGTTCACCTAATGTTGCCAAAAAATTTCATGTGGGACATTTGCGTTCTACAATCATAGGTGAGTGCTAAAGATGTCTTGGGACTATGTTAAAAGTCAGAATCATTATTACTGCTTATTTGTATGAATATGGACATGATATTCAATAAAATGTACAATTTAAACTAAAATGTGTTTTATACTTAAAGATTAAATTTAAACGTTAGGAAATTTTTTCTAGAGACCTTTTAATTTGTCAACTTTCTTTTATAGTGTGTTGACGAAAACAGAGTACAGAATTCTAACTTTGTTCTGGTCTGTTAAAAAAGTACAATATAATTATGGTCTTCCTCAGTCTGTATACTATACTTCTGTTAATGCAGCTCAATTGTTTATAGCCAAATAAAATCTAGTTTTTTCTTATAAATATCAATACAGATCAACCTATTCTATAAACAAGTAATTGGGTTTTGAACCAATATACTTTTAATTTGGATAAATTAAATTTTGGGAGGTCCAATACTAGAGTTATAGTGAATGGATGGATGAATGGATGGATGTACTAAGATTAATGCAGTCATGTAGTCAAGGCAAGAATAGAATTTTTGTCTTAACAGGACTAGGATTGTTTATTTAATGAAATATAATTAATTGTTTGGTTGTGAAGATAACTATACAAATCCAGAATAAAACCCATCAGACATGATAGAAAAAACAATGCTGCATTTATTTTCTCCCTCTCCTTCTTTTACCTCTTTCCCTTCCCTTCTTTTTGCTCTTTCTTCCCTCTCTCCTCATGATTTCATTAGTATAAAAAAAAAAAAAAAAAAACTTCCTGATTAGGAAGTTTTTCTGCTTATGGAGAATAGTACCTCTTCTGCTATACAGTCTTAGAACCATGAAGCCTTTTTGGCTGATTTATCAGACTGACAAAGCCAGTAGGGAAAATGGGTGAGATTTGATCCTGAGGCCAACTTTTTATCCACTACACTAAGTTGGGATACTATACAATTTTTTAAATGTCTTATTGATGCTTTATTTTTGATATTACTGTCAATTTTCAATGACTCCTCCATAATGTCCAATAACCTCTTTAGTAACAAATAAAATACAGTTAAGAAAAACAAACAAACATTTAGGCAAATGCAGACCTCATTCTGCATCTGTAGTTGATCACCTTGGTCAATAGGAGATAGGCATAATTTACCATCTTTCCTTTTAGATCATGCTGGTCATTTTATTGTTAACTTCCTTTCTGTCTTATTGTCATCACGTAAATTTTGTCCTGATTCTGCTCACTTTGCTCTTTATCAGTTCATATGAGTCTATGTTTTCCTGAATTCTTCAGATTTGTCCTTCTTTTGTATAACAGTAATACTCAGTTAAATAGAGCATAATTTGTTCAGCTCTTCCCCATTTAGTGAGCTTTTTTCCCATTTCTTTACCTCTGCAAAATTACTAGTGATGAATAATTTGTTCTCTATGGGAATCTTCCCTCTGTCTTTGACCTCTTTCAGATATATTCTGGTCATGGATAAAAGAATATATACAGGTTAGTTATTTTTTGAGTTAATTGCAAATTGTTTTGTAGAGAAGGGTTGAACTGTTTCATAGTTCTAGCAGTGCATTACTGTGTTTGTTTTCCCATCATCCCTCTAACATTTACTGTCTTTTCCTGTCTCAAGACAACTAGGTGGCATAGTAGAAAGAATCCAAAGTACTTGGAGTCAGGAAGACTAGAGTTCGACTCCTACCTTAGATGCTTGCTTTTGCTGCATTATCCTGAGAAAAACTAGTTAACTTCTGTGGGCCTCAGTTTCCTCATCTCTAAAATGAGGGGATTGAATTTAATAGCTTCAAAGATCCCTTCTGCTCCTAAATTTAATATCCTATGATCCTATGAAGTATGTGGAAATAAATTCTGTACTCTGCATTTTAGATACTAACCTGTCTTAAACAATTTTTTCTTTTAAATTATTCTAATGAGAGCATTTCTACTTAGAGAGAGACCAAAAATATCTAGAGCCAGTCTATGATTCTGAAAACATCTCAAAGAAGCCATTTTTTTGGTTGGAAAAAAATATATGTTTTCAAAGCAATAAAGAATTCCATAATGAGATAAAACATAGTTTTACATCTCAGGTTAATTAGGTTAACATTTTGCTTCTTCATACAAAACAGTACTCAATTCAAATTTCAGAACATAACTGGAGAATCATTTTCCTAAAACTATTTAATCCTTCTTTGAACATTCCCTTCAAACATTTTCATTTCCAGATGGTCAGAGATGAAATCAAGATATTTCTTTTTAGTAAAATAATCAGAGAATTCTTCCATCTCTTCATACCCCAATCAAGGAGGATTGGTCAAGAGTTTCTTATTAATTTTGGAGACTACAATCTCTAAACTACTAGCAAAGTTAGAGCATTGAGATCGGATGTGCACAACACCCATTCAGAAAATAATATTTTCCTTCTATAATTAATATCATTGGGGTTTTTTTTTAATACTGGAAGTTTTCTATCCTAATAACATCAATTTTATTCTGAGGCAAATGATAGATGCATTTCAGAAGTATGAAGTGTTGGTACTCATTAGCCTGGACTCTGATCCTACAAGTTCCCCTTTAGAAGAATACAATCCTAAGAATGTAAAGAGATTAAACAATCCATAGGACTAACAAAATATACATAAGTAAACTAACAAAAGTCACTAACATTTACCTTTTATTATTAGCCATGAAGCAAGATAGCTCATAGTTAGCATTTAACCATGAAGTAAGATAATCAATTTAAATAATTTAAAAGCATTTAAATAATTTAATTATATAGTTAATAGTATTTAACCATGAAGTAATATAGTTAATAGCATTTATTCAAATGTCACATGTCAAATATAGTAATACATAAGTTAGAAGGAATCTTCAAACTAGGTGCCAGATAGAAATATGTCACTGCGTTAATTGTCTGGATAAATGTAAACCGTAAATCTGACTATGTTGACCTAAGGAAATGTATATGTTATCAGAAAAGTGTGTAACCATTGTTTAATATACAAAATAAAGCCTGAGGGAACTTGAGGGGACAGAGAGCAGCAGAAACAGAGAAGCAGCAGCAGAAGCAGCAGCAGAAGCATCTCTCCCATGAGTTCCTCGTTCAAGCTGTACCTCCGACTCCTGTCTTCCTTTGATGCTGACCCTATTCCTCTTGCCTCAGTTTCCCCAAGAACCCTTGTAGAGGCTGGACCCCTATAATTTAGTGCTCTAAATTCTTTAGGGAGCAGTCATTTTGTTTCCTGATATTAGGAGAAGAAAGCAGGGCATTGTTTTGGGATTGATAGTTAAGTCTGACAGTCTTTCCTGTCAATCCAAAATCTTCAGGGATAAGAAGCAGTGGGAGCTTCAGTCTCCACATGTGAAATCTTAGTGTTACTTTATTTAGCACTTCTCTTATTATTAAAGATTTGGATTCTTCATTTGTGTAGTTTTTGAAAGGCTTGCACATTTCTTTTGAAAACTGCCTGTTAATATACCTAGATCACTTATTATTGGGAATAGCGATTGTTCTTTTATATTTGTACCAGTTCTCTAAATATCTTAGATATTAGACCTTAGAGCTATTTGTTATGAAGATTTTTTCCCCCTAATGGGAAAAATGTGCTTGCAATTTTGTGATAGTGCTTGCAACCCTTTAATGTTCAAGGAATGAAGATCTAGTTCTTCTGAAGGGGCTTTTGAGGCCGTAGAAATCTTTTATAGAGCTGGTGTCATCACATCAATTTCTTTTCAAGCAGGATTTGAACTTTGAAAATTTATACTTTAGATATTGTTTCTCTTTGGATTAGGTGGCAAGGAATAGAAGAGAGATTGGCATCTGTATGATCCTGCAGTTGGCAGCATCATTGTCTTTTCAGTTAGTATTATGGGCAGTTACCAACATTGAATGGAGGATTAAAATTGTCTCTTTCCTTTGTTGGAAGTGTCTCCATACAGGCAACCAGCTGTCCACTGAGTATTCATTTTATATAATGACATACCTGATAAATGTAAATGGTAGTAGTCCCCATGAAGAGGTGGTTGTGTTTCATTATCTCTTCTCTGAGACCACTGTTGCTTTTCCATTATTTAGAATTGTTTCTTCTTAGTTGTTGTTGTCTTATATATATTGTTCTTTTGGTTTTGCTTATTTTACTTTCCTTCAGTTCAAATCAAGTTTCATTTATCTGAACTCTTCATATTTGTTATTTCTTCCTGCACAATAATATTCCATTATATTCAGGTGTGATGATTTGTTGTTGTTCATTCACTCCTGTCTGACTCTTCATAACTTTGTGGACCATAGCATGCCAGTACTGTCCTTGAAGTCTTCTTGGCAAGTATAATGGAATGGTTTGCCATTTCCTTCTCCAGTGGATTAAGGCACAGGTTAAAGTTACTTGCCCATGGTCACACACATTTGAAGTCAGGTCTTCTGATTCCAGCCCTAGTATTCTATTCACTCAGCTGCCTTAATACAGCTTTCTGTATTCATGTACAACAGTTGTTTTTTTTTGTTTGTTTGTTTTTGTTTTGTTTTTTTAGCCCTTCCTTATTAAGGAGGCACTCAATTTGTTTTAAGTTCTTGGCTATCACTGAGTGCTTCTGAATATTTTGGTGTTCATTACCTCTTTATTTCTAATTTTAATCCCCTTTCCCCAGTCATTTATATGAACTTCTGACTAACCAGTTTTCTCTTGTGTATTATTATAGTTGATTTCTTAAAATCTAAATGTCAGTTTTGACACTGATCCTTCTATTACTGTCAGGTTAATGGCTAGAGAAGATTGCTCTTGTTGCCATCTATAGATTAGAGGAGAAAAATTAGAGATCCAGAAGGAAGAATTGTAGTATTCAAGGCATGGTGTGGTTGTAGCTTATGCTTTATTATATTATGTTTTCCTCAGAAGACAGCAAGTTCCATAATGCTGTCATTGAAAGGAGTTCAAGAAAGAAGTAAAGCAAACTATTTATGAATTGGCCTTAGGTGAAAGGGAAGTTTGCTTATAGTTTACTGGAGGTTGCATAAAGCACAGCAGAAGCATAACTACTACGAGTTTTCATCTTCCTTGTCTGAAATTGGCTTAGTAATTGCTAGATTTTCTGTTCACAGATTCTACTAATAAAGGAAATTCTATTCATGTAAAGAAAGTACAAAGTAATTCCTTCTTGGTTTCTGTCACATAAATAATGAATGAACTAATAAAAAATTAATTTACATGATGAATTTCTAGCAAATGAACAATGTGTTGTGCTAGACTTTTGTTATAGAGAAAAAGAAAGGTGTTGTGCATGAATTGGTGGTAAGGATTAAAAACTTTTGTTGATTAATAGGGAATTTTATAGCAAATCTCAAAGAAGCATTAGGACATCAAGTAACAAGAATTAATTACTTTGGAGATTGGGGCATGCAGTTTGGTAAGTATGTTTGGAATTAAGGTTTTTTTCCCCCATATTTTATTGTAAAACATAACCTGACTTGATTTTAGTTAATTTCTTATCACTATATTGAATAAAAATTTATTTAGTGAAATAGATCTTTCTACTTGATTTAAAGATTTGGGGGAGGCTTATTTGTTTCTCAACAAAAAATGTTATTTTTATTGTTAATGAACAAGTTATAGAGTAAAACTGTATAATAAAATCTTTTATGTCTAAATCAGTATCTTTGCAGACAATCTAGATTTATGTTAAAATTTAAATGACTTCTAATACTGTATTTCTTAAATATAAAGATTCTTATACCAAGAGCATATGAGTAACCAGCACCAGTTTGTTTTCTCCACCATTCTTTTCCCCATATACCTCTGCTTCTAGCCCCCTGCCCTTCTTCATTTTAATTCTGTCCAGTCTAGCTTTTTTATGCCTCATCACACAAAGAGCCTGCTCATTGAGTCATTTACTCCTGTCAGCATTAAAACAAAGAGCTGCCATTTTCCATTTCCCTCTGTACTGCAGTAGGAAAGCAGAAGACAAAGAGAGTAGCAAGGTTCAAAAGAGAAAAGGATGTAAAGTAAAATACACCTGGGAATGTCTGGTATTCCAAAAATATTCAGAATAGAAAAGATTCAGGTACTGTTGTACATGGAGTAAAGGAGGGCCAAGATGAACAAAGATTCTGTTCTGTTTTTAAAATCAACAAGAGCCTAGGTTACAATTTACTAAAATACATTTTTGAAAATGCTTAATAATCTTGAGGAAAATATGATTTCAAGATATAAATTTAGGTATATTAACAAGTATATAATTAATGTGTTAAGCATTTGGGAAGGAAAATTGATCATCATAGGAACCTTCAACAATAAAATTCCAATAACAGTTCTTTTGGAGGACTTTTCTTTTAACTTCAGAATGTCCTATTATAAATAGGCAGTACCATTTTGAATTACTAAAATTTTAACTTACAGGCTAAAAATGTTCATTGCAATATAGTTATTATTCCCAGGCTAAGCAATGAGAGATAATATTTTGCATTTCACAGTCTACCTACAACCCAGGGTATTGCTTGTAGGCCTCTCTCCTACCCTTAGTAATGGTCCAATTTCAACAGTTGTCCTCAGCTTTTGTTATTTTAATTTGACCACATTAGACATTTAACAGCTATTATAGAGGATGTGACCATAGTGTGCCAAATTATAGCTCCAGGATTTTATTATTTATATATTAGCTATGATTTTTATATCATTTTAATGTTTGCAAAGCAATTTACAAATAATAACTCATTTTATTATCACAGTTACCCTGAAAGATAAGTGCTGTTATCCCATTTGACAGATAGTCAAAGGGCATTTGTATGGTCAAAAGCGTAAGTTCATTTTTCATTCAGCAGAGTTGAACAAAAAATCTCAGAATTCTTTGAATTATTTCCTATCCCAGTTATACTGAAAATAATTAAGGAATTTAAATTTTTTAAAAATATTCCTCTAACTTGTTTTAATACTTATACACATACGTGAGATATATACACATTGTATATTTAATAAAAAATTAATATATGTAATCATCCATGTCACAGATGATCTGATGTATAATAATTAAGGATAAGTAAAGGAATTCAGAGAAGCCAGAAAAAATTTGGGAAGTAGAATTATTTTGGTTACTATATTGGTTAGCTTGGATATGGAGAAATACAAAAATGTTTATCACAGATGTCACACCTTAGTGTCGAGATGTTAATTTGGTAAAAAGATAGAGTTTTTTCATAGAAATATATTCTGATTACATATTCTTTAACATCCCATTTCATATTATATTTATTGGTCATTATATTAGGTCTTTTGGGAACTGGTTTTCAGTTGTTTGGCTATGAAGAAAAACTTCAGTCCAATCCTTTACAGCATCTCTTTGAGGTGAGTTATTGAAAAATATCCCCCTCCTCTCCCCACGAACTCTGCCCTTTATCTGTTACCTCCTGCACTGCAAGATCTTCAAAGATTGGCCTGACCTATGATCTACTAAAAAGCTTTGTAAAAAGCTTAAATGCCATCTCTTATATGAATCTTTATTTAATTTCACAAACAGATGCACACCTTCTTCTTAATGCTTTTTCCCTGCCCAAATTGCCTTCAGTCATCTGTTTAAATGTTATATCCCTCAAGTTGAATATAAACTTATTGAGGAAAAAAGCTGTTATGATTTCATTTTGGTATCCTATAAATTTCCATTGCTTAGCATAGTTTCTTAAACATAGAGGGCAGTTAATTCAGTCCAATAATCATTTATATTATACATGCGAGGCACTGTGGATATAAGAGAGAGAGAGAGAGAGAGAGACAGAGAGAGAGAGAGAGAGAGAGAGAACAATACTTGCCCTTAAAAAAAATGTAATTTGTAGCGGGAACTGCGTATAAAATTTAAATAAAAATATTGACAAGCTAGAATTTGCTCAGAAGATGATGTTACTCAAGGATTACTCAAGGGATTTATTTATGAATCTTTCATGCATGTCAAGGCATGAATTAAAATAAGATTTTGACATTTTTTGCAGTGTTTACATACATAATTGTTAATTCATTCTAAGCCTACTGATTCTTGTACTTACCTATCAGCCAAATTGAAAGTATTCTCTATGCCTCCATTTTTTGTAAACTTCTTTTTGCCCCATCACATTCTATCCTGTGTTCATGAGGCTTTTTCTTGAGAAGTTGTCTGATTCATTGAGAAATATACTTAAAGCACTTTTGTAGTTGTGAACTACTCCTGTGGTTTCTTTAGTAGAATAAAGAAAGGGATATCATTCTTAATTTTATATACACAATACCTAATATACTGTCACACATGGAAGACAGTCAATAATGTTTATTGGATTAAATTTGTCTGATTGGTTTTAAAGCATCTATTCCTTTAATGAAGAGACCAAACTTAATTGGAAAATGTTGCCTTTGTGTCATTAGTGAATGCTATGTATAATTTTAAATGATATTATAATTTTAGTTTTGTTTTTCTTTCTTTTGTTAATCATATGTCCATTCTTCACCATAGGTTAATCCATAAACAGAGCACTGTTTTGTACAGTGAGAATGAGAGAAGCATTCTTCAAGATTATAATTAAAATCCATTGAAAAATACAGGAAAATGTCATAGAGAGAATTCTCTTTGTATCACTGAACAATGTAGAAAACATGACTTTAATTTATGAATGAGAATATTTTGTTCTGTTTTTATGTGCTCTTGATCTTATGGTTCTTATTCTGGTGTGTGTTTTTGGTGTCTCTCAGTCTCTTTCCTGCTGGTTCTCTTGCCTGGTGCTTATCTTCTCATTTGCCCAGTTGAGCTCTTTGGTTTCACTTTTCTGTCCTCTTTAGTACCCACAAGTAAAATTTCCTCTGTCCAAATTTTCTTCAATATTGTCTCAAATAGAGACAATTTGAGATCCTTCAGGTCAGTGGCTGTGCTTTTTCAGTGCTGCATGAAAACATTTAGGACATATTGGGGATAGCTAAGAATCCACTTGAGGATCCTTAGGTGCGTGGTGGGAAAATATTAAAAAAAAAAAAGTTTTGCTTTTTTAAAACTTTTCCCCTTTTTATGTTAGAGAACTTTTTCTGCCATAGATTTTGTAGTTGTACTGAACACTTAATATTGTTTCTGATTCTCAAATACCTCTAAAAAGGTTTATAATTTTTTAATTTTTTCTTTTAGTATATTTCTATACATGTAGAAGTGATCTTTTTTTTGCTTTTTATTTTATTTTTTAAAACAATAGCTTTTTATTTTCAAAATACATGCAAAGATAGTTTTTAACATGCACCCTTGCAAAACCTTGTGTTCCAAATTTTTCTCCCTCCTTTTCCCTAACCCCCTTCCCTAGACAGTAAGTAATCTAATATCTTGAACATGTCCAGTTCTTCTATACACATTTCCACATTCATCTTGCTGCACAAGAAAAATCATGTGATCTTATTTTTATTTACCAAATTGTTTAAAATATTTTTGCTTTCATTTCTTTTGAGGGTTTTGACAGATGAAGTTGAAATATTAATGACCTGTCTTTATGGTTGCCTCTAAATAAGATATGCTGTTTTAGTTCCCAAAATTATAATTGTCTTTTTTTTTTCTTAAAGCTGTTGGAGGTTTAAAAATATTTTTTATTATTTTTTTTTTGAAAAGTGCTTTTTAAAGAGAGTATCGTCTTTGAGCATATCCATGCCAACAGCAAACACCCACATCATAAAAGGGCTGCACATTGAAACCTTCCTGCACTATTAAGGGAAGATTTTAAGTATTTAGTCAAATGCGACATAGAGAAAGTAATTATCACATAAAAAGTTGCGAAATTCAATTTTTTTGAGTCATTCTTTAATTCTGCTAACAATTGATGATGAAATGTAAAATTATAAAGCTTAAAATATAACTTTTTCTAAGTTATTTGATATCATTTTCTGCCTTTTAAGAGTAGAGGAAAATAGAGCAGTTTCACTACATTTCAGATCACATATAAAGGAGTCATAATTGATTGGAGGGATTCCTGAGTAAAGATGGGAAAAGTATTTAGTCTGTTTGTAAAACCAGGGAAAAAGTGAATACCATTAGTATTTGTCATTTTTTAGTATTGTCATTTTCACAAATTAGTTCTAGGGGAACATTCATGAAAAAGACAAAGGGACCTGCCATTATACCTTTTTGTTTCTATATAGATGAAACAATCTAGAGGGATGGGTTAAATCTGGGTTCATCCTCTTCCTGCTGCTTTTTATAGAAGAGAATTATAGAGCAGATTCATCATTTAAAATGGCAGCCTTCAGGTTATTACATTTTTGTTAATTCTATATAGAACCAATTTTCTGTTTAAAATAATTGTTTGCCGGTTGGTAGATTTCCTTTACATATATACTTTAATTCAAATGAATTGCTGCCTCCACATTGTTTTCAGATTTTCATGTAATTAGTTAATGCACACAAAGACTTCATCTAACCCTGAAGGATTAAGTGAGATACATTTAAAGAGCTAGGGTGTAGTCCCAGAAATACATTTTTTCCTGACTTCCAGTTTTCATAGAAGTGTTTTCAGATAGTTCCCTGTGCTTTATCAGGAGATTATCTGTCTCATACTGCAGAATACTTTGTCCTTTTTTCTTGGCACTAGAGCCTCACTCAACACTGATAACATGGTTGGAGAGAGGGTAACTTCGAAGTTGAGAGTACTCAGGATTTTAGAAATTAATTTTAGGACCATCCAATAAGTAACCAAAACAAAATAGATTAAATTTGCATTTATTTTCTCCTTCATAAGATCAATTTCACAATGCTTTTTTTCATCATTTTGGTCTCTTTTTCATGTTATGTACAATTTTCGTGGGATTCAAAACTGGACAGTATAACACTACTAAACACTACTAAAGACCTGGATCATGCTAAATATACTGATAGAATTATATCTCAGCTCCTATTCCCATCTCATATTTTCATGTTAGTTCACTTAATTATACCATTGTCTATGAAACATATTTTATTGCCCTAGTTTATTTAATTCAAATAACACTACATGTGATATTGCTTTCCAATATTCTTTTGGGAATATAACATTTATTTGGGAAGAAGTAAAGGTCATATTTCTTTGGAAATTGATCCAGTGAGGTTTCCACCTATAAATTGATCCCAGATATTTTTATCTATAAATTATCTACAAAGATAAATTAATTGATCCTTAAAAAAATTAAAAATTATTCCTTTAATAAAACCTCTAATAGCTTCATTTCTCCTAACTTTTATGTCAGTCACAATAGTATGATATCCTATAGCCATCCTTTTCTTCCCTTCTGAATTTCTGGATTTTTAAAATTGGCAGATGATTTATACCTAACTATTACCAAATTTTCTCTCTAAATGGGATTACATAGCAACCTGCTTCCTTTGCAAGTGAAAATGTGAATCTTATCGTAGAGTATTCTCTAAGAAGACCACTCAGCTTTTATTTCACATATATTAAAAATATTTTATTATTAAGTCCTACAAGGGAAATGAATAACAAAATGACAATAACAAGCTAAAGGAGGAAAGTTACAAAGGTCAGATTTGCCATTTTGGCAGAATCCATACTTGGGCATCATGAATGCTGTTTGTTGTTGTTCATTTGTTTCAGTCACTTCCAGCTTTTCATGACCCTATTTCAGATTTAGTTTTTTGGGGTTGTTTTGGTTTTGATTTTGGTTTTTTGGCAAAGATACTGGAGTTGGTGTCATTTCCTTCTCCAGCTCATTTCAAAGATGAGGAAACTAAGGCAGACAGAGTTACGTGATCCATGTAATGTCTGAAGCCAGATTTACACTCAGGAAGATGAGTATTCCTAATTCCAGTTCCTGCATAGTATGACTGCTGCTAGTTGGGCTTAAATCTAATTAGGACTTTTGTGGTAGTCTAAAACCTTCTGGAAATTCTATTGGGATTAATAAATTATTAGTTTAGGTTCTTTTTAGAAAAAGAAATGTGGCCTTATAAATGATGTTGGGCAGAGCTAGGTGGCATAGTGAGATTCCTGAAAGCCTTTGTGAGTTCAAATTGGGTCTCAAACCTTAGTCTGTTTGCTTCAAACCAATCTAGCAAAGGCAAACACTACTTTGGTTCAGTTCCTCATATGTAAAACTAACTAAAGAGGGAAATGGCAAACCACTCCAGTTTATAAGAATATCCCAAATGGGGTCACAAAGAGTGGTACGCTACAGAAATGACTGAACAGCAACAAAATAAATGATCTTAGAATTTTATTCTGTTAAAATAGTAATTTTTTACAATGTTTTTTTTACCCTGTATTATTGCCCTATCTTTGTACATTCCCCCACTATGTTTTTAATTTTTTTCTGTTTTTATAGGTCTAACTTTCTTATAAAATAATGTTTCTGAACAAAATAGTAAAAATGGTTGGGCAACCATATTTTGGCTGAAGAATACCAAATGATTGGTTGAAATGCTTCCTATGGAATCTGTCTTTGGGATTATTTTTAGTATATTTTAAGGATTTTTTATTGGTTACCATTTAAATTAATTTCTTAGTATTTGAAATCTCTATATATTCATTTACATGTATATAAGTAAATTTGCTTTTATTATGAAATAGACAAATAATTTTGAAATGATTCTTTTTTCTTGTATTGACTGATAAGTAATTGGACTAAACAGATATTTTGCCTTATCGAAATTTTGACTGAAAAATTAAAGAAAAACATTTATTATAGCCTTAGGCACTATCAAAATATCCTTCCGACATCATTGAAAGGTAATTTCTCAGATTTTCTCCAAAATTTCAGATATTCATTCACCTTTCTGTGTTTTCATAGTAAACTTATATTAATATATTTAATTCTACTTTGTTTTGAACCTGAAAAGGTTGATTTCATGATTTTAATGTTGTTTGTATACTTACTTGATTTTATGTCTTGGATTAGTGAGATGTTAAAAGAAAAATTTAATTTTTTTGTTAATGTTAAAATATGTTGTGTTTAAAATTAAAATTAATTTTAAAAAATGTTAAAAGAGAAAAAGCAGAATTTTCATGCTATAAAGGAAATTTACTTGATTTTAAAAAGAAGCCTATTTTACAATGATTTGTTACATAGTTTTAGATAACTTGAATCATATAAATTCCCTTGGGGGGGAAACCAAGTCATACAGTAAAAGTATATAAATGGTATAATGTGGTCTATAAGATCTCAGAACGAGCATAAAGGTCTTTTATTTCACTAAATAGAAGTAGAACATATTTTTAATATCACGTTAACTCATTTGATCCTCATAACTTTGTGGGGTAAGTACTACTTTTTTTAAAAATATTTTTTTTGATGGCTTCTGTTTTCTATATTATTATAATGGCCTAACTGGACTATACTTTCACAGCTACTTACTGTAGCTGTGTAAACCCTGGGCAAGGAAGGCACTTAACCTCTATTTGCCTCAGCTTCTTTGTTTGTAAAATGGGGATGATAATAATAACACCTACCTTCTAAGATTGTTTTGAAGCTTTTTTTTTATTAAAACTTTTTATTTACAAAATATATGTATGGGTTATTCTTCAACATTAACCCTTACAAAGCTTTCTGTTACAAATTTTCCCCCCCTAGTCCCCACCTCTCCCCTAGATGGCAGGATATCTACTACATGTTAATTATGTTAAAATACTTGACAAATCGAATATATGTATACATATTTCCACACTTACCATTTTTGTGCAAGAAAAATTGTATCTACAAGAAAGAAAAATCAGAGAAAGGAAACATAATGTAAGCAAACATCAATAGAGAGCATGAAAATGTTATGTTGTGGTCCACATTTCACAACCCTCTCTCTGGATATATATGGCTTTCTTCACTGAACAATTGGAACTGGTTTGAAACATTTCATTGTTGAAGATAGCCATGTCCGTCAGAATTCATCATCATATACTATTGTTGTTGCCATGTATAATGATCTAGTTCTGCTCATTTCACTCAGCATCAGTTCATGCAAGTCTCTCCAGGCCTCTCTGAAATCATCCTGCTGATCGTTTCTCACAGAACAATAATATTCCATAACATTCATATACCATAATTTATTCAGCCATTCTCCAATTGATGGGCATCCATTCAGTTTCCAGTTTCTAGCCACTACAAAAAGGGCTGTCACAAACATTCTTGCACATGTGGGGCCCTTTCTTTCCTTTATGATTTCTTTGGAATATAAGCCCAATAGAAATGCTGCTAGATCAAAAGGTATGCACAGTTTGATAACTTTTTGAGCATAGTTCCAAATTGCTCGCCAGAATGGCTGGATCTGTTCACAGTTCCACCAACAATGCATCAGTGTCCCAGCCTTCCCACATCCCCCCCAACATTCGTCATTATCTTTTCCTGTCATTTTAGCCAATCTGAAGGTGTGTAGTGGTACCTCAGAGTTGTCTTAATTTGCATTTCTCTGATCAATAGTGATTTGGAACACCTTTTCATATGACTAGAAATGGTCTTAATTTCATCATCTGAAAATTGTCTTTCATATCCTTTGATCATTTATCGATTGGAGAATGGCTTGAATTCTTATAAATATGAGACAATTCTCTATATATTTTAGAGATGAGACCTTATCAGAACCCTTAATTGTAAAGATGATTTCCCAATTTATTGCTTCCCTCCTAATCTTGACTGCATTGGTTTTGTTTGTATAAAAACTTTTTAACTTAATATAGTCAAAGTTATCTATTTGGTTTTCAGTTAAGAGTTCCAGTTCTTCTTTGGACATAAATTTATTCCATCTCCATAGATCTGAGAGGTAAACTATACTACGTTCCTCTAATTTACTTATAATATCACTCTTTATATCCAGATCATGAACCCATTTAGATCTTATCTTGGTGTGCAGTGTTAGGTGTGGGTCAAACCCTAATTTCTTCCACACTAGTTTCCAATTTTCCCAGCAGTTTTTGTCAAATAATGAATACTTACCCTAGAAGCTGGGGTCTTTGGGTTTATCAAAGACTAAATTGCTATAGTTATTGCCTAGTTTGTCCTGTGATTCTATCCTATACCACTAATCGACTGCTGTATTTCTTAGCCAGTACCAAATGGTTTTGATGACTGCTGCTTTATAATATAGTTTTAGATCTGGTACAGCAAAGCCACCATCATCAGCCTTTTTTTTTCATTAATTCCCTTGAAACTCTTGACCTTTTGTTGTTCCAAATAAATATTGCTACTATTTTTTCTAGATCTGTAAAATAATTTCTTGGGAGTTTGATTGGTATGGCACTAAATAAGTAAATTAGTTTGGGTAGTATTGTCATTTTTATTATATTCGCTCGGCCTACCCATCAGCATTTTATGTTTTTCCAATTAACTAGGTCTGATTTTCTTTGTGTGGAAAGTGTTTTGTAGTTTAGTTCGTATAGTTCCTGACTTTTCCTTGGCAAGTAGATTCCCAAATATTTTATACTATCTACAGTTATTTTGAATGGAATTTCTTTTTGTATCTCTTGCTGCTGAAGTTTGCTGGTAATATATAAAAATGCTGCTGATTTATGTGGATTTATTTTGTATTCTGCAACTTTGCTAAAGTTGTGAATTGTTTCTAGTAATTTTTTACTCGAGTTTCTAGGGTTCTCTAAGTATACCATCATGTCATCTGCAAAGAGTGATAATTTGGTTTCCTCATTACCGACTCGTTAATTCCTTTAATCTCTTTTTCTTCTCTTACTGCCAAAGCTAACATTTCTAACACAATATTAAATAATAATGGTGACAGTGGACAGCCTTGTTTCACTCCTGATCTTATTGGGAATAGTTCTAGTTTTTCTCCATTACATATGATGCTTGCTGATGGTTTTAAGTAGATACTACTAATCATTTTAAGGAAAAGCCCATTTATTCCTATACTCTCTAGTGTTTTTAATAGGAATAGGTGTTGGATTTTATCAAATGCTTTTTCTGCATCTATTGAGATAATCATATGGTTTTTGTTAGTTTGGCTATGAATATAATTGATTATGCTGATAATTTTCCTAATATTGAACCAGTCCTGCATTCCTGGTATAAATCCTGCTTGGTCATAGTGTATTATCCTGGAGATAACTTTCTGTAATCTCGTTGCTAATATCTTATTTAAAATTTTTGCATCAATATTCATTAGGGAAATGGGTCTATAGTTTTCTTTCTCTGTTTTCTCCCTACCTGGTTTAGCTATCAGCACCATATCTGAATCATAGAAGAAATTGGGTAGTACACCTTCTTTCCCTACTTTTTCAAATAGTTTATATAGTATTGGAATTAATTGTTCTTTGAATGTTTGGTAGAATTCACATGTAAATCCATCTGGCCCTGGAGATTTTTTCTTAGGGAGTTGGTTAATAGCTTGTTCTATTTCTTTTTCTAATATAGGGCCATTTAAATAATTTATTTCCTCTTCTGTTAACCTGGGCAATCTATATTTTTGTAGATATTCCTCCATTTCATTTAGATTATCGAATTTATTGGCATAAAGTTGGGCAAAGTAACTCCTAATTATTACTCTAATTTCCTCTTCACTGGAGGAAAGTTCTCTCTTATAATTTTTGAGACTAACAATTTGATTTTCCTCTTTCCTTTTTCTAATCAAATTAAAGGCTTATATATTTTATTGGTTTTTTCATAAAACCAACTCTTAGTTTTATTTATTAATTCAATAGTTTTCTTATTTTCAATTTTATTAATCTCCCCTTTTCTTTTCAGAATTTCCAATTTAGTATTTAATTGAGGGTTTTTAATTTGCTCTTTTTCTAGCTTTTTTAATTGTGAGCCCAATTCATTGATCTTCTCTTTCTCTATTTTATGCAAGTAAGCATCTAGAGATATAAAATTACCCCTTATAACCGCTTTGGCTGTATCCCACAAATTTTGGTATGTTGAGTCATTATTGTCATTCTCCTGGATGAAATGATGTATAATTTGCTTTTTCACCCATTTATTCTTCAGGATTAGATGATTTAATTTCGAATTAATTTGTGGTCTGTTTTCTCCTGGCCTTATATTACATGTGAGTTTTATTGCATCATGATCTGAAAAGGATACATTTACTATTTCTGCTTTTCTGCATTTGATTTTGAGGTTTTTATGCCATAACACATGATCAATTTTCGTATAAGTTCCATGAACCCATGAGAAAAAAGTATACTCCCTTCTATCGCCATTCAATTTCCTCCAGAGATCTATAATACCTAACTTTTCTAGCCTTTTGTTTACCTCCTTAACTTTTTTCTTTTTTATTTTGTGATTTGATTTATCTAATTCTGAGAGAGCAAGGTTGAGATCCCCCCACTAGTATAGTTTTACTGTCTATTTTTCCTTGCATCTCTGTTAGTTTCTCCTCTAGGAATTTGGGTGCTATACCATTTGGTGCATATATGTTTAGTATTGATACCACTTCATTGTCTATGGTACCCTTTAGTAAAATATAGTTCCCTTCCTTATCTCTTTTAATTAGATCTATTTTTGCTTTTACTTGATCTGAGATAAGGATTGCTACCCCTGCTTTTTTTTTTTTTATTCACCTGAAACATAGAAGATTCTGCTCCAGCCCTTTACCTTCATTCTGTATGTATCTCTATGTTTCAGATGTGTTTCTTGTAAACAACATATTGTAGGGTTCTGGCTTTTAATTAGTCTGCTATCCACTTCCGTTTTATGGGAGAGTTCATCCCATTCACATTCACAGTTAAAATAACTATATCTGTATTTCCTGCCATCTTATTTACCCAAAGTTATGTTTTTCTTTTTTCTTCCTCCTTTCTCCTTTCCCCCCTCCCCAGTATTTTATTTTTGATGACCACCTCCCTCTAACAGTCCTCCCCCCTTTAGAACCCCTCCTTCTTTTTTACACCTTTCCCCTAATCCTATTAGTCTATCCCTTTCTTTTCCTCCTTTCCCTCCTACTTCCCTGTAAGGAAGACCCAAGTTTTTCTTTGAAGTCAAATGTGTCTGATATACTCTTTTAGAGCCCAATCTAATGAGAGTAAGATTTACACAATGCTCATCACCCTTTCTTCTTTCCCTCAGTTATATTAGATTTTGTATGTCTCTTCATGAGATTTTGCCTTATTTTACCTCCTTTTTTTTTAAACTTTTTTTTTACCTCCTTTCCCCTTTTCTTTCAGTATGATATCCCTTCCACCTCTAATTTCTTTTCCATTATTATCAAAGTAAAATCGAATTATACCCCCATTCTTTAGGTATACCCATATTAGAAATGCAGTTCTCAAGAGTTCTTTCCTTTTTACCTTTTTATGCTTCTCTTGAGTTCTGTGTTTGGAGGTCAGATTTTTGGTTCAGATCTGGTCTTTGCATTAGAAATAGGTGAAATTCTCCTGTATCATTGAAGGACCATCTTCTTTCCTGGAAGATGATGCTCATTCTAGCTGGGTAACTTATTCTTGGCTGTAATCCAAATTCTTTTGCCTTTCGGAATATCTGATTCCAGGTCCTTTGATCCTTTAATGCAGAAGCCTCCCGATCTTGTGTGATTCTAATTACAGTTCCTTGGTATTTGAATTGTTTCTTTCTAGCTGCTTGCAATATCTTTTCCTTGGTGTGATAGTCCTGAAATTTGGCCACGATATTCCTTGGGGTTCTAATTTTGGGGTCTCTTTCAGGAGGTGATTGATGAATTCTTTCAATGGCAATTTTGCCTTCTGATTCTAAAACATCAGGGCAATTTCCTTTCATGATTTCCTGGAAGATAGCATCAAGGTTCTTTTTTTCATCGTGACTTTCAGGGAGTCCAATAATCCTTAGATTGTCTCTTCTGGATCTGTTTTCCAAGTCGTTTTTCCTAGGAGATATTTCATATTTTCTTCTATTTTTTAATTTTTTTTTGTTTGACTAATTCTTGAAGTCTTATTGAGTAATTCACTTTTATTTGTTCAATTTTAAGTATTATTTCTTCAGTTATCTTTTTTAGCTCCTTTTGTAACTGGTCAATTGAATTTTTTGGTTCATTGTATTCTTTTATCATTTTGCCAATTTTATTTTTCAGTGAATAGTTGTCTTTTTTCAATTCAACAATTTTGTTTTTCAGTGAATTGTTATCTTTTTCCAATTCACCATTTTTATTTTCCAGTGAATTGGTGATTTTTTTCCATTTCACCAATTTTGTTTTCCAGTTTTTCATATCTTTGTTGCAGGGCATTATATCCTTCTTGCACTGATCTCAATTTATTTCCCCATTTTTCTTCTAACTCTCTTTTGAGATTCTTTATTCAATCTTCTAGGTAAGCCTTGTGAAATGGGGACCAGTTCATGTCCGCCTTTGTGGCTTCCTTTGGGGTTGGGTTGCTTTCCCTTTAGGAATCTTAGAATCTGGGGTCTGCCCTTCCTTCTCTCTGTAAAAGCTGTCTATGGTGAGAGCTCTCTTCTGCTTCTTACTCATGTTTTAGAACTTGAGGTCTGATTCAAGCAGGGGACCTGCAGCCATTTGAATTTGCCCTTGGGCAGTTCACGTAGTTGAGTTCCCATGAGGGGCAGGTCTGATTATATCCGCACTAGGTCTACACTTTCAGCCGCTCTCAATCCACCCTTTGCCAAAGGCAGATCTGCCAAAGCACCTGCCCACAAGCAGAGCAAAGTGGCCCAAGCGTCTTCCAGGGACTTCCTGGGTGCCTAGAATCCGCCAACCTCCATCACAGCCCCTCTCCGCCTGTGCTCCTCAGCGTGGCAAGCAGCAGATCCACTGCCTGTCTGAAACTGATCTGCTCCAGAGTTCTTTCAAAGTAAATTTTTGATAGAAGTGCATTGTACTCCAAGTGTTTGATAGAGCCCTCACTCTAGAACCAGTTCAGAGGCTTAATTTGTTCTGGGTCTGAGGGAAGATCGAGGAGCTCACAGAGAATGATGTCTGCAGTTCACCATCTTGGCTCCCCCCCTCTGTTTTGAAGCTTAAATGAGGTAACATCTGTAATGTGCTTCTAACACAAAACAGGCTTCAGATTAATGTTAGTCATTATTATTATCATCATTATTATCTCTAATATTGTCTCTCCCTCTCAGAAAGCCATACCATAAGTTTTTTTTTTTTTTAAGAAAAGAAAAAGAGAAGCAAAAAAATAGTATAACTGATAAGTACATTGAAAAAGTAAAACCAAAACAAAAAAACCATATGTACTGTATAACTTTCCACCTCCATGAAGAGGTGGGTTGGAAATGTAATGCTCAGGGAGAAACTGAGGCAGTATCACACATTGGAGATTATTGATGTTAATTGAGAGTTCAGAATCCATAGCTATGGATCAGGGACTGCTGGGACTCTTGTCTCAAAGCACACAGTCCATTGTGAGTTTAGACTGACAGACATGCCTGTCAACTGGATCTCAAGCAAGTCCAGCAAATAGTAAGTTTGTTCTTAGCATTTTTATAGACCTTCTGTGCTGAGACTCAGAAGGAGGGGTTGAACACTGGGAACAAAGAACTCACTAGGCAAAAAGGAGGGGTTTCAGCACTGGGGGGCAGGGAGGAGAATTGAGTTCCAGGAGGGCTATCAATTCAATTCTGACAGGTAGGGAGTATGGGAAGCTTTTGAGACAGAAACTGGGAAACAGTAAGTCTGGAGCCAAAAGATAAGGGGTATGTCCAGATGGACCATCTGGAGGTTTTATGACTCCTTTGGAATGTGAGTCCAATTATTTCTGATGGTCAGGAAGTGGGGGTTGCTATTTTTGGGCAGAACAATCAAGGGAAATTGAAACAGCAACTGAGGGAAACTGAGACATGGGAACTGTGGCACAACAGAAGTATCCTCTCATATCTCTTCACTCTAGCTATATTTGAGCTTTATAATATTGTTATATTCACTTTTGATTATTTTGTGCATTGTTGCTCTTTCAGTTTACATTATTATATTTACCATGTGTTTTCTTGGTTCATGTTAAGTCCTTTCTGTATTTCCCAGTTTTAATCACATAATTATCCCATTACATTCATGTACTACAATTTCTGTAGCCATTCCCTAATCAATGAATAGTTTCCCTTGTTTCTGATTCTTTGTTAACACAAAAAGTGCTACAATAAATATTTTGTTGTCTATCAGCACTTTTTCCTTATCAATTGAATTTTCAGGGTCAGTAATGAAGTCTCTGATTCAGAATATGGATATTACTTTATTTAAGTGATTCCAAATGCTTTTCAAAAAAGGTGTTGACTATTTCAAAGCTCCACCAACCCACATACCATTTTATAGCCCTTCTGACATTGGCTATCACTATTCTTTATTATTTTAATCAATTTGAAGGTTATGTAAAATATATTTTATTAAGGAAATGGGGCATAGAGAATTTCTTGTTCTTGGTTCTGTAAAGAAGGACCAAACAAATGAAAAGTTTTCTAATTCTGAATAGATCTCCAACAGATAAAAATATTTCTCTTATATGTAAATTGAACTTATGTAGTTGGGTTCTTAGCTTTACTAATTCTCTTACTCCAAGATCACTCTTCGTTGTCATTGAAGGAAAGGTAATTATTTCAAAACTTTTTTTCTTTCTGGCTATTAGGAACAGTATATTCATCAGAAACATCAAGTACTTTTGGTGCTATATCATGAGAGTTTTATGGCTTACCTTGAATTTATAATCTGAAATAATATATGGCTATAAAAGCATAAAAAGCAGAAGGAAAATATTAAACCAAGGTTCAAATGCATACATTAATGAATTTTATTAATATTGTACAAAGAGTAATCATATAGAGAAGAGTTTTAATTAAGAACTACAAGTTAGACTCTACAAATATGACATAATTTTCTGTTTTGTGATTTATTTTAGGGATCTAGCTGAGCTAACTTATCTATAGTAATATGTTTGGTGGAGACATAAATACTTTAAAAATTGATAATTAGATTACTTAAAATATAGGTGTCATCTTGCCAGTTCCCGGTTGCATATTAAAGAGAATGGCTGTCAGGTAGTTCACTAGAATCCTAATAGAGGAAGGCAACAAATTCATAAATACATATATAAATGATAGAAGGGAATAAATACAAAGCAATTAAGTGAAAAGAGAAGTATGTATGGCAAAAATAGAAATATCTAGAATAATCTAGAAAAGAGATTGGGCTTTCTTAGAGAAAGATAAGGTAGTTTTCTGGCCATTTGAGTATGAGATGTCCATAGTTTTCAATAACATGAAACTAAAACTTAGAAAATTAGACTTGGATGTATAGATTTCACAGTCATCAGAGAAATAATTAATTTTGTGGAAGCTTAATAAGTTACTGAGGGAATATAAAGTAAAAGAAGAAAGGTCTAGGAGAGAAGTTTTAGAGAACGCCCACAGTGAAGATGAGAGTTGCTACATTGATGCAGAAAGAAATAGCCACACAGAGTATGGCTTGTGTAAATGTAGACTAGTGTCTACCATGTACCATGGACTATGTAGTCTTTCAAAGAGTATATAGGTGTAAGTAACTATAGTGTAGATACAAAGTAATTTCTGAGGAAGAAGGCTAATGACTTGGACAGGTCAAATGTGTAAGGAGGTGGGACTTGAGCTCAACCTTGAAGGTAGCTAGTAGGGATTTTAAGAGGAAGAAGCAAAAATGGAGTTCCTTCCTAGCCTGAGGTCAGTTTATGCAAAGACAAGAATGGGCATGGAATGTTTAATAAAGGAACTGTGAGTTAAGGGGAATTGTGTTTAACCCTGAAGTGGCAGGTTGGAACCAGTGGGAAGTCCCTGCTGCTTGTTTAGGTAGAGTCTAACGTGGTCAGGTCTGGGAGTTAGGAATATTCATTTTTGCAACAGTATGAAAAGGTTTAGAGGTAAAAGAGACTTTGTCAGGAAGTCTAGTAGTTATTGTAACTATTCAGAAGAGAGGAACCTAAGACAAACTGATCCAAACTCCAGTCTACTGACTAAATCCAAGTATTCCTTCTAATACTTTAACACCTTCTCTTCCAGGGATATCTGATTTTCTTCATTTCACTTAATTTTTTTTTTTAATCAGTAGTATTTACCTTTGGAGCAGCCCCTTGTTTTATACAATTTAGTATTGAACTTATGAGATATTGACCCATGTTTTTAAATTCTTCAACATGAAACCATGCTTTCACATTGGATATTGTGTTCCTTTCATAAATAGTCCATTATCCCACATCTAACCTTGATTATAGCTTAGAACTTTTCATCTCTTAGATGTGTTTCATTTTCATTCCTTTGGACACATAGTTTATCATTGCATTGATCAGAATTCTGATGTCTGTAAAAGTTTTTTTTTTCCTCTATACTGTGATCATCAGTAAATAGATGGCTTTTCTAGTTCTTCTGCCAAAGATGTTTCCCTTTAGAGTTGCACCCTGTACTTGAATAAAAGTGCCATATTCTTCTTCCAGCAACTTCCTTGAATGAGTAGAGGTGAGATGAAAAGGGCTTAAGGCCAGGCAAAAGAGTTTGAGTTTGAGCCATCAGACATCCCAGAATTTTGTAAGGTTTTTTTTTTGTTTGTTTGTTTTGTTGTTGTTGTTGTTGGTTTTTTTAAGATTAACAGTTGTTTTGAATTACTTCGCCTTTGCACCTTTGGTATCAGATTATCTAAGAAGAGGCTGTGATATTTTTATTTCTCTTTTGCTTAAGTGGCAGATGCTGTCTGTGTTTTCATCTATGAATCTTGACAAATGAGGAATAGCATTATTTTGAAGAAGGAATAAAAGAATTATAGTTAGTTTAGTATTTTAGCAATTAAAGAAAATTTGTATTGTGCTCTTATTAAACCATATCTGTCTCAGTATCAAACATAATTTAATAACTTCACCTGTATTTCCTTTGTTTTTAGATGTTTTTAGAAGGTACGTTCAAAGTAGATTTTCTCCAAGGAAAGGACTTGTGTCAAGTGTAAAAAAAAAAAAAAAAAAAGCCGATGCTTTTTATTTTAGAGCTGCATCTTCTTAAATGTATTTCATGAAGTGAGGGTATTTTTCTCCTAAATCACATTAAATGTTAATAGAATTTTCCTCACATTTTTAAATGTTGTAGGCAGTTTGATAAATGACTACTAGGTTGGCCCATTGTGCTGGTTAATATTATGCATCATTTAATTTTACATAATCTGCAGTTTAAACAAATACCAAAATTCTTTTAATCTTATTATAATGGTTTCAGGAAAGATTTTTAGAAAGTGCAAAGAAAGCAAAACATTCTAGAGGAATTGTCATTTTTTAGATTTCTAGGACTATATCCTCTAATATCTTTAGGCATACTAAATTAATAGATTTACAGTTACCTAGTCAAGACAATTTCAAGAATCTTGCATTAGGGTTTCAAAAATATATTTTCAAAATCTTTTGATAGGTCTGCAATTTGAGAGGAATGTTTTTTGTGCTAGCATACTTGCAAGTCTTAATATGGCATGTATAAAGTATTATGTGTGAGAAGTAGATAGTGTATACAGATATACTCTATTATTAGCAGTAGGAAAATGAATAGGTCAGGAACCAGGAAATCTATAGCTTACCTATGTTTCTGCCCTTTTATTTTTCATTAGTAAAGTAATATTTATATAATGATAGGCACTGGTTAAGATAGAAAATTTGGATGATGTATTCCTTCTGTCCTCATAGATCTTTGTGTGTAATAAGAGCATATCATATACATAAATAACTGAAGTTATGTCATAATCATTAACTTATATAATAGAAATATAAGCAAAGTGCTATACCTGAAGCAAAAAGAATCACCACTGAAGTTTCTATTGGGCTTATATCCCAAAGAGATCTTAAAGGAAAGAAACGGATCCACATGTGCAAGAATGTTTGTGTCAGCCCTTTTTGTAGTGGCTAGAAACTGGAAACTGAATGGATGCCCATCAATTGGAGAATGGCTGAATAAATTATGGTATGTGAATGTTATGGAATATTATTGTTCTATAAGAAACAACCAGCAGGATGATTTCAGAGAGGCCTGGAGAGACTTACTTGCATGAACTGATGCTGAATGAAATGAGCAGAACCAGGAGATTATTATAGACGGCAATAACAAGACTATATTATGATCAATTCTGATGGACATGGCTCTCTTCAACAATGAAATGTTTCAAATCATTTCCAATTGTTCGGTAAAGAAAGCCATATACACCCAGAGAGAGGGATATGAAATGTGGACCACAACGTAACATTTTCATGCTCTCTATTGATGTTTGCCTGCATTGTGTTTCCTTTCTCAGATTTTTTTTCTTGTAGATATGATTTTTCTTGCACAGCAAGATAAGTGTGGAAATATGTATACATATATTGAATTTGTCAAGTATTTTAACATATTAACATGTAGTGGACTTCCTGCCATCTAGGGGAGGGGTAGGGACTAGGGAGGAAAAATTTGTAATGGAAAGCTTTGTAAGGGTCAATGTTGGGAGAATTACCCATACATATGTTTTGCAAATAAAAAAGCTTTAATAAAGAAAATAAATAAATAAATAAATAGAATAAAATAGAGGGAAAAAATAATAAATATTTCTAACTTGATAGTAATATAATTTCTTGGAGTGGATCTTCATCTCATCATTTCTATCTCCTAAATACTAAGCTTCCTTCAAGTTTCAACTCAGATGCTATCTTCCATAGCAGGGATTCTCAAACTTTTGTTCTCAGTATCTTTTATACTATTAAAAATTATTAAAGATCTTCTAAAAAAAAATCACCACCGAAGAACCACAAATATTATTAAGTACTTACTGTTAGATGCCAGAAACTATGCTGAGTGCTGGTGATACTCTTAATGCTCTAAATTTTCACTGGCTGTCCCCAAAGTTCTCCCTTCTGAACCCTGCCTTTTGCCTCCTTGGCTTCCTTCAATTCCCAGCTAGAATTCCACCTTTTGTAAGAAGCCTTTTGAGGCAGTTAGGTAGCTTAATGGATAGAACACTGAATTCAAGTTGCTTCTCAGATACTTAATAACTTAATACACAGAGTGTAACCCTGAGCAAATCTTGTAACTGCTGTCTGCCTTAGTTTCCTCAGTTGTAAAATAAGGATCATAATATCTACCACCCAAGGTAGTTAGAATCAAATGAGATATTTGTAAAGCACTTAGCTCAGTGCCTGGTACGTATTTAGTGTTTAATAATTCTTTTCTTCCTTCTTAATGCTTAATTTCTCTGAGATTACTTTCAATATATTCTGTGCATTTTTGGGTATGGATTCTTTGCATATTAAGTACTTTATTTGCTTAATTGTTGGTTGATGTAAATACATTGAGTGAAACAATAACTTCAAAAAGACTATATTCTAATGGATAAAAGTACACATAAAAATACATATAGCATTAGTTTAAATGTAAATATATACACAAAGTAGTTTTATATAAGGTAGTTAGAGAGGGCATTTACAGTTGGGGGCAGAACATACAGATCAGGAAAGGCTTCATGCAAAAGATAGAATTTGAATGGAATTCAACTCCACTCTAAGGAAAGAGACTGTGATGTAAAGAAAGAAAAGGACTGCTTTCTTAGCACATGAGATAGTCAGTGTAGAAGTATGGAGATAGGAGATAAAATATTGGCAAATATAAGGAGTAGAAAGAAGCCACATAGTGTTTAATTTTGACTTAAAAAAAAAGTCATTTGAGGTGGGGGGGGTGTAACTAAATACTCTAGTTTCAAAGCTGTCCTACTTACCTGTGTCTTTTACTGAACTCTATTTTGTGCATTTTTAAAAATGCTTTATTAACATTTTTTTAAATTGCTGTCTCTCCAGCTTATTCCTCCTCCACAGTTTCCCCTGCAAGAAATTATTATTTTTTTTTACATATTCCCTTGTAGTAAATAGACATTGACAAAAGCTAAATCTGTACATTGGTTTTGTCTAAATGTATATATTTCATTTTTCACCTTTAATCAGATTCAGTTGGGTCACTGAATAACTAAATATATAAAACATTGTTTTCTCTTGCTATATCCAGTAAGTGAGATGCCACACTGTCTCCTAGTAGTTCATTCTGATATTTTTAACTTTAAAGTCAAAAGATCTTCCTTTTAGTCAATTAAGATCTCTATAAAAATAATAACATGTCTTCTTTTCTCTAAGCTTAATAGCTTCACTTCCTTTAACCTTTACCCAGAGTATTGGCAGAAAAGTTAACTTGACATTTTAGGGGGTAAGAAAAAAGGCAGTACTAGTTTACTTTAAGCAATGCAATCAGACTGCATTAGTAACCTTTAAGTGAACATTCCTATGTAATATGTGATTTGTTTTCTCTCTGGTTTTTGTTACTGTTTTCTTTGTTAGAGTTCACAGTAATTTACTGTTTTTTCATTTTCCTTTTTATTATCATGTACTTGACCAACATTAATGAACACACAGACCTTTCCATATATAAAGAACAGAAAAAGATTATACTTTTCTCTGCAAGTTGCTACACTACCCTGCTTATCTGTGTCATCTAATGAACTTTCATCTGATCTCCTTTGATTATTAGTTCAGTAATTCATCAGTATTCTTTTCTTTCTGCCATTTTGTTTTTAGGTTTATGTACAAGTTAATAAGGAAGCAGCAGATGATGAAAATGTGGAAAAATCAGCACGTGAATTCTTTCATCGACTGGAAGCAGGTGACAAGCAAGCACTTTCATTGTGGCAAAAATTTCGGGACTTGAGCATTAAAGAGTATGTGCAGATTTACAAGGTATGTGGAGGCCACTCCTGACAGTAGTATGAAACATAATGAAATAGAGCCACTGCATTTATGCAAACCATGGTCAAAGAACTTCCTTGAGTTACTATTTAGTTTAGATGACCTTAGACTTTAAGTGATATTGAATAACACTTGAGTAATTTGAAGATGCTTTACTGTTATCCTGCAATTAAATTTCCTCTCCCTTATCTTTTTGTTCCTGTTTTCCTTTTTCCCTCCCTTTCTCCCTCTCCTTCCCCTTTTCCTTCTCATTCTCACTTTTTTCTTCCTTTCTTGCTCTTAGATTCTGCCTCTGATACTTAAAAACATAACCATTTTCTTATCTGACAGGGCTCCAACTGTTGGTTTTTGAAAAATTATTGTCTCGAACTATGCAGATTATTAAATGGGTTCATTCCATTTTGTTTGCATGATTACCACATCTGTGAACATACAGTGTTTCATGGAATTACTTAAAGCCAGGACTTAATACATTTAAGAAATAATTAAGGATAGAATGTTTCAAAGAAAAAGTCAAAATGTCTCCATATGTCTCAATTAACACAGACATCATTGGCTTTCATTGTGTGTGGATTTTAACTTTCTTGAATATCACATTCCAATTTATCATCCATTTGTGTAGATGCCCTTAAAGTTTCCCATTATCACACTTTCAACAAATTGGTTAATAAGATAAATTGTTCTTGAACGGATCCAGCCATTCTGGAGAGCAATTTGGAACTATGCTCAAAAAGTTATCAAACTGTGCATACCCTTTGACCCAGCAGTGTTTCTATTGGGCTTATATCCCAAAGAAATCTTAAAGGAAGGAAAGGGCCCCACATGTGCAAGAATGTTTGTGGCAGCTCTTTTTGTAGTGGCTAGAAACTGGAAACTGAACAGATGCCCTTCAATTGGAGAATGGCTGAATAAATTATGATATATGAATGTTATGGAATATTATTGTTCTGTAACAAACAAGCAGCAGGATGATTTCAGAGAGGCCTGGAGAGACTTACATGGACATGCTGAGTGAAATGAACAGAACCAGGAAATCATTATACACAGCAACAACAAGACTATATGATGATCAATTCTGATGGACATGGCTCTCTTCAATAATGAAATGTTTCAAACCAGTTCCAATTGTTCAGTGATGAAGAAAGCCATATACACCCAGAGAGAGGGATATGAAATGTGGACTACAACGTAACATTTTCATGCTCTCTATTGATGTTTGCTTGCATTGTGTTTCCTTTCAGTGATTTTTTTTCCTGTAGATATGATTTTTCTTGCCCAACAATGATAAGTGTGGGAATATGTATACATATATTCGATTTGTCAAGTATTTTAACATAATTAACATGTAGAGGATTTCCTGCCATCTAGGGGAGGGGTAGGGACTAGGGGGGAAAAATTTGTCATAGAAAGCTTTGTAATGGTCAGTGTTGAAGAATTACCCATACATATGTTTTGCAAATAAAAAGTTTTAATTTAAAAAAAAATAAGATAAATTATTCTTAAGGAAAACATTTGATTCTTATCTTTTCCAGAATGTGAATATACTATTTCTTTGGCATTCTTGACATAGCAATATGGAATCATTTTTCTTTTCTTTTGGTAGATTAGAGGATCAATCTAATTTTTAGTTTTGTTTAAATGTAAATCAAATTTTCTTCTTTTGTCCTTTTATGGGGCAATAGGACAACTCAGTCTCTATCTTAGGAAAAGTAAAATTTATCTTCTACCCTAACTTTTTGTTTCTGGAACTTTATAGCGACTAGGAGTGCATTTTGATGATTATTCAGGAGAATCATTTTATCAAGAGAAATCCCGGGAAGTCTTACAGTTGTTGGACAAGAAAGGACTCCTACAGAGAACAAAGTATGATCAAAATATATATATGTATATATATATATATATATATACACATATATATATATATATTTTTTTTTTGCTCATCATATACTACACTTTAAAATGTTTGTATTCTTTTGGTCATAAAGTATTTTGGATTTTTCAGTGATTTCAAACATATACAATCCAGTATTAAAAAAAAAAAGTAGATGTTATTCCCATCTTATCATGAAGAAACCAAAATAACCAACTAACTTTCTTGCTATCACACAGCTCCTTAATAGAATAATCAGTCAATCAACAAGTATTTATTAAGTACCTCCTATGTGCTAGGCACAGTACTAGATATTAAGATAAAAATGAGTCTTTGCCTTAAAAAAGATGAAGTTTTATTAGAGGAGATTGCATGATATATACAAGGTAATTTTTGCAAGGGAAAACACCAGCAACTACTGGGAGCAAGAAAGGCTATATTGTAGAAGGTGGTTCTTGAAGGAAACTAAGGATTCTGAGAGGAGTAGATAAAGAAGTAGTTTTCTCTACGAATGGAGGACAAATTATGCAAATAAAAATAGCTAACAAATAGTACTTTAAGTAAAATACCTTACATAAATGCTATTTTGTTAGAGTTTCACAACAACTCTGTGGGCTAGAACTATTATCCCCCTTTTACAGCTAAAAAACTGAGGCTTATAGAGGTTGTGTCCTTCCTAGGATCATACACTTAGTAAATGTCTAAAGATGTCTTTCTGGCCAGTTTGCACCATAGATTGCATAAAGGCCAGTAAAAATCTTATATGAAGTAAAAAGCTTATAATAATCTTAAAATAATCTGGAGAGGTAGGTTGGACCCAGATTGTGAAGAGTTTTAAATTAAATTAAAAAATATTTGCATTTGACCCTAGAGGTAATGGGTAGCCCAAGTCAAACTCTATTCTAAAGAACTTTCTTTTATTCATTTTCAGTTGATAATGACTATTTTGCCCTCGGGTATAGGGAGGGATATGACATAATGAGAGATGTACTTTAGAAATATCACTTAGCAATTTTTTTGTAGCATGAATTAGAGAAGAGAGAAACTTGAGGCAGAATACTAATTAGGAGTTTGTTGAATTAAGAATATGGGACAAAATGATAAGAATCCAAACTGGGGTGATGATTTAGTTGGAGAATAGATGGAAGAAAAGAGCTTTGGAGGGGAGAAATATTCTGGGAGTAAATTGGGCAAGATTTGGCAGCTGACATGTAGGACATGTAGGGTGAGGAAGCACAGGAAGTCAAAAATGACCCTTACCTAAAAGCCTGGGAGACTAGAAAATTGGTCATATCCTTTGCAGTAATAAAAACAAGTTCAGAAGGTGAGTACTGCTATAGATATGGCCTATAGAACATGCATTTCTAAATGTCTAAGAGGTGATTAATGATGCTAAACTGGAGCTCAAAAAAGAGACTGAGGCTAAATGGAGATCTAGGAGTTCTATGCATAGAGATCAATATTAAAACACAGGTAAACTGATCGTGTCACTAAGATAAAATGAATTAAATATAAGAGAAGAGAGCCCAGGACACTTTATAAAAATTATCTCATATGCTACAATGCCCCCTGGAAGTAGATGCTATTATTATCCCCATTTTACAGAGGAGGAAACTAAGGCAGAGGATAGGTGGCCTGCCTAGTATAGGTATTTGAGGGCAAGTTTGAACTCAAGTATTCCTGACTCCAGCACTATATCTACTACCTTACCTAGCTACCTTCTGAACTTAGCTTCCATTTATATTTTGGAGTGTGAGTGTCTTGTATATACATAGTTATTTACAATCTGACCTCCCCATTAAACTGTGAGCTTTCTGATTGCAGGAACCATGCTTCTGCCTTCCTTTTTATTCCCAGAGTTTAGCATATACCTGGAATATAGTATTTAAAAATTGCTTGTTGATATTGTTCCTTTTTCCTAGAACACCTTCCTGCCTCATCTCCTCCAATTGGTTTCCCTTTCTTAATTCCTCTTAATTCTAATGCCTTCTTTTTGTAAAGTATTTACTATTTTTCCTGTTTGTAATTTATTTACTTGTATTTGTTTGCTTTAGTCTCTTACTTTAGATGACAAATTCCTTGAGGGCAAGAACTGTCTTCTGCATTTCTTTGTATTTCTAGCATTTAGCATTGTGCATAGTATCTAGAAGGAGCTTAATAAATACTGACTGACTGGAAAGAGATCTAGATTTAGTATTAGATCTTTTTTCCCCCTAATCCAGACTACCACTTTCTAGCTTTGTGTTTGGAGACAAAGCCCTTAACCTCTATGAACTTTGGTTTCCTCATCTTTAAAAGTGGAATATATATATATACATACATAAACACACACACACACACACACACACACACACATACACATGCATATATATATATATAAGTTAATTTTGGCAATGAATTAACCTGTAAAGAAGTCAGTAAGCATGTCATTCCCATCCCCAGTTAACTCTAGTGGCTCCTTATAACTCTAGGATCAAAAACAAATTTTTTGTTCAACATTTAAAATCCTTAACAACCTGGGCCTAACTTGTCTTACTATCCATACTCCCCTTTTATGGATACTATAGTCTAGTAAAATTGACTTTAATGCTCACATATCACATCTCCGTGCCTTGCATGGAATGTCCTTCTCATTTTTGCCTCTTAGCATACATAGTTTTCTTCAAGGCTAAGCTCAAACAATACTCTCTATATTAAGTTTTCCCTGATCCTCTCCATTAATACTTCTCCCTATTACCACTAAGAAAAATATGTTGCATATGCCTATATGCATGTATTTTTTCCCCTAATAGATTGTAAGTTTATTAAGAACTGGGTTGCATTCTGTGTTTTTATTAACATTCTCTAGTACTGTAACTGATATCAAGCATTTATTAAATGCTTGTTAATGGGTTTACCGGTTTTAGTTAGCACTTTAACATTTGTTAATACCTTGAAGTAATGATGAAAATCAGTACAGTATTGAATGCTAGATATTATAGTCATTAGAAAAATTGGATTTTTTTGCCTTGTACATAGTTATCTTTCTTATCACTTGGTTGCTATATTAGACAACTAGGAAATTTTGAGAACAGTATGTTTTCTTTAAAAAGTTAAATTTATTGATTTTGTTTTGATACAACAGGCATTTGCTGACAAATACCCAGATCACCTTACAAAAATACATTCTCTCAAAGCTAGTTTATTGATCATTAATAGAAAGGAAGGATTTGTCTTTCATCTTCAATAATGTGGTACTAACTTGATCACAGTCTTATTGTATCTCAGAATTGACTTGATTATCTTGTAGTCATTGTTTATAGTCATCTGGTTTTATTTTCCTCATTGTCCATTATTTCATGTAAGTCCACATATGGCCTTCACAGTTTCATATTCATTCCTTACAGCACAATAATATTCCACTAAATAATAGTTAATAAGAGTAACAGCTAACATTTAGTGCTTATTATGTACCAGGTAGTTATCTCATTTGATCCTGACAAAAACCCTAAAAGATAATTACTATTATTATCACCTTTTTTAGATGAGGAAACTGAGGCAAACAGAGCTTAAGTGACTCACTCAGGGTCACCTAACTAGTTACTATCTGAAGCATCTTAATAATTGGAACTAAAATTGATTATTATTGAGGGTTTCATATCAGAAACATTTTTTTTATTGGGGATGGAAAGTATCTCCACAGGCTTTCAGATTTCTAAGAGCAATTGGAATTTTATTCTGTTAAACAATTAATTTTATTCTATTAAACCATGTATGTTGTATTTCATCGTTAGCTATATTATTTCAGTGCTTTCCTTTTTTGCATTTCTAGAAAAGGAACAGGCATAGTAGATCTCTCAGGAAAAGGAGACTCTTCCTTAAGCTGCACTGTAATGCGAAGTGATGGGACTTCTCTTTATGCAACCAGGTTGGTACCTTTTTCAAGAATGGCCTCAGGATGTATATGTTTTGACATATTTTTAGATCAGTAGTAAAATATGAAATCCTAGGCTCATAGGCTGAGAACTAGAAAAGCCTGATAGGTTATTTTTTTACCTTAGAATATAAAATTCTACAGGTGTGTTTCATTACCTATTAAAATCAAGGACTATTTTTCATGGAGAGGTTAATTATGATTAGACTAATGACTAAAAAAATGTAGTTCCTTCAGTGCAAGAAATATATATATATATATATTTTTTTTTTTTTTTTACTTTTTATCCCTTATTCTGAGAATAGTGCTTCACAATGTAAATAATTTGTTTAGTAAAAGCTTATTTAGTGGTTGATGTGGAAAATACTGGCTTAAATGTCCCTGGGATGCCAAAGCATTATTTGTAGTTTACAACATCAAATTTCTCTAGGCATTGTCTCAATAAATTATGAGTTATAGTAAACAGGTTCTGTTTCAGTAATAAGAATCCAAAAATTAAGCACTAAAAGGCAATGCTAATAACAGTCAAGTATTTATTAAACACCTACCATGTTCCAGAGATTGGGCACTGGGGTACAAAAAGAAACCATCTCTACCCTCAGAAACTTACATTCTATTGGGGGATACAACATAGACTTAAGTATGTATATAGATAAAGATTGATTATGTGTGTATGTATATATGTATTAATATATACATACTAATTTGTAGAGAGGGCTCCACTGGTGAGGGGGTGAGGGAAGGACAAAAATTTTTTATGTAGAAGATGAGTCTTGAGGTAAGTCTTAAAGGAAAAAGGATTCTAGAAGATAGAAATGAGGAATCAGTACATTTAAGTCAGCTAGATATATAGCAATAGAAAATGGAAATGTATTGTGTAAAGAATAGCATGAAGACCACTTCGATTGCATTGTAGAGTGTATCAAAGTATATAATATATAAGGCTTGAAATATTTTGGAGCCAGCTTGTGAAGGACTTTAAATGCCAGAAATGTCTTATCATCCTGCTTTAAGAAAATCACTTTGTGGTCTCAGACAATTAACACTTCCTAGCTGTGTGACCCTGGGCAAGTCATATAACCCCAATTGCCTCAGCAAAAAAAATAAATAAATAATTAAAAAAAAAATCACTTTGGCAGCTCTTTTGTTCCAAGCTTTTTCTTTCTTTTTTTTCTTTTGAGAGTGTTATCTTCCTTCTAGTTAATCATGTTTGTAATCTCAGACTCTTCAACTTCTTTGTCCTCACTCTTAATATATATAATCGGTTTAGTTCTATATCCACAACTTTGTTATTTCTCTTCTCACTCAACTTTTATTTCACTACTATTGTGATACCCTAAGACATCTCCCTTCCTTGAAGTTTTTCCCTCTCCAGTCCAGCCTCTACATAATTAAAATATTAATACTCCCAATCATGCCATTCTTCTGTTCTAGAATCTTCATTATCTGGTACATACTAAGTCCTTAATAAATAAATGCTTATTGAGTGAATAATACATTCAACATACATGATATGTTATTTGAGGGCCCTTTGTGTGTGTGTGTGTGTGTGTGTGTGTGTGTAAAATGTGTAAGATCAATGTCACCATCACTTTTTTACTTTATTATCGTTCTTTGCCATTACCCATTAGAATGAAATTTCATGACAATTGTCTATTAAAAATTAATGAGCTGAGTTTATTGAGTTCATTTAGTTCTGGAATAGTGCAGACATGAAAGAGAAGAAAATACAACACCAATAAAATACAAGTACAGCTACAATAAGCCTCTTGTCTTTGGGGCTATGTTTTTATGTGAAGGCACATACACTTTGACTAATATACTTCAACCAAGTTTTTCTTACTGGTGATTCCAAATAGCTCTCAATAAACAATATCTTTATTTTTATCAATATTTTCTTTAGTGGCAATGGGTATTTCATTTCTTAATATATTTGTATGCCATATATATTTACCTGTGTGTATATATATATGTGTGTATGTATATATATATAATATATGCGTTAAATATATAAATACATAAATATATTCTTAAATATATTAAAATAAATATAAAAAATAGGATACATGTATGTGTGACAGAGCAAATTGGGATAAGGAGAAAGGAGGAACACATTTTTAAATAGAAGAAAGATTACAATAAATTCTTCATTTCTAGCAGTCCCTTGGCAATAGAAAAATTACGAAGAAAAACCTCATTGCCTTCAAATGGAAGCACAGATTCCAAGAAAAGGCTTAGAAACATTCTAAGTGCCCTTTACCACATTTTGTATAATAAAAAGTCCACAATTATCCTTGACATGGTCTGTCTAACTTTTTCTCAGGGTTTTCACATTTGTGCTTTTCAATGTTCTTTGATAAAAGATGTTACATTGGGTTTGCAAAATATTTTAGACATAAAAATTGCTGTTGTGCCCTGGATATCTCTGTAACTTTTAGATCCTTCTTTATAAGTAAGTAGTTTAAAATCTGTTTCTGAACAAATAAATTTATGCTAATTAAAAATAAACATTTGTTATAGATGGTACTGAGTTGATTTCATTACTTTCTCATGTTCTGCCATTCGTTAACAAAGTAAGATTTATGCTTGTTACAAAAAGGCATTTGTGTTTAGAATAAAAATTTTAAATTATCTTTCTAAATCCTTAAGATTGACAAAATCCAACTGTACATCAAATTTTTGTTTCACATAAAATGTCTGCCAAATTTGAAAGTACACGAGGCTAATAAAACTTCTTGGATTATCTAATGTTGGCATTTTCAGTTGGCTATTTCTTTTAGATCAGACTTAAGATTTTATCAGTGTATGCACCTCAGAAGCAGGAACTTCCTTTTCTAGTGCAAGATGGCTTCACCCCTGTGATTTATCTTAAGAAGCTGGGATGCCTGAAAGATTAAGTGACTTCTCCAGTACATATATGAGATCACAATTTCTCTCTTTACTCTGTCATGCTGGTTTTCACTATGTATTGAAGCAGCCACTTCTGATAAGAAAAGCAGCATGTTACATCTTAAAGAAAGCTCTATTCTAGGAGTTTAAGAAAACTAGGTTCTGGCTTCATCTCTATCAACCATTACCAGCTGAAGATTTTGAGGAAGTTGTATAACTTCTATGGTTCTCAGATTATTAATCTGAAAAGTTTAAGTATTGAGTCTTAAAAGATTTCTCAAGTTTCACCAATTTCAAAAAAGTTCTGTGATTTTAAAATCTTATCTTGATTTTTATTAGGTTTCTATTTATTTTGTTCCATTTTTCTTTTGATTTTTTATTAGGTTTCTATTTATTTTGTCTTTACCCCTCTTTTTGAGATATCTTCTGTATTATTTACCATTTTAATAAAAGATTTAAAAATGTCATGATGTTAACCAAAAAACTCTTTAAAGTTCTCACAATTTGAAATTTCATTTTTCATTATGTCCATTATGAACATCAACTCTGTACCATATAGTTAATCATAAGTGAGGTCTTTGCAAAAGAAATTTATATTCAATCATATTTAGTTAAGAATTTATTTCTTTTCTACCTTTTTTTCTAATGACATAAGATTAAAAGTCATTGTTAATATTGGCCAAACAATAGTCTAGGAATTTGATGAACAGCTTTCCTCTCCTTTTTTTTTTCTAATTTCTAATACATGTACAGTCATTTAAACATTTTAAACATATTTCTGTATTTGAAGAAAAATCAGAACAAGGGGAAAATCACAAGAAAAAAAAAAGTGAAAATAGTATTCCTTGATCTGTCTTCAGTCTCCATATTTATTTCTCTGGATGTGAATGGCATTTTCCATCCCAAGTCTATTGGAACTGTCTTGGATCACTGTATTGCTGAGAGAGCTAAGTCTGTCAAAGTTGATCATCACGCAATATTTTTCTGGTTCTTTTCACTTCACTCAGCATTTGTTTCTAGGTTTTTTCTGAAATCAACCTGCTCATCATTCTTATTGTATTCCAGTATATTCAAATACCACAACTTATTTAACCATTCCCTGATTTATGGGCATCCACTGAATTTCTAATTCTTTGCCCCACCACAAAAAGAACTGCAACAGATATTTTTGCACATATGAGTCCTTTCCTCCCTCCCTCCCTCTCTTTCTCTCTCTCCCTCCCTCTCTCTCTCTCTCTCTCTCTCTCTCTCTCTCTCTCTCTCTCATGATCTCTTTGGGATACAGACCCAATAGAGGCACTGCTGGATAAAAAGGTACACACAGTTTGATAGGCCTTTGGACATAGTTACAAATTGCTCTCCAGAATGGCTGGAACTGTTTAGAACTCCACCAATAATGAATTAGTGTCCCAATTTTTCCACATTCCCTCTAATATTTATCATTATCTTTTCCTATCATCTTAGCCAGTCTGATAGGTGTGAAGTGATACCTCAGAGTTGTTTTTATTTACATTTTTCTAATCAATAGTGATTTAGAACATTTTTCATAAGTTTTATATCCTTCCTTAAACAATCCCCTGCATAGTAAATTTGAGGGACCCTAGATTTGCAAATGGTGGTACTTATGACATTCTTGAAAAGTTGCTTCACGCCCCCTAAAGCATTTAGCTTTTTTTTTAATGTCTGAATATTGTTAGAAGTACAAAGATCTAAGGAACTTCTAATTTATGAATTCATTTTTCAGAGATCTTGCAGCTGCTATTGATCGAATGAACAAATATAATTTTGATTCAATGATTTATGTGGTAAGTAAACAAAATAAAAAGTAGAAAGCTGGAATTCCTTCATCATAAATATCAATTATGCAGGAGGGCCTCTAGAGCCATTCTGGAAAGCAGTAAAAGAGATTAATATCTTATCGTTTGTGTAGATAAGATTTTTCTTGCACAACAATGATAAGTTTGGAAATATGTATACATATATTCGATTTGCCAATATTTTAACATAATTAACATGTAGTGGATATCCTGCCATCTAGGGAAGGGGTGGGGAAGTTGGGGGGAAAAATTTGTAACGGAAAACTATGTAAGGGTTATTGTTGAAGAATTACCCACACATATGTTATGCAAATAAAATAAAATTTAAAAAAAAAGATTAATATCTGCCTAGTGTATTAAATTGCTGTGAGAACAACGTAATACTAAGCATATTTAGACACCAATTTTTATAGAAAGCTTTAAAAAAGTAATCCCTTTTGCTTCATTAAAATGAAATTTTACTGCTCTTTGAAATAGCATTGTGATTATGTCATCTTTGCCATCTTATACTGGTAATACTGTAGTTTTACTCTAGAGCAGGAATTCTTAATCGGAAGTGCACTTTCACTCTCCCCTTAGAGAGGGAATGGCTTCATTGAGTTTTTTAAAAATATGCTGATAACTGTATTTCTGTGCTTTGTATCAATGTAGACTATCTTTTGTAAAACTTTATGTATTTTATTCATTAAAAGGGAGGTTCTGTCCTTTGTACCAATGTAGACTGTCTTTTGTAAAACTTTATGTATTTTATTCATTAAAAGGGAGGTTCCTGGACTTAACCAGGGAGTTAAAAAGGGGGTCCATGATACAAAAATGGTTAAGAATTTCTGCTCTATTGAAAACTGTACCATAACAGAGTTTCACCTGAATGAATGAATCTTTTATATAATTTCAGCCCATTTAGTCTTCATTCTTATATTTTGACCATTCTTAAGGCTCCTTTCATTTCTTCTGTTTCTCTCCTATTGCCATTCCCAAGAGAGTCTGCTTTTAACAAACACTAAAACATCAGAACTTCATTACTGTGTTCTCCTTAAAAATGTAAATCTTAATGGTTAGACATTATCCATGCTTACTGTCTCTGTAGCGTTTCATGATTTTTGTCTTGTTTCTCCCATCATACTTTGTAATCCACATTGGTACACTGGATGTATATATTCATAATTATCTGCTTATTAACCAATACACTAATTTTTGTCTTTGTTGTTATTTAGTGGGATATGTTAAATTTATTTAGTTTACAGATTAAACTTGAAATGCCCTCTTTTCTAAGTTTATTTTCTTTTCAAGACAGATAAAGGCCAACAAAATCATTTCCAGCAAGTATTTGAAATTCTGAGGCTAATGGGATATGAATGGGCAGAAAGGTAATGTTTTTCTTTATTTCTAAGCTTTGGATAGCAAACAAGGCTAACAGCTAATTTTTGCTAAATTGTTAAAAATCTGAAGTCAACCTTTAGTTTTGTTTTTTTGTTGTTTTGTTGTTGTTTTTTTATTAAAGCTTTTTATTTGCATAACATATGTATGGGTAGTTCCTCGACATCGATCCTTACAAAGCTTTCCATTACAAATTTTCCCTAGTCCCCTCCCCTCACCTAGATGGCAGGAAGTCCACTACATGTTAATTATATTAAAATACTTGACAAGTTGAATATATGTATACATATTTGCATACTTATCTTGCTGTGCAAGAACAATCGTATCTATGTGAACAAAAAATATCTGAGAAAGGAAACCCAATGCAAGCAAACATCAATAGAGATCATGGAAATGATATGTTGTGATCCAAATTTTATGTCCCTCTCTCTGGGTGTATATGGCTTTCTTCACTGACAACCTTTAGTTTTTAGTTTAAAGAGCTTTTGAGCATCTAAAATTTTGTGTTTATCTTTTTTTTAAAAAAAATTGTGGCTATATTTCTAATTTCAAAACATTATTTTTATTAATTAACATCATTTGTTTTATCATCTGCATTTCCCAATACAGAAAATGAGCCATCTCTTATAACACATAATAAGAGGGGAGGAAAAAACAATTCAACAAAACTAACCAAACACATCAGCCAAGTATTTGTAATGTTCACTCTTGACCTAGTTCTCCACCTTTACTCTATTAATCTATTTAATGAATAGAGAATGGGTGAAGGTTCATTTTCATTTATCTTCTTTGGGACCAAGAACGTCATTAAAATTTCATAGCATTCAATTTCAATCTTTTTGTCAGTCTTTTCATTTACATTGCTGTAGTCATTTTTCATTCTTGCATATTGCCTCCCGCTTTGTATTTCATTTGGAATTCATATGACTTACCATGTTTCTCTATATTCATTATAGTCTTTTTTTCTTACATTGTAGTAGTAGATTATTCATGTACCAGTTTGTTTAAATGTTCCCTGATTGATGAGCATCTACTTTGTTCTTTGTTATTACTAAAATTGCTCCTGTAAATAACTTGATGTATATGTTGCTTTTCTTTTTTATCATTTACCTTTTTGAAGATAAATACCTAGGAATATCCTCTCTAGGCCAAAAAAGTATAAATATTTTAGTCAATTTCTTAGTGTAATTCCAAATAACTTTCCAGAATGGTTGGACCAATTCATAGTTAATGTATCTGTCCACCAGCAATTTCACCAACATTGATTTTTCCACTTCTCAGGGTTACTGAACCCTAAGGACTATTTTGATTTCCAGTTCTTTTATTACTGCTTTGGAACAGTTTTTCATATAATTTTTTAATAGTTGGCAATTCTTTTGAGAATTGTTTATTGTTATGCTTTGACTAATAGTTATTATTTTACATGAATTTGACTTATTATTGTCAGTTACTTGATTTTTAAAATTCTCACCTCTTTACCCATGTACATGGAGTCTTTCATATTAGGGATGTATTATTTCAGTAATTTGATGACCCATTTTAAGTGAGCAGGGTTTTATTCAATTGTTCGATTCAATCAATTCCTTCTGCTATTTTCTGAAATGGGATTATTGAAAACTTTTATCTCTGCCTGTTAAGGACAGTGTTTCTTTCCCGATTCTTTGGAACTCCTTAAGTTAGTTGTCTGTTCTAAATAAACGATATGAAAGTTCAGCTCCTATCTCCCTTCCCAGGTGTCAACATATTCCCTTTGGAGTAGTACAAGGAATGAAAACTCGAAGAGGAGATGTTACTTTTCTGGAGGATGTTATAAATGAAACTCGCTCAAAGATGCTAGAAAACATGGCTTTTTCCAAGAGTGAGTTTACTTCTTTTTAAATGTTATTATACTCAAAATTGATCTGTTAAGATTGCTACATTAAAGAAGTGTATTATTTAACATAATTCACTAAGTATAAGAGTAACTTCTATCAGTTCAAAATTATCCAAAATCTTCCAGGTAAGCTCAAGGGAAGTTCTTATCAGTAACATAAACTCTGAACTCACACTGTCACACCTTTAAAGGAAACCTAAATTTCCACGTAAGCTTTGTAAAGATTGTATGGTTCCATTCTGCTTGTGCCTTACTTTTATCTTTTTTCTTGGAAAAACAAACAACTGCTGTGTTATCTTAGAGAGTTTAACCAAAAAAGCAGTTTGAGGAAATAAAAATAGTAATATTTTACTTACCAATGAATACTGGTTCCAATTCCTAGCAATGAAATATGATTTATTGAGTAGAATCAAGTTGGCCTAATACAAGGAAGTAAATAAATTACTCAGTGTGGGCCTATTTTCTCTTGTTTATTTCCTACTTTTTGCACTCATTTTAGGCAGACTACATTCTCCACTTAAATTGTCTGATATAGTGTCATGTATAATAAATCCATTAGCTTTTGTCTGTCAATATTTTATAGCAACTAAAGAACTGGAAAATCCACATGAGATTGCAGAAAGAGTTGGACTTGCAGCACTCATTATTCAGGTCAGTTGGAATTGTGCATCTCCTTCTCAAAAATTGACACTTTTAAAAACCTTTCTTATGTTGTTAGAAATGAAGCTGCAGAGTTCTTTATCCTTTCAGGACTTCAAAGGTTACCTGTTATCTGATTATAAGTTTAACTGGGACCGAGTTTTTCAGAGTCGAGGTGATACAGGTGTTTTCCTGCAGTACACACATGCCAGGTTATATAGGTAAGCTGAGACTCCTGGGAAAGTATCCCTCTTTTCTCTCTTTTTTGCTTCATTCCCCTAAATTATAGTAATCTGCTGTTGTGCCCTTCTAAGACCAGGTTCCTTGCAGTCTGTGTTTCTAAACTTCTTTCCTTCACAATTTTTGGATAGGGACTAATAGCTAATAATTTGATAAGATAGCTGCTATATATGATTTTTTTTTGTATGTTGTCATTATGTTTTGAAGTACATGATTTTGTATCTCCAAATTCATGTTACTTCAGGCTTCTCCTACACTTTGAAAAATATAAAAAATGTTGAGTTGCTCACTTAACCTCAAATGACCATTCTTTTAATAATACTAGTAATTAATGGAGTGAGAGAAAACATGGAAATGAGATTAAAATGAATGAATATAAGTAAAGTCAAGGAATAAAATTCCTAATTCAAAAGCTAAAGCAGTAAAGCAAATGTTATTTGTCTCCTAAACACATGACAATTCATGTACCTTTAATTTATCACATTTCTTAGTCAGAAGCATGTCTAGGTCTTAGAAAGAATAAAAAAAAATTTACAAAAATTATTTGTACAAGACCCTGACACAGAAGAGTTTTCTAAGTCAAATAACTCCATCCATCAGAGCCTGGAGTGCTCCCTCACTCAGAATGCCTGAGTCATTTGGGGGGATGGAAGGGGGGTCCTTGATGGCAAACTCTCTACCTGCCCCATAAGCCAAGTACTGGATTGGAGAGTTCTTCAAGCAAAACAAACAAAAAAACCAGAAGTGTTATTTTTCCTTGACTTCCCTGATTTCAAAACTGTTTTCACTTCTCTTATTTACTATTTAACATCCTATATTCCAATCCAATGTATGAGATACTATGACAGACACCGAAGATAAAAAGTCAAAATGAAAAGCAGTTTCTACCCTCAAGTAACTTGCATTATATTAAAGGATACAGTACATAAGCAGATAGAAATAAAGAATTTGAAACAGCAATAAGTGTTAAAAAGAAGACAGCTCAGGAACATCTTAGGAAGCTCATGAGCTGAACCCTGAGGAAGTTGGGGATTGTAAGTTGTCCCAAAGGGGAGAAGAAACTATACAAATATTTTGGGGCAAGAGATGGATTGTGAAGTTAGGAAAGTAACAAGTAGGTGATAATAACAATAGAAGAAAAAGACATTGAGAAAATATCAACAGGCAAAGAGAAAACAATTTTGCTTTATGCAAATAACTACTTAGAGAACCCTAAAGCATTAACCAGATAATTAATTGAAACAGCAGTGTTAGTAAATTTGCAGGATTTTTAAAAAATCCTCAAATAATTAGTATTCTCTATATTACTAACAAAATCCAATATGAAGAAAAAAGGAAATTTCACTTCAAATAATTGCAGAATAAAAAAAAATAGCTATAGAGTGAGTGTATAAAATATTTGTAAGTCTATACCAGACACTCATAGAAATTATATAAAAAATACATTTGCAAAACACAAATTATACTCAAAAATTCATACTTAAATAATTGGAGAAATTATTAATTGCCTGTGGATAGATCAGACCAATATAATAAAAGATAGTCCTACCTAAATCATTTTGCTTATTTAGTGCCATACTAATTTACCTACCAAAGAATTACTTTATAGAACCAAGAAAAATAATGAAATTCATCCAGGAGCAAATAATCAAAAATTTCAAGAGAAATAAAAAAAAAAACAAACAGTAGAGAAGGAACAGGTCTGTCAGTCCCACTGTCTCAACTACAAAGCAGCAATCATAAAAATAATTGGTTAAGAAGTAAAAACATATCAGTGAAACAACATGCAAAAACAAATGAACCTAGTAGCTTAATGACATATAAACCTAAAGATCCCAACTATTGGAATAAAGACTCATTAATAAAAACTTCTTGGCAAATTTGCACAGTTTGACAAATTAATTAGACCCATACACCAAGAAATCCTCCAGATGAATATACATGAGTTAAACATAAAAAGGACACATCAGAAACAAATTAAAAGGCCAAGAAATCGTCTATTGGTATGAATAGAAGAAGGACTCATAATCAAAGGATAGATATGATTACATTAGATAAAAGAAAAAATTTATTGCATAAGATTAAAACTCTTTGCACAAACAAAATCAATGCAGCTAATATTAGAAGAGTTGGAGGCTTGGGGCTGGAGAAAATTTTAAAGCAAGTTTCTCTAATAAAGGTCTAATTTTCAAGATACCTAAAGAACTCATTGAAATTTATGTAAACCATTCCCCAGGTGATAAGTTAATAAGAAGAAATACAATCTTAAATGCCTTATGAAAAAATACCCCAAATCACCAGAAAGAAGAGAAAGTTAAAGTAACTCTTAAGTTTTTACTTTCCACCTATCAGATTGGCAGAGTTAACAAATGTTAATAATATAAGTTAATGATATAGAATTAAGGTTGATGACAAATGTTGGGAAAGATAAGGAAAAAGAAGCACATTAATACATTGTTGATCCAAGCCAGTGGACTTGGAAGATGGGAAAAGAGGAAAGAAAGATAGAAAATAAATGCTTGTTAATTGAAAAAAGAGAAAATTTAATTGGAAAAAGTCCTAAAATGTTTCAAAAATGTGATGCTTCTTCTATAACTTTTTGACATTGTTTAATGTTTTCCTCATTTCTAATTTTCCTAAGTTTCTAATATATTTCTTAACTTGAGCTTATTGTAATGTTTCTCACTAGCAAATAAACTGTATGACTATCTTTAATTCCAGTGCATTCTTTCCTTCTGATTTTGCTCTCTTAAATCGTAGTTTAGAAGAGACATTTGAAGGTGGTCATCTGAAAAACATCAAGGCAGCTTGCTTACAAGATCCACAGTCTGTTTCCATACTCCAACATCTCCTCAGGTAATTTTTTTCATTTTAAAAGTGTATGTTTTTTTAGTTGAAATCACCAGTAGTGTTGTTAAACATAAGTAGGCATTTCCATTTCCCATGCCTCTAAGAGTGCTACACCAACAACTGTTATGAGGAGATAGTTATCTGCACTTTTTTAAAACTTCAGGGGCATTTTTAAAACACTGGTTCATCCTTTCCTAATGAGGATATCCCCTTAAGTAGGATTAGTTATTTCTTACAAGTTAGCTATGCTGTCTATCCCATATCAGCTCTTCTAGGTATTGAGCTTAACTGCTGTAAATGTCTAGGAACAATGCTTCTTTGTCCTAGCAGTTATCTTGGGGGGACCACTTCCTCGCTGGCAATTGTTTTCCCGTACAGGAATCGAAAAAACAGTAGCTAATAATATACAGCTAGAGCAATGGCTTTTTATACAGGTAGGAAAAATATAGCTTTGCCAAAATACACAAGCCAGTTTACAACCTGCCCTTTGGCATAATGCTGAGTCTCCATGCAGCTAAAATAAATTAAATTTCTAATTGATTGTTTCAAGAGTCCTAATTAGTTTAATACTTCTAGCAGTCGTTTCTATGGTTCATAAGGTTTTCTTCTTCAAAATGAAAAGGACTGATTACATTCTCTCTATTTAAATTACTTCATTTACTGTCAAGTCTTTCCAAATGAGTGACTCTCTAGTAAATCAGTATCTACTTTAGGAAAAAGAAAAAACATATATGCCCCTACATACAACTGTGTACCCAAAACATTGCAGGATGTTCCTTACAGTTGATGATGAGATGTTAACAAATCTCTTATATCATTGTCCATCATGATTCATAGAACTTTGGTTGGAGTAAGGAGCAAAGTAGCTTCTCAGCTTTCTCCTTTCTTGTACAATCAGCATTCTTCTTTCAAAGTTGTTGGTCATTTTAAATCACTTCACAGTGGTTCCAATGGAAATATTGTTATTGCTGGGGACAAAAGTATATTATGTGTTGCCTTTGTTTCTAGATCTGTACTTTGGGGTATTTGAACACTGTAACTGGTTTATGGGACAAAAGAGAAAAAGGGAGAGTAGAAGAGAATTGTACTTTCCCCGTCGCTTTTTCTCATCAAAATAAAAGCCTTTTCATGGCATGCTGAGAAACTTTGCAGAGCATAGGTCATCCCTTGCACAAATGGTTATTAGGTAATACTAAGATTTCTGTCAAAACAGAGAATAGAAGGGCTACATTTTGTTATTCATGATCTGAATTGCTTTCCCAAACTTTAAATCATGTGGTAGGTACAATAAACAAGGTAACATTCATTTAGAGCTTTTGTTTAGTACTTCCTATGTTAGGATTCAAAAAAATACCAAGGCTGAAAGCTAGAATAAGCCCTAACATATTGACAGTGATCCTCCTTTGAACAATTTTTTTTTCATCTTTTTTTTCGTAGGTATGATGAGGTGCTCTATAAATCCTCTCAGGATCTTCAACCCAGGCATATTGTCAGCTATCTTTTAACACTGAGGTAATGAGACACAAAAATATGAGACCCAGAGAAATTTGCCTCATGACCAGACCATGATGTTGGTTGGGTCTAATCTTGCTTCTAATGACTGGTTGATATAATCTTAGATGACAATCCTTCTTGCCCACTAAGCTCTTTCTTCAAAGCACTTTCACCCTAGTGTCACTATCCTAGAGGATATTCAGATTACAGATGTACTTTCTTAAAGCCAAAATTGAGTTTTACCAGGGATCTTTCAACCAAAGTCCTCTAGTAAATAAGCCCTTTAGCTTAGATGTTTAGAGAATATTCTTAAAATCATGGAGGTGGGAGATGTGCAGATAAATTTATGATATAATGTCTTTCCTTGGCATTCTACTAAAGATAAAATTAGAATCACCTAGAATGTTATAAAATCTTGGGCAAATTTTGAACAAAATTTTGATCCAATCTTGTGAAAAATAATCATTCCTTACTATAAAAGCAATATTACAGAAAAGGCAAATATTTAAATATATCTCTTGGTTATATGAATCTATTTCTTGTCCTTTTCTTATGCTTCAATTACCTTTTTTTTTTTCCTTAATCCCATTTGGTAGTTAAAATTTAACATCTAACATTTAGGAAGTTATGCAAGTTGATTTTTTAAAATTAACTGCTACTTTAGGATGATTTACATTGTCAGAAGCCTTGATGTAAGTGTTTCTTACCTAAACAAATAATCTCAGAGAAGCAAATGTTTGGGGTTTTTTTCTGGTGTTTTCAGAAGTAAGAAGGGTAAAACTTCTACTACTAAAAAAGTAGCTTGCTTTTTGGAGTAGATTGAAAACTAAATTACAGGTAACTGGTTCAACAAACTTAAATGGAAGTTATTTTACCCACTTGCACAGCAACTGGCTAGATAAATTGTTCCATTTTTTAACTGGGGGTAGAGAGAGAAACCTGAACAAAGACAGAGTAGCTTCTTATCCTTCCAAAAAGAACTTACTGACTTTTCACTTTGGAAAAGGGAGCATAGTTCTGCCAGAGCTGTTGGAGCTTTGTTCAAGTCATTTTATATCTTGACCAGTTCCCTCTTCCCAAAAAATGAAGTTCTTCAAATTACATTTTTACCAAACAGCTTGAGAAACTGATGTAATTAGATTAATAATTAATTAAATGGTAGAATCATGTTTTCTTATGAAAGTAAATACAATTATACAATTTTGATTTCACTCAAAAAAATCTCTTAATTTATAGGGATGTCAGCAACTATGGGCCCAAGAATATTCAATATCATGATAAGGTTATTTACAATGAAAATAGTCATTTAAATGCTCCATATGATAACTACACTTTTCTCTTTCCTTGTTTCAGTCATCTCACAGCTGTGGCTCACAAAACACTACCAATAAAAGGCAGGCTCCCTGAAGTAGCTGAGGTATATACTTTATCATTTAGATTTTTCTCTTTTTATGATTTTCTACACAATATTTTTAAGGGTTTTATGCATTTATTATTCATAGTATGCAAGCATCAAATATTTGTTGACAATTTTACATTTAAGATATCTTTTAGGCATTACTAAACCTGGACTGCCTTTATCACAAGCTCACCTGGAAGAACCCAACCTTTTCCTACCACCATGATCCCTAGTAGCTAGAGAATCATTATTTACACAATATTTTGTTAATACAGTGGAACTAAAAAGTTTTAATGTGCAGTACAGATTTTTCTAAAATAATTCTGTCCATATATTGTTCCTGTGTCTATGTTCTTTTTTCTGATGTTGGGAAATATATTCCAATATCTCATAGTTCAAGAATAACTATTATTACAACAGGGCTATTTGTAATTGGAAATTGAGCCCCTGACATTATTTTTTTTTTGAAGTTATCAGTTCATCTTTGCTATTTCACAAAAATCTCCTCTTTGCCAAGTGCAAATTACCAGCAACTTTTCTGCAGGTAAAATAACTATTGATACTTTGATTTTGTTTTATAGGCCAGACTTCATCTATTTAAAGCTGTCCGTTCTGTCCTAGCCAATGGAATGAAACTTCTTGGAATCACACCTGTATCTAGGATGTAACTTGTAAGGAAAAACACGTTGGAATCCTACATTCAAAATGAAAAGAAATTTAAAAGAAATTTAATATAAAATTTTGCCAGAATCCATTTTTATAAGTCTGAATTTGTTTAAGAATTCCTACCTATATTTTACTCCATTAAAATATTTTTTTTCTTTTTTTAGCAAAGGAAAATAACTGCTTACCAAAGACCATGAGACTTTCTATCTAATTCAGCTATTTACCTCCTATAATTGTTGTTTCTCCCCAAAGGGATAGAGTCCTTTGAGTGTAAGAATTGTATACTCAATGCATAGCACAGTATTTTGCTCATAATAAATATTTAATAAATTGCATGTTGATTCACTGATCCTAAGTATTAAGAAAACTGAAAGACATGCAGTAAGCACACATACATGTTTATGAAATTGGGCTCAGACTAGACTTAGGTCTTTAGTCCAAACTCAATTTCAAAATTATATATGTGTACACTCTGGGCTCAATTTCAAACTTTTTACAATCTCTAACAATTAAATGGTAGGAAAGTGAGAAATAGTAATTCAGTGAGAAATAGTAATTCAGATAGCCCAGATACTAAAGCATCTTATTGATCTTATAATTTCTCTTAAAACAAAATTTGTGTTTATCCCATATCTGCATACAGTGGTTATACTATACTTTCTCAAAATGTGAAATGCCTGGCAGCCTAATTTAATTGATCCTTAAAAAGCATGCTAAGAACAGCTGGGATAATCAATAGCCAGCCTAGGAAGAAAAAATACCATGTAATGACAAAGTCTTTTCTTCACATTCTTAGTGATAAATATATATTCTTTCACACTCTCATGCATTCTCTTTTCCTCCCTTCTTCCCTCCCTCTCTCTAAAGATTAGGCATAACAATTATGTAAATAAATTAGGTTTATTGCTGAATTCCCCATGAACATTACTGAGATTAAAAAAAAAACCCACTAGTTTCACAAATTACTCTTGATGAGTCCAACAGCTGATCATTTTATAAAATAGTACAAAAGTGATGTAAAAGGTTTTATGAAGAAAAATTGGGATTGAGATTACTAATGGCACAGATACAGTGCTAAAGAAGCACTAAGTCACCACCTAGATATATTTAAAGTCACAAAGTGGACTCGTTCTAAGAAGAAATAACATGTTTCTGAATTGACCCATCCTGCTTATGCATCTTATCTTCAGGAGGCCTAAGCCTCTGTTGGAATAAGATTACATGCATTGCAAGGTGGCAAGGGACTTCTTCCCCTAGTATTTGACCAAATGTTCCATTAATGCAGGAAAAAAACTTTGGCACTTTAAAACATCATCGAGAACCACATCCCACATTTTTTTTTAAAGCACTAAAATTCTACATTATGTAGCAATTCCTGTTTTCCTAAAATTGTACAAAGTGAGCCCCTTTTCATGTTGGCAACACATTTCATAACTAAATAGCAGTTCTCATGCCATACATTCATTTTTTTTTGTTTTGTTTTGTTAAAGCTACCTTCTAGGATTAGCTTAAGGCTGTAGTTATTTTTTCTGTTGTTCTTTGTTTTAATCTTAGAAACAGTTTCACAAGTGAATGAGTTTTTCTTTTGAAGTGGTATCTTCCCCTTGGATTACTGTTGTATCTTGTCTGGGTAATCCATAAAGATATATTGAAACACACACAAGAAGGGTACCCAGAGCAAAGTTGAGTGCTGAAAGAAAATAAAACAGTTTCATTACTCATTTCCCAAAACATTTTAAAAAATCTTTTGTGTAATTTCCAGATTTTTATACACGAATTTGTAGTTTGGCTTTAATAACTTAATACCTTTAAATCATTGGTCCACCAGTGGCCAAATAGCACTGGAAGCAGTCACTCAGTTTTTCAAGAACAATATATTTTGACCCTTGTACCGCACCACAAATCTTAAGATAGTTGTGCTTTGGTATTTCATAGCTATGTGATTTTAGGCAAATCACTTAAAACTCTATGTGCCACAGCAACTTCTCAGGACTATTTCCACAAAGGCTAATTACTGGAGGTGACTATACTGACATCAGTCTAGTCTTTTCCATCTTAAATCTGGATTCCAGCAAATAAAATGAACCATCAGTGGTCAAGATACAGAATTTTTAAAACCAGCAAATGTAAAAATCCAACAAAGGTTAATTTTGGTTAGATTTTTATGCTGACAATAGTTACGTTCAGAGAATGAGACTTTTTGTTTTACCATAACACCTGGCCATCTTCATAAATGCCATCCATTAAGTAGAGATTAAAAAGAGAAAATGATTGACATTCTGTTTACTTTTCTTGAATTTACCTAGATGAGAGGAATATAAGCAAAGGCTATCCCTGTCAGGTGTCACATTAAGTGTAAACTCCAGGGACAAGCAATCTTATTACTACTAAATAACTAGATTTTTATCAATCTTACTCAAATATTTCTTTGTCATTAAGATGAGGTAATAGGTGAAAAATTGATTAAAGTTACATTTGAAAAAGGAAAAAAAAAAAAGTGGTGTAATAAACATCTTACAATTCTGAGTAACAGTGGCTTCAGATAGCATCTAAGGATCAGGAAGACCTGAATTCAATTCCTGTCTGATGTATCTCTTGTCACATGGGTAAATCACTGTAATTTCTCAATATCCTAAGTAATTAACATCAGATGTTTCAAAAAGGACCTGTCTTTGTTCTGAACTTCCTGTACCAGTGAAATTAGAGATCTAACAAACACACACCTGAACTATGAAAATAATAATTACCCTTTATAAAACTTTTATTCAGGATTTTCTTAATGTGGAGCCCTTTCTATAAATTAATCTATAGCATTTCATCAATACCAAGAGCTACCTGATATATTTATGTCAATACATTAAAAACTGTCCAATTCTCTTCCTTTTCTTACCATGGGATTTCATTGTTAAATTATGAAATTAATCTGTGCTATCATAACACATGTCCAGGAAGGGAAATTATTACAGCATAACATATAAAAAGGTCATTTGAAATGTTAGTCTTGTTGCTTAAATAATTCAGAAGCTGTTTTAATACTGGCTATGGACTATAGAAAACCTTTATTAAATGCATTCTATGGCAGTGGTGACAAAATGCCCCTAGTGGTTAGGAATTGTATATTGTTTATTTTTATATATCATATTTTTAAATGACATCTAAAAACATGCCTAAAAGAAAATAAAATTCTAGTTAGGTTTCTTCAAAAGTCTCTTGATTATCAGTTTAAGATGTTCAAAGAAAACAAGATTTAAAAATTCAGAATAAAGTGACAAATTCACTTTTCTATTTTGACTTTTTTCAATAATTCAAGTTAAATTATACCACTGACTAAACTGGACATTGAGAAAAACATTTCCTTATGACCACTTTTTCTTTTACTCTTCATTATGATAGCAATGGTCATGTCTCTAAAATCTTTCATTTTATATCCAAGGAAGCCAAGACTGTGTAGACAGAAAGGAATTTGTCTGAGGTAAGAAGCAGAGCCATGATGAATCCAGATCTCCTACTCCAGACTCAGGTTTTTTCTACTACACTAATTGTATTTATATTGCACTGTGTTGTTGAGAGAAGAAAAAGAGGCAAAAACAGTTTAACTTTGCAACAAAAGTCTCCCTGAAGCTTTCTGAAATTTAGAAGATCAGAGCTAGCCCATGATGTTTTTCTTGCTTCTTGGATAGCATTTCATTTGACACCATAGGAGCAGTTCAAAAACTTCTCCCACCTGTGCAATTCAAATATTCTCAACTGTTAAAAGCAGCAAACAGCTAATCTTAAAATTAGATGTGAGAAAGCATCAGTAAATCTAACATACTTATCTGTAATCCAAACAGCAGGACTGAAGCAACAGTAGAAAGTACAATGGCTGCGGCTGCAGAGAATCCCTTCATGATGTTGTCTGTGTATTTTACCACAATAGATGTATAGAGTCCTCCAACACTAGCAAGCACTGGAATGTAAACAGAAGTAAGATCATTAAGCAAAACATAGTGAATTTTCAGAGATATTTTACCTTCAGATTTTAGGAACTTTTGACAAACATGTCGATGAAAATTAAGTTATTGTTCCTTCCTAATAACATTTCCTTTTAGATGCCTAAGAGTACTACATAATCTGCTGCTAAATATACAGAGAATTTCCTTTTAATAAGCTTTAACTATGAAGATAAATTGCTTGGAGATGTTGTACCACTAAAGTAAATCAGTAAAATCAGAATTATGTTCTTTAACTGGTATATACAAAGATAATTTCAAAATACTATGAAGCTTTAAAATTGACACTTAACAAGGTAAACCAACTCTTGAGATACTTACAGATAACAAACCAGACGTAGTATGTATAGCCAAAGAAAAATCCTTTTTCTGTAACTTCATCTCCATCTGACATGTAGACAGCAGCTAATGTCACCACAATTCCAGATAAATACATCTGGATATTTCTCACCCATAACGAAGTATCTGAACTCTTTAAAACTTTTTCAAAATATACTCCTGAAAAAAAATTAATAATTTTAAATAGCAAATAAGACAAAGCCAAAAGAAAAAACATTAACTGACAAGTAATAATAGTTTCTTACCACTTACATGCCATACAGTACATACTGCATATTTGTTTATCTGGGGCACACATAATCATACAAACTATATTAAAATGTAATTAGGAAATATTTGACAAAACAAAAAAAAATTATATATATATATGTATAAATATATATAACACTACATTTTTTTTTAATTTTATTTGCATAACATATGTGTGGGTAATTCTTCAACAATAACCCTTACATAGCTTTCCGTTACAAATTTTTCCCCCAACTCCCCACCCCTCCCCTAGATGGCAGGATATCCACTACATGTTAATTATGTTAAAATATTGGTAAATCGAATATATGTATACATATTTCCAAACTTGTCATTGTTGTGCAAGAAAAATCTTGTCTACACAAACGATATATCAGATAAAGGAAACACAATGTAAGCAAACATCAATCAAGGAGTATGAGAATGTTATGTTGTGGTCCACATTTCACATCCCTCTCTCTGGGTGTATATGGCTTTCTTCAGTGAACAATTGGAGGTGGTTTGAAACATTCATTGTTGAAGAGAGCCATGTCCATCAGAATTGATCGTCATATAGTACTGTTGTTGCCGTGTATAATGATCTCCTGGTTCTGCTCATTTCACTCAGCATCAGTTCATGTAAGTCTCTCCAGGCCTCTCTGAAATCATCTTGCTGGTCATTTCTTACAGAACAATAATATTCCATAATATTCATATACCATAATTTATTCAGCCATTCTCCAATTGATGGGCATCTTTTCAATTTCCAGTTTCTTGCCACTACAAAAAGGGCTGCCACAAACATTTTTGCACATGTGGGGCCCTTTCCCTCCTTTAAAATCTCTTTGGGATATAGGCCCAGTAGAAACACTGCTGGGTCAAAGGGTATGCACTGTTTGATAACTTTGAGCATAGCTCCAAATTGTTCTCCAGAATGGCTGTATCCGTTCACAGCTCCACCAACAATGTATCAGTGTCCCAGCCCTCCCACATCCCCTCCAACATTCATCATTAACTTTTCCTGTCATTTTAGCCAATCTGACAGGTGTGAAGTGGTATCTCAGGGTTGTCTTGATTTGCATTTCTCTGATCAATAGTGATTTGGAGCACCTTTTCATATGACTATAAATAGTTTTAATTTCATCCTCTGAAAATTGTCTGTTCATATCCTTTGACCATTTATTGATTGGAGAATGGCTTGAATTTTTATAAATATGAGACAATTCTCTATATATTTTAGAGATGAGACCTTTATCAGAACCCTTAAATGTAAAGATGATTTCCCAATTTATTGCTTCCCTCCTAATCTTGTCTGCATTGATTTTGTATAACACTACATTTTAAAACTAACTTGGTATGCAGCCCATAGAGATCCTTGTGTAATATTTGGTGTTCCCAATTCTATTCGAGTAACACCACTGATATCCTAGAGAATTTTTGACCTTAGTTCAGGAACCACCTCTTCCATGAAACCCATCTAGATTTCTGTATCATTTTTTTTTTAAATTGTGTGTGTATGTGTGTGTGTTTCATTTTTTTTTGCTGAGGCAATTGGGGTTAAGTGACTTGCCCAGGGTCACACAGCTAGGAAGTGTTAAGTGTCTGAGATCAGATTTGAACTCGGGTCCTCCTGACTTCAGGGCTGGCGCTGTATCTACTGTGTCACCTAGCTGCCTCCTGATCTCTCTATCTTCTTAAATTTACCTTTATTTCCTTGTGTACATATTGTAATTTCCAATAAAGTTAAGATGCCTAGCCATTCAATGTTTGTTATTATAGTGATGATAGCAGTTTTTATTTAGTAGTTTTTCAGTCATGTTCAACTCTTTATGATCTCTTTTGGGGTTTTTGGCAAAGATACCAGAATGGTTTGCCATTTCCTTCTCTAGCTCATTTTTATAGATAAGGAAAATGAGGCAAATAGGATCAAGGTATTTGCCCAGGGTCACGAAGCTAGTGAGGTCAAATCTGAACTCAGGAAAAGGAGTTTTCCTGATTCCAGACCTGGCAATTCATCCATTGTAGTAGCTAACACTAATAAAGCACTTTAAAGTTGTAAAGTGTATTTCACTTTGTCTCATTTTATCCTCACAACAATCCAGTTAAGTACATGTTATTTTTCTCATTTTACAAATAGGGGGAATAAAGCAGAAGAAAGGTTAAGTGATGTCCAGGGACTCTGAGCTCAAGACCTATAGTGAACTACCTGTCTCCATCATAAGATACACATAGTATGTTATTACACACATAGATAACACATAGTAACTTGTGACATTCATTTCTAAAGACTATTTAAAAATTACCCTCAATTGTACATTTTAATAGAATGAGGTGGTGTGACAAAATCTCCTGATGTTTATTATTTTACAAGAACCCTTTCTTAATAAAACCAATCTAATAATAAGATTGTTAAATTTGCAAACTAATCCATTTAATAATCACTTTTGAAATGTTTACAATTTAAAAGATAATTTAAAACTTTCTTTTTCCATTTAATATTTATATTAATCATACTTTAAGATTTGTAGAAGTGCCATTCATATTTTGTCATTTAAAGGTTCTCATTTATAGAATTTCAAAGTTGAATCTTTGTGACCATCAAGTCCCAATCCAATGTGAAAAAAAAATTCACCTAGGGCATTCTTAGCAAGTCATCATTCAGCCTTTGAAGTCTTCCAATATGAGCAAAACAATTATATCCCAAGACAATCCAATCAACATTTAAATCTTTTGGGAAGGTTTTACAAGTCAGCTTAAATTTGACTCCTATTAGTGCTCTTCAGTTCTGCTCTCTGACATCAAACAGGACAACTCTAATACCTCTTCCATGTGACAGCCCTTCACATACTTAAAAACAGCTATTTTATCCTCTGTGTCTTCTGTAAGCCAAACATCCGCCGTTATTTCAGGTAACCCTCATATAGCCTAAACTTGTAGCTCAACAGTGTCTTTCCAACAATGTGCCTCTTGGAACTGGACAGCACCATCCAGATGGAATCTGGCCACAGCAGAGTAGAGGTGGGGGGTAGAGGGGTATAACCACTATTTTCCTGGAAACTGGGCCTCTATACAGCTAAGATTAGTTAAGAATGCTAGCTGCCACAGCACACTCAATTCAGTTTTAGTTTGAAAATCACCCTATCTTTTAAAGGTAAACCATCTGCTATTTAGCTATGCTTCTCCTATCCTGTACTTTGGTGAAGTTGGTTATCTGCACTCTTATTTAAAGAATTTATATTTATACCTATTAAATTTTATCTTACTTAATTTGGCCTGATGCTTTATTTAGACTGTCATTAACTCTGAATTCAATAATCCAATATTTTAAATAGCTTTCCTAGTTGGGAGGCATTCTACTGGAAAGCTTCAAAAAATAACATTAAATCAACCATCCAAACAGTTGAGTTCATATAATTTCACTTGCTTCACAACTCTTTGCCTTTTTTTTTTTTACAAAGCCATAAGAAAGAGACTTAAACTAGGACATTTATTTTACTTTTTAATAAAAACCTTTACAATTAAATGCCATTAACATTCATTCAATAAATATTTCATTCAACACTTATTTTAAGAGCAACAGGCAATGCATTAAACTCTAGAGATACAATTTCAAAGAATGAAAAAATTCTTACTGACACAAAGTTTACATCTAACGTTGGAGACTAGTACACATAAAAAAGTACAGCATAAACATATAGTCAATAAGTACCTAGTAAAATATAAGATAATAAAGAAAGGGCGGTACTAACAATTGAGGGAAGATGAATCAGGAAAAGTTCTATTCAGAAGGTGGTATTTAAGCTGCATCTCAAAAGAAAAGGGGATTGAGGCAGGGGTAAGGAGAGAATACATTCTAAGCATGGGGAATGATCAATACAGAAGAAAGAATGGGTTATCATATAATGGACAGAAAGACCAGTTTGGCTTAGACTCTGAGAGGGGGAATAATGTCCAATTAGCTGCAAAGATAAGTTAGGGCCAAGTTATGTAGGGCTTTAAAAATTGAACAAAAGAGTTTGGATTTTATCCTAGAATTGAGAGAAATCACTGAAGCTGATTGAGTGGATTAGGTATCACAAAGTCAGTTCTGTATTTAATGAAAATTAATTTGGTATTAGTGTACTGAATGAATTGGAGGGAGAGATTTGGGACAGGATAATTTTGCAATGATATAGGCTGGAATCAAAGTGGTAGCTGTGAGTGGGGGGAAATAAAGAGTTGGATATAAAAGATGTTTAAAAAAAGGAGAAATGGCATGATTTGGCAACTTAGTCAGATATGTGGATGAGTAAAAATGGGAAGGTAATGCCAAGATTGCAGACCTGGGAAACTGGAAAGATAGTGTTGGCTTTGACAGAAACAGCAAAATCTGGAAAAAAAAAAAAATCCCATTGGTGGGAGAGGAAATAGGGCAGAAAGAAATTCCACTTTGGACATATTGAGTGTAAGACGCCTCCAAAACATCCAGTCTGAAATGTCCTATAGGAGAGGAAGAAATGAAGCTGAGGGAGAGATTTGGGGTAGATTATAGAGCTCTGAATCATTTGCAAAGAGATGATAATTAATTCAATAAGATCTGATAAGGTTATCTAGAGAGAGTATAGAGGCAGAAGAGAAGAGAGCCTAGGACAAAATCTTGGCAATTACCTCAAGTTTTAAACTGGTTTAATACTTTTGGAAATAGTGTTTATAAAGAAACTATCAACAGCGAAGTCTATGTAAATGAAAAACAATAGGTTACTTAATGAAACATCTGTACTATAAAACATTGTTACTGAGTAAAAAGAGCCACAAATCGGCAATAAAGAAAGGAAGACTGAAACTAGATTTTCTATAACCTCCTCCCAAAGTAAATTACCTAGGATTCTATACTTCATTTGTAAGTAATAATATTAATACCACATATTTTTTTCTACCTTAGAAGGTTTGTTAGTATACAGGAAGTGTTTTTAGTTGATTTCAGTAAAGGTTTTATAAAATATAAAATATTATATATCCTTCCTATATATCCTTCCTAGTCTTTTGGATTTCAAGACTAAAAAGATCAATTTGATAATATTTAAAAACAAAACAAAACAAAACTTTCACTCCTTGGTAACTTCCAATAGTGGGTAGAAGGAATATTCTTAAAGTGTACTATCCCATCATTTCACAACCTACACAATCTTAAGTTAAAAGTATTTGTTTGCTTTCAAAGCTAAAAAAATGTAAACAAAGATATTCCTGTTACTCAGAACTATCAACTACCACTAGCCATTATTTCTTAAAGAAGTAAATTTGTAAATAAAGTAGTTCACTAGATAATGTAATCTATTTTTGATTTGCCATCCTGTAATTGTCACAATAAAACTTTGTTTATCTAGAATTATCAAAGAATACGGTTTTAGAAAAGTAAATTTTTTTTAGGTACTGAAACTAAATTTACTCAATAAGTTTCCAGTGGTTCTTATTACTTCTATGATCAACTATAAAAATCAGTTGACTTCTAAAGCTTTTCACAATCTGGACCATTCCTATCATCTCACTCTTCTTACTGTACTCCCCTGTCCATATTCTGTGATCCAATGACACTGGCCTACTTGCTGTTCCTTAAACACGACACTCCACCTCAATTCCATGCCTTTTCCCTGGCTGTCTTCCATACAGAAAGCTCTCTCACCTCTGCCTCTTGGTTTCTTTGGTTTCCTTCAAGACTAAACTCAAATCTCACTTTCTATATGGGACCTTTCCTTTTGACCTTCTCCTCTCAACAACCTACTTTTTCTCTCAGACTGCCTTATATAGTTGTTTGCATGTCTTCTCCTGCATTTAGAAGGAGCTCCTTCAAGTCAGGGCCATATTTTTGCCTTCTTTTGTGTCGTCAAAACTTAGCACAGTGCCTACCATATTAATAGCCCTTAATAAATGTCTATTGATTGGTCAGTGGATTGTTAAAGAAACAAAACATCTACTGAAAAATTCTATTGAAAATATTTTTAAAATATATATTTTTAAAAAACAGAGTCATCATTATAATTCTCAAATTACTAAACTTTACCATAAAGTTGACCTTTTGGTATTTGAGAATTGTAGATCTCACACTACATGGCTCCAGACCGCTGTGCTTTAAAAGGTAGCAGTTATTCTGAATCTTTCTTTGTTTGCTGTTAAACTTTAAAGCCCAACAAATTCTGTTTTAAGCTAGGGAGAACTGTAGATTACTAGAACAGACCTGATGGAGCAACCTTATTTACATGAAATTCTCCATGAATAAACTATGGCCTAATGCCTGATACACTCTTTTCTTAAGGAAGAGAGCCTTCTGGCTTTGTGAATTCTTTTTGGTTACTTCCTCTTTTTATTCAGGAGCATTTTTCATTTACTTTTAAGATTACTGCTGTGCTGAGGAAGTTTTCCATATATTATCCTTAGAAATATGAGTGAAGAATAAGGCTTAAGCCATTGAGTTTAAGCCATTACTATTTATTTCCTAAAGGTAAGGTGATATCAAACTAATTTTTGTGTTTGCATTTTAAAACTGCAAAGAGACTTGGGATTCCCTATATAAGGTCAAATTGTAATAGTAAAGGGAAAAAATGGCTGTTATGATAAAGCCAGATAAACAAACACCCCTCTTAAAGTGTATTTTTCAATTCTCTATAGATGAAAGAAAGCAACGTTTTTATGATTTACCTGCAAATCCTGAACATAATACAGCAATAGCTATAGCACCAAACCCTAACAGTGGATTCTGCTCCACCTGCAACATTAACAAAAACTGCAAGTTAGTTAAAAGATTTTTATCCATCAAAGTGTTCATTAGTTAATGAAAATTTTGTTGTCGGGCAATAATGTACATACAAGGTTAGATCAGAAGAAAAGTAAGTATGCTAAAAGCCTAACTTCACCAAGGTACAGTATACTTGGCTAAACATAGCTCATTACATAGATTTCAATATATTTTAAAGATCTATCATTTCATTATAGTCCTTGGATATGATAGTCCTTGTACCAAAATTTCTGACAAAACTCTTCCAATAATTTGAATCTTTGAGAATTGTTGTAAACTATGACCCATCTGGTGATGAACCCTTCCAAATTTATCTAGACTTGTCATCAGACACAGATATAACTCTTAAGTCCATACTTGAAGCTTTTCCAGTTCAGTAGTATCTCCCAGAGCTTGCATTCTTATCAAGGCCTTAAAGAATCTCCATGTTACAATGAAATATCAGAGGAGGGCTTCAGAGCAAAGATTTAGATGTCAAGAATCTAAATTATGTCTCCCAAAATATAACTACAATAAAATTCTGATAAACACCCTTGGACAGGTAACAATCTCAGCAATGCCTAGTACAATGCCCCAAATATAGTAAGGACAGTAAATATATATTGATTTTCTATTCTTACCATTACCTCAATGCTAGTCTTATCACTCTGTACCTCAATATTATAATGATGTAATTGGTTTCTCATTCTTCAGTCTTTCTTCCAATCCATCTTACACAGTGAAGTTAATTCTTCCTGAAACACAATTTTAGTCAAGTCTACTCATTGTTTAAAAGATCTCTACAGGTTTCCTGTTGCCCAAAGGGAAAAAAATCCAAGCTGCAGCTTTACCTTAAGGACTCTTTACAAAAGACTCTATGCTTCACCTATGCTTGTTTATGAACTCTTGCACAAACTTTGTGACTTCCTGTCCTTGTCTTCAAAACGTTTCCCCTTCTTGGACTGTCATTCTTGCTCCTTTCTTTACCTCAAATGTCACTGTCTTCAAAAATGCTACGGAAACTTGATTTGATGTTTTCAAGTTCCCAATTATTTGTACCTTTAAATATCACCTCTTCCCTAGTGAATGATACTACCTCAAAAGACAAGGGATGACTAGTCAGTGACTCTCTTAAACACAAGCTTCTTCCTCCCTACTGCTGAGGCAACTTCTTTTAAGAAATAGCTGGTACTGAGGAGTAAAAGATGCAGCAATTGGATGTAAAGATACATAGTCATCTGAATAGCCTTACAGCTGCACAGAACTTTTAATGTTTTAAGGTAATTTCATATCCATTATACATTTTATCAGTGGCCCCTTTTCTCTCAGATGGCTATTTAAATCTGGATAAAAACATTAGAGATTGATGCTAATCTGGGAGGATAAAACTGATCCAGAAAAGTATTTAGATCCTTCACTTATTAGGTCTCTTGGAATTTGTGTACCATGGAGGCTGGTGCTGCTAACATCACTCACCTGCATCCCTGATTTTTTGGAATGTCGGTATATAAGACTTTATGAGATCAGAGTATAAGCTGAATGAAAAAAGTCTTTATCTTTCCTTGTTATTAGAAACATACTGGAAAGTATTAGAAAAAAATCTGATGACTGATTAAGAGCAATAGAAAAGCAACAGTGAGATTTTAAAATATCAATGAAAATTGTGGATAGGTTAGCAAGTGTTTTTTTTTTTTTTGTTTTGTTTTGTTTTGTTTTGTTTTAAACCTACCTTTGAGACTTAGGTCTTTATAAACAGTTTTAAATTAAAATTACCTTTCTTTTATAAAGGCACTCTCAAGTTGCTAAAACAAGCTTTCATCAACAAGGCTATAAAAATGATATAAGGAAATTTGCAATTAGTAGTCTGCTATGCGTGACATTCCTTACCAATACTTTGGTAGCTTGAGCTGGTTTCCATTGAACAAGTGTGACTCCAGCACACAGCATAAAAACGGAAATCCACTGTAATTTACTGAGTGATCGATTTAACATTAAAACAGTACATAAAGCAGTACAAGGAATCTTTAGTTGGTAGGTCACCTAGAAAATAAAGAAAAACCATAGGATAGAGAGTTAATGTAAATCTCTAAATAGCACAAAAACAGAAATAATTTTATTTTCTAATTTCATTTTCAGAAAATATCTACAGAACTATTCAGAGACAATCACTTAAGTTCAATTCTCTTTTCATTGTCAAAAGATTTTGAATTAACTCCTATGTGATGCAGTAATTAAAGCTTTACTGTTTTATTAAACTCACTCACCTGGTACACTGCTGCATCCAAATTACTAAGAGCTAAGAAAGCCATGTTATTCTGGACAGCATATACTAGAGATGGAACACTCAACTTCATCAGTTCCTTTGGGCTTCCTAAGACATTTTCTTTTAAAGAAGTCTTGAATCTATCCATGCTACCAGTTTCTCTTCAAAAAAAAAAAAAAAAGAAAAGTAAAGTAAAAAAAAAAAAAAAAGACATTAAAGCAAATCTAGATAGCTTTCCTCATATTAAGCACAGTCTCCCTCTTTCTCTCTCTCTCTCTCTCTCTCTCTCTTTCTCTCTTTTTGTGTATATACATATATATATATTTGTGTGTGTGTGTGTGTGTGTGGTTCTCTGATGTAATTAGCAAACAATTTTAATAACTGTCAGGTAATTTCAAAATGAATTGAAAGAAAAACTAAAAATAAATGAGGCTTCCAATAATAAATCAAAGAGAAAGAATATTAACAATATCAAGCTTAATTTTGGAATATATAAAAAGATAATAATAATCATGTTCAACATCAGCTGTCTCTATTAAACAGTTCCAGATACTCCTCTCCATTCTGAGAATGCCCCAATACTAAGGTGAAAGGAAATATTTCTAAGAAATGAGTACGAATCATTTTACATTTCACCCTCATCAATTTCTACTCTCCTCTGGTTCTCCAATACATCATGTCCAAACTGCTGAAACTTTTTTCTACTAAGTTGCAAATGCTATATTTTCTTAAAACTTCTCTTTATTAGCTCTGTTTTTCAAAAAATATATATTGTGTTATAGACAGAGTTTAATTAGGAATTAGATATTTCATTGTCTGAAAGTTAGAGTAATGAATTAATGTATCAATTTGTACAATGTTCTTAGAGCAACAGGTTCCAAATAATAGGATGAACCCAGGAGAATTTGAGAACATCAGAAAATGTTACCATGTGAAATTGAAACTATCCCAAAAACTCTTCTCAGAGTTCTTCCCCCATAGAGATAATTTATTATATATGTGCTGCCAAGAAGGCTAAAATATTTTCTTACTTTCAGCAAGAAGTGTCAGATACTTTATTAAAAAATAAATTATACTTTTAAAATATGACTAATTAAAAATAAGTTGTAATGTTGTAAACTGTTGCATACTTATAAGATTAGAAAGCAATACAATAATGAGAATTTTGAAAAAAAAGTTGAAGAATAAAGAATTTCTCAATGTTTATTCAAACACTTCATCTGACAGATACTTCAGGCACTAGAAAAATGTTTTCTATACTAAAACATCATTCTCTCTCCATAGCCTTAGGGAAAGTGTCCCAGAAACAACTTTTCTGATTACTAATTTAATTTGCTAGGTATGTGGATACCAAGGAACAGGGTGCCTCTAAATAGTAAGCAAGAGTATTTCAGTCATTCAAATGGCTTAATCACCACTGCACCATACACAGGTATGAAGCTTCCAATACCACACAGAAGCCTCCATCAAAACAGTTAATATGCACTGCTGAAAGAATAGGAGTTGCCCTTTTCATGGAGGTGAAATTCTAGAAAGGAATCAGTCAGAAGAAGATCTTTCTCTCAAAAGAACAGAGAAATGTATTTTTTAATAGATGAAAAAATGAAAACATTTTTCAATGACATGTTCTCCTTTTGAAACACTAGGGAGCCTGTGCTAGACAGGCAGAAGGGAAATGGAAATCCAGATGATGATTATGCTAGGGCTCAAGTATACCAATTACATGAGGCACTTGTTCTCCCACAGTTTATCTAATTTTTTATTGTAATCTAGTCTGAGATGATCAAAAACCAAAAACCCTCTAAAATTACAAAGTTGTTTTGACTGATTGAGCTCTCTATAAGAGAAAGGTCAAGGATAGGGAGTAAATAGATGCATAAAATAGTATCTGGCAGAACCACTGAATTTTTCCAGTATATGTATTAATATGACTAGGAAAAGAAAAATGCTGCCTATCAAGACGTCTGTCTGTGTCCCCCAGAATTCTACATCCTTCTTCCACTCATCCTCTCCAATTTTCTGAAACTTATACAGCAATCTAATAAGTATCACTTTCGATAAAAAAAAAATTAGAAATCTAAATAACAAAAGAAAGGGAAGGAATGAAGAAAAGGAAGCAAATTAATTCTACTTTTCCTAATAAATTAATTCCAGAAAGGATTCAGGCAGCTGGTCCAGAAGTAGGAGTAAAGGGAAAAGAATGATTTTTTAGGAGATTGAACATATGTCAATGAAGTTGAGGACTCTACCATTCTCTTGGCCCATAATATGCCACTCAAAGGAAGCATGATCCTTCAGCAAAAGTATCAAATGAGATCTTAAGGATTTTCTTGTGAACTTATCTATTTCCCACCCTAACCCTCCTTTTTTTGGCTGTCTGGAACCTTATACTAAAAACTATCATAGACTCACAGAATTTTAAAGACAGAAGGAATCTCCTGTGGTCATCTATTCCATCTCATACCAGAAAGGAATTCCTTCCACAACACACCTGACAACTAGTTATACAACTTTTGCTTGAAGCCTTCCAATGAAAGAGAAGCCATTACATACCATGAAAGACCATTCTACTTTTGAATATTTCTATTTATTGGAAAGCTTTTTCTCATAATAATCCTAAATCTGCCTTTTACCAACTGGTACCTGCTCCTCCTAGCTCTGCTTTCTGGAACCATAATCTAATCCCTCTTAGACATGAAACCTTTCAGATATTTGTTGAGTGTCTTACCTTACACCTCAGGCCTAATCTCACCCAAGTCTTTTCATCTCTAGCCTACACATTCCCATTTCCTTCATTTAACTTTTATATGGAATGACCTTAAGGCCCTTCATTGTCCTGATTGCTCTATACTCTCCAGCTTTATCAAAGACCTCTTTAAAATATGGTACCCATAGCTGAACACAATACCTCAGGTGTGATCTGATCAGGGAAGAATATAGCTGAATTTTCACTTTGCTAGTCCTAGGCATTATAATTCTGCAGCCTGGGCGAAGCCAAGATGGCGAACTGCAGACAGTGTCCTCTGTGAGCTCCTGAGACCTTCCCTCAGACACAAATTGAGCCTCCAAACTGGTTCTGGAGTGAGGGCGCCACCAAACACTTGGACTACAACGCACTTCTATCAAATATCTACTTTGAAAGAACTTCTGAGGTCAGTTTTAGACGGGCAGGGGATCGAGCAGCTCCCGGCGCTCAGACACCAGTGCGCAGCCAGGATGCAAGTCCGGGGCTGGGAAGGACCAGAAGTTTTTAGGCTGCCAGGAAGTCCCTGGGAGACCCTTGGGCCACTTTGCTCTGCTTGCGGGCAGGTGCTTTGGCAGGTCTACCTTTGATAAAAGGTGGATTGAGAGCAGCTGAAAGTGTGGTCCTAGTGCGGATCTAGCCAGATCAGCACCAGACCAGAAGTCAACTCGGCAAATTGCCCCAGGGCAAATTGAAATCACTGCTGCTGCTGCTGCTGCTGCTGCTGCTGCTGCTGCTGCTGCTGCTGCTGCTGCTGCTGCTGCTGCAGAATTCCCTGCTGGTGACTGATACCTCAGCTAAACATCATGAGCAAGAAGAAGAGAGTTCTCACCATAGACAGCTTTTACTGAGAGACACTAGAGCAGTCCCCAGATCCTGAGATTCTGAAAACAATCCCAGATAAAGCCACAAAAGTGGACTTAAACTGGTCTCTCTTTCAGAAGGCTTACCTGGAAGATTGCATAAAGAATCTCAAAAGAGAGCTAGAAGAAGACTGGGGAAATAAATTGAGAGCAGTGCAAGAAGGAAATATCACCCTGCAACAGAGATGTGAAAAACTGGAAAATAAGTCTGGTGAATTGGAAAAAGACAAAAATTCACTGAAAAACAAAATTAGTGAATTGGAAAAAGACAACAATTCACTGAAAAACAAAATTGGTGAATTGGAAAAAGTCACCAAATCACAGGAAAATAAAAATAGTGAATTGGAAAAAGATAATTCACTGAAAAACAAAATTAGTGAATTGGAAAAAGAATGCAATGAACCAAAAAATTCAATTGGCCAGTTACAAAAGAAGCTAAAAAAGATAACTGAAGGAAATAATACCTTAAAAATTAAAATTGAACAAATTGAAATGAATGACTCAATAAGACTTCAAGAATCAGTCAAACAAAAACAAAAAAATGAAAAAATGGAAGAAAATATGAAATATCTCCTAGGAAAAACAACTGACTTGGAAAACAGATCCAGGAGAGACAATCTAAGAATTATTGGACTCCCTGAAAGTCACGATGAAAAAAAGAACCTTGATGCTATCTTCCAGGAAATCATGAAAGAGAATTGACCTGATATTTTAGAATCAGAAGGCAAAGTTGGTATTGAAAGAATTCACTGATCACCTCCTGAAAGAGACCCCAAAATTAAAACCTCAAGGAATATCGTGGCCAAATTTCAGGACTATCGCACCAAGGAAAAGATATTACAAGCTGCTAGAAAAAAACAGTTCAAATACCGAAGAACTGTCATTAGAATTACACAGGATCTGTCAGCTTCCACACTGAAGGATAGAAGGGCCTGGAATCAGATATTCCGAAAGGCAAAAGAACTTGGATTACAGCCAAGAATAAGCTATCCAAGCTAGAATGAGCATCATCTTCCAGGGAAGAAGATGGTCATTCAATGATACAGGAGAATTTCACCTATTTCTAATGAAAAGACCAGATCTGAACGAAAAATTTGACCTCCAAACACAGAACTCTAGAGAAGCGTAAAAAGGTAAAAAGGAAAGAACTCTCGAGAACTATATCTCTACTAGGGGTATCCTTAAAGAATGGGGGTATAATTTGATTTTACTTTGATAATAATCAAAAAGAAATTAGAGGTGGAAGGTATATCATACTGTAAAAAAAGGGGGGAAGGGGAAAGGAGGTAAAATAAAGTTAAAAAAAAGGAGATAAAATAAGGCAAAGTCTCATGAAGAGACATAGAAAATCTAATATAATTGAGGGAAAGAAGGGAGGGTGATGAGTATTGTGTAAATCTTACTCTCATTAGATTGGGCTCTAAAAGAGCATATCAGACACATTTGATTTCAGGGAAAAACTTGGCCCTCTGTATAGGGAAATAGGAGGGAAAGGAGGAAAAGAAGGCTAAATTAATAGAAGGATTAGGGGAAAGATGTATAAAAGAGGGAGGGTTCTAAAGGGGGGAGGACTGTTAGAAGGAGGCGGTCATCAAAAATAAAATACTGGGGGGGGAGGGAGTAAGGGGATAGGGAAGAGAAAAATATAACTTTGGGTAAATAAGATGGCAGGAAATATAGATATAGTCATTTTAACTGTGAATGTGAATGGGATGAACTCTCCCATAAAACAGAAACGGGTAGCAGGCTGGATTAAAAGCCAGAATCCTACAATATGTTGTTTACAAGAAACACATTTAAAACATAGAGATACATACAGAATGAAGGTAAAGGGATGGAGCAGAATCTTTTATGCTTCAAGTGAACAAAAAAAAGCAGGGGTAGCAATCCTTATCTCAGATCAAGTAAAAGCAAAAATAGATCTAATTAAAAGAGATAAGGAAGGAAACTATATTTCACTAAAGGGTACCACAGACAATGAAGTGGTATCAATACTAAACATATATGCACCAAGTGGTATAGCATCCAAATTCCTAGAGGAGAAACTAACAGAGATGCAAGGAGAAATAGACAGTAATACTATACTAGTCGGGGATCTCAACCTTGCTCTCTCAGAATTAGATAAATCAAACCACAAAATAAATAAGAAAGAAGTTAGGGAGATAAACAAAATGTTAGAAAAGTTAGGTATGACAGATCTCTGGAGGAAATTGAATGGTGATAGAAGAGAGTATACTTTTTTCTCAGGGGCTCATGGAACTTATATGAAAATTGATCATATGTTAGGGCATAAAAACCTCAAAATCAAATGCAGAAAAGCAGAAATAGTAAATGTATCCTTTTCAGATCATGATGCAATAAAACTCACATGTAATATAAGGCCAGGAGAAAATAGACCAAAAGTTAATTGGAAATTAAATAATCTAATCCTGAAGAATGAATGGGTGAAAGAGCAAATTATAGACACAATCGATAATTTCATCCAGGAGAACGACAATAATGAGACAACATACCAAAATTTGTGGGATACGGCCAAAGTGGTTATAAGGGGTAACTTTATATCTCTAGATGCTTATTTGCATAAAATAGAGAAACAGAAGATCAATGGATTAGCGTTACAATTAAAAAAATTAGAAAAAGGGCAAATTAAAAACCCTCAATTAAATACCAAATTGGAAATTCTGAAAATAAAAGGTGAGATTAATAAAATTGAAAATAAGAAAACTATTGAATTAATAAATAAAACTAAGAGTTGGTTTTATGAAAAAACCAAGAAAATAGATAAGCCTTTAGTTAATTTGATTAGAAAAAGGAAAGAGGAAAATCAAATTGTTAGTCTCAAAAATGATAAGGGAGAACTTTCCTCCAATGAAGAGGAAATTAGAGAAATAATTAGGAGTTACTTTGCCCAACTTTATGCCAATAAATTCGATAATCTAAATGAAATGGAGGAATATCTACAAAAATATAGATTGCCCAGGTTAACAGAAGAGGAAATAAATTATTTAAATAGCCCCATTTTAGAAAAAGAAATAGAACAAGCTATTAATCAACTCCCTAAGAAAAAATCTCCAGGGCCAGATGGTTTTACATGTGAATTCTACCAAACATTCAAAGAACAATTAATTCCAATACTATACAAACTATTTGAAAAAATAGCAACAGAAGGTATACTACCAAATTCCTTCTATGATACAGATATGGTGCTGATAGCTAAACCAGGTAGGGTGAAAACAGAGAAAGAAAACTATAGACCCATTTCCCTAATGAATATTGATGCAAAAATTTTAAATAAGATTTTAGCAACGAGATTACAGAAAGTTATCTCCAGGATAATACATCTTGACCAAGTAGGATTTATACCAGGAATATGCAGGGCTGGTTCAATATCAGGAAAAGTATCAGCATAATCAATTATATTAATAACCAAACTAACAAAAACCATATGATTATCTCCATAGATGCAGAAAAAGCATTCGATAAAATCCAACACCCTTTCGTATTGAAAACACTGGAGAGTATAGGAATAAATGGGCTTTTCCTTAAAATGATTAGTAGCATCTACTTAAAACCATCAGCAAGTATCATATGTAATGGAGACAAACTAGAACCATTCCCAATAAGATCAGGAGTGAAACAAGGCTGCCCACTGTTACCATTACTATTTAATATTGTATTAGAAATGTTAGCTTTGGCAATAAGAGAAGAAAAAGAGATAAAAGGAATTAGAGTAGGTAATGAAGAAACCAAATTATCACTCTTTGCAGATGACATGATGGTATACTTAGAGAACCCTAGAGACTCAAGTAAAAAACTACTAGAAACAATTTACAACTTTAGTAAAGTTGCAGGATTCAAAATAAATCCACATAAATCATCAGCATTTTTATATATTACCAACAAAGTTCAGCAGCAAGAGATAGAAAAAGAAATTCCATTCAGAATAACGGATGATAGCATAAAACATTTGGGAATCTATCTGCCAAGAAAATGTCAGAAACTATATAAACTAAACTACAAAACACTTTCCATACAAATAAAATCAGACCTAGTCAATTGGAAAAACATTAAGTGCTCATGGGTAGGCCGAGCGAATATAATAAAAATGACAATACTACCCAAAGTAATTTACTTATTTAGTGCCATACCAATCAAACTCCCAAGAAATTATTTTACAGATCTAGAAAAAATAGTAGCAAAGTTCATTTGGAAGAACAAAAGGTCAAGGATTTCAAGGGAATTAATGAAAAAAAAAAGACAGATGAAGGTGGCCTTGCTGTACCAGATATAAAACTATATTATAAAGCAGCAATCATCAAAACCATTTGGTACTGGCTGAGAAATAGAGCAGTCGATCAGTGGCACAGAATAGGATATCAGGACAAGCTAGGTAATAACGTTAGCAATTTAGTGTTTGATAAACCCAAAGACCCCAGCTTTTGGGATAAGTACTCACTATTCAGCAAAAACTGCTGGGATAATTGGAAACTAGTGTGGAAGAAATTAAGGCTGGACCCACACCTAACACCGCACACCAAGACAAGATCTAAGTGGGTTCATGATCTAGATATAAAGAGTGATATTATAACCAAATTAGAGGAACATAGGATAGTTTACCTCTCAGACCTGTGGAAATGGAATAAATTTATGTCCAAAGAAGATCTGGAACTCTTAATTGAACACCAGACAGATAATTTTGATTATATTAAGTTAAAAAGTTTCTGTATTAACAAAACTAATGCAGACAAAATTAGGAAGGAAGCATCAAATTGGGAAATCATCTTTACATTTAAGGGTTCTGATAAAGGTCTCATCTCTAAGATATATAGAGAACTGTCTCACATAAGAATTCAAGCCATTCTCCAATTGATAAATTGTCAAATGATATGAACAGACAATTTTCAGATGATGAAATTAAAACTATTTATAATTATATGAAAAGGTGCTCCAAATCACTATTGATTAGAGAAATGCAAATTAAGACAACTCTGAGGTACCACTACACACCTGTCAGATTGGCTAAAATGACAGGAAAAGATAACAACGAATGTTGGAGGGGATGTGGGAAGACTGGGACACTGATGCATTGTTGGTGGAGCTGGGAACAGATCCAACCATTCTGGAGAGCAATTTGGAGCTATGCTCAAAAAGTTATCAAACTATGCATACCCTTTGACCCAGTAGTGTTTCTATTGGGCTTATATCCCAAAGAAATCATAAAAGAAGGAAAGGGCCCCAAATGTGCAAGAATGTTTGTGGCAGCCCTTTTTGTAGTGGCTAGAAACTGGAAACTGAAGGGATGCCCATCAATTGGAGAGTGGCGGAATAAATTATGGTATATGAATGTTAGGGAATATTATTGCTCTGTAAGAAACAACCAGCAGGACGATTTCAGAGAGGCCTGGAGAGACTTGCATGAACTGATGCTGAGTGAGATGAGCAGAACCAGGGGATCATTGTACAGGCCAACAACAATACTATATGAGGATCAGTTCTAAGGGACATGACTCTCTTCAACAATGAAATGCTTCAAACCAATTCTAATTGTTCAGTGAAGAAAGCCATATACACCCAGAGAGAGGGATATGAAATGTGGACCACAACATGACATTTTCATGTTCTCTATTGATGTTTGCTTGCATTGTATTTCCTTTATCGGATTATTCTTTCTTATAGATACGATTTCTCCGAATGAGAGAACAAAAAAATGATGTGTGGCAATAACTATACATATATTCGATTTAAGTATTCCAACATAATTATCATGTAGTGGATATCCTGCTATCTAGGGGAGGGGTGGGGAATAGGGGGGAAAAATTTGTAACAGAAAGCTTTGTAAGGGTTAATGTTTAGGAATTAGCCATACATATGTTTTGCAAATAAAAAGTATTAATAAAAAATATACAATTCTGCGGCCTTCTTAGTTGCTATATCATACTAGTGGTTCATACTGAGTTTGCAATCCAAATTCACACCTCTTTTTCAGATGAACTGCTATCTAGTTATGCTCCCTCCAATTTGTACTTGTAAAATTGATTTATTTTACCCAAGTGGATTCAAATATAAGTGCCTTCATAATGTTTCTAAAAGCCTTGGAGTCATTCACAGTGAGATTCATGGGAAAACTGTTAAGACAAAAGTGTTCAGGGCAGAATCTTGGGGAAGATCCACAGATAGGAAGCATGATATTGATAATAAGCTGGCAATGGAGACCAAGTAGTCTTCATACAGGATAAAAGGTAAATCAGAATACATCATTCTGGGTGCAAAAAATCAAAGAATATTTAGGAAGAAAGATAAACAGTGTTAAATGCTGCAGAAAGGTTTTTAAAAAAAATGAGAATTTTTAGGGGCAGCTAGGTGGCGCAGTGGATAGAGCACCAGCCCTGAAGTCAGGAGGACCTGGGTTCAAATCTGGTCTCAGACACTTAACATTCCCTAGCTGTGTGACCCTGGGCAAGTCACTTAACCCCATTTGCCTCAGCAAAAAGCAAAAAAAAAAAAGAGAATTTTTTTAAAAGACAGCCAGATTAGTCAATTAAGAAATTACTAATAACTTCAAAGAAAAGCTTCAGTTAAGTAATTATGTGAAAAACCAGAATGAAAGCTTGAGAAAGATGCTACGGTCTACTGAAAGTTTCTTAAGGATAGAGGAAATTTGGACATGTTTGTAGAGTAAGTAGTAAATAAGGACAGATTGAAGATTAAGGAAAAAGGGAACATCCAGGATAAGATAGGAGTGAAAGTTATCTAATAACTCATACCTATATGTTGTTCTTTATAAAAGCTGGAGAAACTTTTCTCACCATAATCCTATTGCGCACAATAAGGGCTTGATAAGTATTTGTTAAAATTATGTATATAGTGCAAATATTATATATAGCACTATCCCCATTTCACAGATAGGAAAAAAGTTAGGTTTAAGTGACTGGTTAAGTTACATTACTAATAAATATCAAGGCCAGGACACAAATTCAGAATTACTTTCTTGAAAAGAAATGTGTCATGTGAGATTTTAAATCTGATTCATCCATGCCACCATGTATTCAAACTTTATTTGCTGCTTCTATCTCTATCCTGATGATTTCCAAATCTACCTGTCCTCCCCCAAACACTCTGGTGACTTCCTATTTAATAACACATTTCCAAATATGTCCAGAATGGAACTCATTTTCTTTCACTTTAATCCTTCCCCACTTCCTATTGTTATTGTAAAAGGCAACATCATCCTCTCAATCCCTCAGACTCCAAACGTAGGCGTCTTCTTGGATTTCTAGATATCTCTCACCCCCATGCCCACCCCAAATCCCAAATTGCCTGTTTGACTTCATCTTTGCAGCATCACTCCAATATATCCCTTCTTTCTTGACACTGCTAACACTCCAGTGTCTTACCTTACCACCTCATGCCTAGATTGCTGGTAGGCTGCCTCAAGTTTCTCTCCATTCTAATCCATAAACCATTTACCCACCGAAAGGGTCTTACCCAACTCCACACTCAGTAAACACAATAGTTTGCTATTGGTTTCAGAAGCAAATACAAAATATTGTTTGGCATTCAAAGCCCTTAATTACCTAACCCTTTCTAGTCTTTTTACATCTTACTCCTCAACTTATATTCTTCCATCTAGGGAAAATGGCATCCTGGCTATTCCATAAACAAAACTTTCCTTCTTTTGCACAGACCTGGCTATCCCCCATGTATCCATTCTCCTTTGCCCCAACTACTGATTTCTCTGGCTTCTTTTAAATCCCAACTAAAAATCCACTTTTTACACAGTCTTATGCAAGTTCTCTTAATCCCAGTGCCTTCCCTCTCTTAATTATATCTTATTTATCCTGTCTGTATATGGTTTATATATATTTGTTTGCATATTTAACTTGTAAGCTCCCTGAGAGCTGGGGCTCTTACCTCTTTTTTATCCCCAGCATTTAGCAGAATGCCTAGAGCATAGTAGATACTTAATAAATGTTTACTGATTGATTTACTCAGCTATCATTTGCAACACTCTCTTCCAATTATATATTTCTAAATTTGTAAGGCAACATAGTTCAGTGAAAAGAGAACTAGATAAGGAGTCAAGAGGACGAGGATTCAATTCTTGTTTTTGTTACTATGAAACACCTGCCCAAGGTCATATATGTAATATCTCTCAGGGCCTCAGTTACAGTCATTGACCTTTTAAAGTCCCTTCTAACTCTAAGTTTCCAATTCCATATTACCCTAGAGGGGATTCCAAATTTCAAAATTTTTAAAAAGGTAAAAAAAATGAAATTGATCTTACTAGCAAAATAAGCTATGATACAAAGTGTTCATTATGAATTATAACTTTTTCATTACCATATCCCATTTCAATAGCTATTTTTCTGAAAACTACAGATGTTTACTAGGCAAAACCACATAGTTCTGTAAATTTTACCCGATACTAAATTTCACTGAAATCTGTTAAAAATTATAAGAATACATGCCATTTTGAAAACTTTCAATGGTTGCCATTTTGCATCAAGGCCCAAAACACAAATCAAACCTTGACATCTTTTTATCATCATGTCAAATTTGGTTATTACTTCCACAATCTTCAAAAGTTACTGTGGTCCAACTGAAATAGAATACATCCATTTTGCTTTGTTGGCTGATAGAAATTTAGCTAATGTGGAAATTCATTGATTGGTCAGAATCAATCACTTAATCAAAAATTGGCCTAGGATCATTCACTGAATATAGCCAAAATGAGCAAATATCCAGTTTCCTCTCCTTCCCCTGCTGTCCTCCAAGTATGTGTAAAGTAAATGTTATCCATTCAACTTTTTTTTGTCTTAATATGAATGTTTATAACATGAAAACAAAAGTAAAAACTAAGACACTTCTGAAGAAACATACATGACCCTATTTCAAGTACCAATTATAGAAGAAATGAAAATATGACAATAATCATTTCCAATTTGGCTTTACTTCTAATAATTCTGATATGGCATCTAATCCCAAGTTACTGAAGATAGTTCCCTGATTCCAGAAAATAAAAATAAAATTACAATTTACAAACAAAACAACAGATTTAAAATCAATACTCTCGAATTTTTTAAGCCAAAATGTACTGAAAAATCCCCCAAAATACTGTCCTACAAAAACAAAAGGTAAAATGAAAATTGTAGAAAAGCATCACAAAATCATTATCAACTGAAGTGGAATCAAGATAACAGAGTAAAAGTAAGAACTTGCCCAAGCTTTCCCATAAATCCCAACAAATTCTTTCAAATAACATCTCTAAACAAATTTTAGAGTATCAGAACACACAAAAAGGTGGTTAACAGGAAAAGTCTGTTTCACCACAGTGAGTCCAGCCCAATTCTAGCTAGGCTAACACAGCCCCAACAAACCAGGTGCTAGTAGGCTTTGAGGCTTCTAAATCAGAGCCGGTACTAGTGGTTTTTAGACTTCTCAGCCCAGAGACACCAAAGACAACTATGAAGATTGGCAGGAAAAGTTTGTCTCAGTGGGGTGAGAGGGCCTTGGGGAAATGAGCAAACCAAGAGTGGGCTTTGGGAGCCACTGAATCACCAGAAGTGACAGCAATATTGTCAGCTTCCAGAGATCTCAGCCCATAGACAGTAAGGAGGTCAAACTGGTCAGAAGGAGGACTCTTTACTAATACTGAGGAAGGGCTCTGTTGCTTTAACACACTAGAACATACAGCCACAGTAGAGCGGAGAGCCTCCTCATAGAAAAGAGTATCTATGGTTACTCAAACACACTTCTCCTTGGATCATAACACCTTGGAAGAACTGAAAACTTACAGGTTCCTAGACAGATCTCTGAATCAGCTGCACAAAACTCCTAAAATTTGGAACAGCTTATGCTGGGAGCATGCTGGGAGTCAAGGACCCTGCATGGAATGACAAGGTCTCCACAGGGCCTGACCCCCCCACCCATGTGTGCAAGGCACCATGAGCATGCTGGGAGCCAAGGACCCTGCATGGAATGACAAGGTCTCCACAGGGCCTGACCCCCACTTTCCCCCATGTGTGCAAGGCCAAGAACCCTGCGTAGAATGACAAGGTCTCCACAGGGTCTTGACCCTTATGTATTCAAGGTAACATGAAGAAGCCCCTACAGAACTAAGCATTCAGGAATATGTTTGGTTAATGATTATCTGCTTAATTTCTGCTCTAGGAATTCTTAGCATAGCTGTATGTATATATCCATCCATCAAAATGAGGTGAGCACAAAGCCCTTCACCCTCAAAAAAGCCCCTTTGTACTTTCTGCCTAAACATGAAAGGTTTCTTTACTAGTGAAGCATTAAACAAACTTAGAGACTGGGAAATTTGGGAAATTGATAGCTTTCCCCAAAAACTCCGAAAGAAATCTCCAGTTACTCCCTCTTGTTTGAAAGAATTCCAAATTCAATCAATCTGGTTCTTCACTCCCCTATGAAGAGCTTACATAAATAATGATATGATGAAAAGAACAGTAAACATCAGTAATAGATGGATACATTGGTAGCAAGTAAGTCATGGGAAAAAAGTAAGAGAAGTAGGTCATTGCATGGTTTACTGACCCCTACACAAAAACAAGCTATTGTATGAGTGATTAATAAATGGGCTGAGGGAAATAAGTTCTTGAAAAAAAGTTTCTATTCTAAAAAATCTTATGACCATGTTAAAAAATTGAAAAGCATTGTATAAGTCTTGGAATAAGTAAATGTGACATTTTTAGAGAAGCTCATGTTCTGCCAGATATGACGTGATGACCACACGGCACATTTACCTTTAGTTAAAGTTTCACTATTGTTATATTGTTTGATGAATTTATTCTGTACATTCTTTTTTTCTAAGAAGCATTGCACCTGGGGTCCTGAGAATTTCTGGGCCCCAAGAAAATCTTGTAAACCTAGCCAAGTAATTGTCGTATCTCTAATCAACCCTAACTTTGTAAGACTATAAAAATCACAAGCTTTCTTGAATAATTTGAACAAGCTTTTGCCAATACATCGAACTTGATGACCACGCCATAGAGTGTGCTGTCTCTTGTTCCACTTCGCCGACTCCAACCCTCCATTCAAGAACCTAGTTCCCCACAGAGGCTGGACTTCCACAAGCTTACCCTCCACACCTTGCAGACAGAGCCCAACTTTAACAAAGAGTTAAATGCCAAGTAATGGGCTGGGGAAATAAGAAAACAACAGAAAAAGATTCTGATGATAGAAAGATACTAGGGTAACAAGAAAGATCAAAACACACATTCAGAAGATAACAAAGTCAAAAAACTCCTAAAAGTTTTTAAAAATACCTAAAGCCTTCAAGAAAAATAAGAATTGATCTCAGGCCATGACAGAGCTCAAAAGAGATTTTGAAAATCAAATAAGAGACTCTGATATATGAAAAAAAATTGGGAAGAAAAATGAGAGTGATGCAAAAAAAAAATACAAAAATGTAATAAAAATGCCTTAAAAAGCAGAATTGGCCAAACAGGAAAGAAAGTACAGAAGCTCACTAAGGCAAATAATTATTTAAAAATTAGAACTGAGAAAATGGAAGCTAATGACTTTATAAATCATTTATAAGAAACAATAAAACAAAACCAAAAGAATGAAAAAATAGAAGACAATGTGAAATATCTTATTGAAAAAACAATTAACCTAGAAAACAGATCCAGGAAATATAATTTAAAAATTATTGTTCTACCAATATAGATTATAGCCATTATATAAAAAAGAGACTAGACATTATCTTTCAAGAAATTATCAGTAAAAACTGTCCTGACATTCTAAAACCAAAGGGTAGAATAGAAATTAAAAGAATCTACTGATCATGTCCTGAAAGAGATCCAAAAAAGAAAACTCCCAAGAATATTATAGCCAAATTCTGAAACTCCCAGGTCAAGGTGAAAATATTGCAAGCATCCAGAAAGAAATAATTCAAGTATGCCAGAGCCACAGCCAGGATTACACAGGATCTAGCAGCTTCTATGTTAAAAGATCTGAGGACTAAATAAAAGATGGTGAAGAGCAGAAAGGAGTTTGCCTGAGCTCTCCCCAGCTTTCCTCAGAATTAAGTCTAGACCAAGCCTCTAAACAAATTTTGGAGTAATAGCACACATAAACATTTGGAGAGTGATAATTTTCCAGCTTAACATATCTTGGAGGGACTTCGGTAAAGATCTGTCTCATTGGGGAGGGGAAAACACAGCCCAGCACAGGCACATCCAAGGCCCACCATGGGGAATCTAGCAGGAAGCTCTGAGCCAAAAGAAAGTAGCGTGTCTACTCTATTCTAGTTCAGAAGGCCACTGCATTAGCAGACCAGCTGTGAAACCTCCAACACAACTAGAGAAGGCAAATTATGAGCCCCCAAATTTTAGCTTAACAGGTAGGACTTGGCCAGGCCCATCCAGCATAATGGGAAAGTCTGCAGGAACAAAAGTCCCACTGCAGTTAGTGAGAGGCTCCTGTCCCCTGACCAAAAAAAGCTTAGAACAATTTCCCCTGTGCCCTAGCAGAGCTCAACTTTTAAAAATGAACAAAAAAAAAGCAAAAAGGAGCTCTGAGCATAAAAAGCTAATATAGAAACAGGAAAAATCATAACAAACTCACAAAACTACAACAAAGGCAAAATGCCTTCAGGTGAAGCCTCAAATGGGGATATGAAGTGGTCTCCAGCTCAAAAGGCTATCTTGGAAGAGTTCAAAAAGGATTAAAAGAGAGACAGAAGAAAAATGGAGAAAAGAAAAGAGGGCTATGCAGGAGTATTATGAAAGTTCAAGGGAAAAGAAAGCTGGGAAAATGATTGAGGAAAACTCCTTAAAAATAAATTTGGCAAAATGGAAAAATATATATTGAAGAAAACAACTTCTTAAAAAATAAATTTGATGAAGTGGGAAAAATACTGAAGAAAAAACTTCTTAAAAAATTAAATTGGTGGGAGGCAGAGCCAAGATGCCAGAGTGAAGACATGATTCTCTGTGACCTCCTCTGACCTCTCAAACCAACAGAAGATTAAGCCTCTAAACTGGTTCTGGAGTCAAAACACCCCCAAACATCTGGACTACAACACACTCCCAGTAGACATTACTTTGGAAGAGCTTCTTAACAGGTCTGTTTCAGCCGGGCAAGGGGTCGGTCAGTTTGCTGAGCTGAAACGGCAGCTCCAGAAGAGAACAGAAAGTCGAGCTGGGACTTGGCCTGGCAGATTCTAAGCACCTGGGAAGTTTCTGTGAGGCTCTTGGGCCAACCTGCCTTCTTGCAGGCAGGTGCTTTGGCAGATCTGTTTTTTGTAAATGGTAGACTGTAAACCAATGAGAACCCAGACCTAGCCTGGATAGCCCAGCACCAGAAGTCAACCCAGCACCAGAAGTCAATCAGCACAATTGCCCTAGGGCAAATTAAAGCAGCTGCCACTCCTCTGCTTTAAAAAACAGACCTCAAGTTTTTAAAAAGTGAATAAAAAACAAAAAAGAACTCTCACCATAGACAGCTTTTATGGAGAGAGAGAAGGGCAGACCTCAGATCCTGCGGTTCATAAAGGCAAAGCAACTCTAGACAAAGCCACATAAGGAGACATGACCTGGTCCCCATTTCACAAAGCTTTCTGGGAAGATTGCTTAAAGAATCTCAAAAGAGAGTTAGAAGATAAATGGGGAAATCAACTGAGATCATTGCAAGAAGGATATAATGCCCTACAAAAGAGATATGAAAAAGACACCAATTCACTGAAAAACAAAATTGGTGAAATAGAAAAAGTATGCAATGAACAAACTGGCCAGTTACAAAAGGAGCTAAAAAATATAACTGAAGAAAATAATACTTTAAAAATAAGAACTGAACAAATGGAAGTGAATGAATCAAAAAGACTTCAAGAATCAGTTAAACAAAAACAAAAAAATGAAAAAAATAGAAGAAAATATGAAATATCTCCTAGGAAAAACAACTGACCTGGAAAATAGATTTAGGACAGACAATTTAAAGATTATTGGACTTCCTGAAAGCCATGATGAAAAAAAGAACCTAGACACCATCTTCTAGGAAATCATGAAAAAAAAAAAAAAAAAACTGCCCTGATATTTTAGAATCAGAAGGCAAAATCACCATCAAAAGAATTCACCGATCACCTCCTGAAAGAGACCCCAAAATCAAATCCCCAAGGAATATCGTGGCTAAATTTCAGGTCTATTGCACCAAGGAAAAGATATTGCTACCAGCTAGAAAGAAACAATTCAAATACCGAGGATCAATAATTAGAATCACACACGATTTGTCAGCCTCCACATTGAAGGATCGAAGGGCCTGGAACCAGATATTCCGAAAGGCAAAGGAACTTGGATTACAGCCAAAAATAACCTATCCAGCTAGAATGAGCATTATCCTCCAGGGAAGAAAATGGTCATTTAATGATACAGGTGAATTTCACCTATTTCTAATGAAAAGACCAGATCTGAACAAAAAATTTGACCTCCAAACACCGAACTCAAGAGAAAGGTAAAAAGGAAAGAACTCTTGATAACTATATTTCTACTATGGGTATACTTAAAGAATGGGGGTATAATTTGATTTTACTTTGATAATATGAAAAAGAAACTAGAGGTGGAAGGGGTATCATACTGGAAAAAGAGGGAAAAGGAGGTAAAATAAGGTTAAAAAAAGGAGTTAAAAATGAGGTAAAATCTCATGAAGAGGAAAAGAAAACCTAATACAATTGAGGGAAAGAAAGAAGGAGTGTGAATCTTACTCTCATCAGACTGGGCTCTAAAAGAGTGCATCAGAAACATTCAGTTTCACAGAGAAACTTGTCTCTCCTTATAGGGAAGTGGGAGGGAAAGGAGGAAAAGAAAGGGAAAGACTAATAGAAGGAAAAATAGAAGAATTAGGTGAAAGGTGTAAAAAAGGGGGGGAGGGGCTCTAAAGGGGGCAGGATTGTTTCAGGGAGGTGGTCATCAAAAGCAAAATAATGGGGGGGAGGGAGAAAGGGGAAAGGAAAGAGAAAAACATAACTTTGGGTAAATAAGATGGCAGGAAATACAGAATTAGTTATTTTAACTGTGAATGTGAATGGGGTGAACACTCCCATAAAATGGAAGTGGATAGCAGACTGGATTAAAAGCCAGAATCCTACAATATATTGTTTACAAGAAACACATCTACAGCATAGAGAGACATACAGAGTGAAGGTAAAGGGCTGGAGCAGAATCTCTTATGCTTCAGGTGAACAAAAAAAAAGCAGGGGTAGCAATCCGGATCTCAGATCAAGTAAAAGCAAAGATAGATCTAATTAAAAGAGATAAGGAAGGAAACTATATTTTACTAAAGACCATAGATAATGAAGCAATATCAATACTAAACATATATGCACCAAGTGGTATAGCATCCAAATTCCTAAAGCAGAAGTTAAGAGAGATGCAAGAAGAAATAAACAGCAAAACTATATTAGTGGGGGATTTCAACCTTGCTCTCTCAGAATTAGATAAATCAAACCACAAAATAAATAAGAAAAAAGTTAGAGAGGTAAACAAAATGTTAGACAACTTAGGTATAGGTATGATAGATCTTTGGAGAAAATTGAATGGAGACAGAAGGGGGTTTACTTTTTTTGCAGCAGTCCATGGAACACATATAAAAACTGACCATGTGTTAAGGCATAAAAACCTCAAAATCAAATGCAGAAAGGCAAAAATAGTAAATGCATTTTTTTCAGACCATGATGCAATAAAAATCACATGAAATATAAGGCCAGGAGAAAATAAACCAAAAGTTAATTGGAAATTAAATAATCTAATCCTAAAGAATTGGTGAAAGAGCAAATCATGGATACAATCAATAATTTCATCCAGGAGAATGACAATAATGAGACAACATACCAAAATTTGTGGGATACGGCCAAAGTGGTTATATGGGGTAATTTTAAATGTATACTTGCATAAAATAGAGAAAGAGAAGATAAATGAATTGGGCTTACAATTTAAAAAGCTAGAAAAAGAACAAATTTAAAACCCTCAATTAAATACCAAATTGGAAATTCTGAAAATAAAAGGAAAGATTAATAAAAATGAAAATAAGAAAACTATTGAATTAATAAATAAAACTGAGTTGGTTTTATATTCTCCAATTGATAAATGGTCAAAAGATATGAACAGACAATTTTCAGATGA